>JAJOZX010002673.1:605000-618275 GCA_023014485.1 Bathynomus jamesi | reverse complement strand
TGCCAAGGGTATTCTCCTCTTTAGCAGTAAACCAACACTCCTTTTGTGAAGATTAATCTTCAGTATCGGCAGTAAAGACCCATAATCAGCAACCTAGTCGGAAGTAGTGAGACACACACACACACACGTGTGTGTGTGTGTATATATATATATATAATTTATTACAAGTGTACATATAATTTTATGCCAATAAATTCAAATATAAACGTTATATATATATATATATATATCAGCACTGGGAAAGTAGCAGGATGCACAAACCCAGTCAACTATAAAAGAGATTTATAATAGAGTAACTCAATGGAAAACTATATAAATAATCTTTAATCCCAAAATTTGCTCCCTATTGGTGAAAGGAAGCTAATCAAATCCCAATTTCCTAAATCCCTAGAAATCCCTAAAAACAAGTGACAAAGCCCTACTAGGACTGCCAGGTCGAATTAATCATCCCCCCCCCCCCCCCCAAATCGGAGTGGGGGAATGTATGTACTAAAGAGTACCTTAAACACAGTCTGTCAGCCGATAAAAATAAAATCCAAACTAATACATATTTTATATATATATATATATATATTATATATATATATATATTATCTTTTACCTGAAAGGTGTGTTAATTAATTTAAGAAACTAATATTTTTTAAAGATTTAATTTTCGCTCAGGATTAAACGGAAAGTCGTCACTAATCCAAATTTAAGATTATTGTCTGACGATTGATTGGGAAATTGAATTGATAATCTATTAACTTATTTCAGTATATATATATATATATTTTTTTTTTTTTGTGAACGTTTTCTGTTTGCACGTATTTAGGCATGTAAGTATTTAATTTTTTTTTAAACATGTATGTATGGGGTGTGCGTGTGTATGTATGTATGTATGTATATATATATATATATATATATATATATATATATATATATATATGTGTGTGTGTGTGTGTGTGTGTGTGTGTGTACACAGCCAAAAACCAATCAACTTAGTATCATATATCTTTGGTTTCCTTTTGTTTATAATGTTCCTCCACCATTTTTATCAGCGAAAAGCCCATAAATTTTGAGAAACGAACAAATCTTGTGTCCACAACCCTTAACTTCACTTTCAGGGTTGTTGAAAAATTATTATAGAACTTAAATAATAATGTATTGAATTATATAATTATATATATATATTAATATATATTATATATATATATATATATATACACACACACTCGTATATACTGTTCTTGTTGATTTAAATAGCATAGTTTGTTTTACTCGTATATATTACCTATATATTGTTAAACTAAGGCAGCACAACTTTGGTATCTTCATCATCACTACTTTTGGGTTGGAGAATCTTTCAATTTTTCTTTGAAGAAGTTTCCACAAATATTCCTGAGTTCTCCAAATGACTCTTCAACAATATTAAAGGCTTTTTCGGAAGAGGCGTTTGGAGAATTCGTTTTTGAAGAATTTACATCTTGATTCTTCACAAATCTTTATAAAGGACATTTATAAGATACAGTACCTTGATTCCTCAAAAGAAGATACCTCGACACTTCAAAAGAAGATACCTTGATTCTTCAAAAGAAGGTACCTTGACATTTCAAAAGAAGATACCTTGATTCTTCAAAAGATACCTTCATTCTTTAAATGTCTCTTGAAGGACATTCACTGACTGCTCAAAAGTCCCTGAAAAAAATGTGTCTCGAACCTTCCCCAAAGTCCCCCCCCCAAAACTGACCAAGTTGACCAATTACACACGTTCAGCTTCTGTTAAGGAATCTTAATTTCTGTTCAGAACATGGTACACATTTTCTTAATTATTGAATATATAACAATAATTACGAATATCACTGTTATTATTTCAAGAAACTCTCTCTCTCTCTCTCACACACACACACATGCACATCTGGGTAATAAAATGACTCAAAATGTAAAATGTTACCGCAGATGTACTGTAATAACGTAATTTTTACATATTGTTAAAATTTAATATCTTGAGCGCTGTCACGCGATCATTTGAACAGTTTGAAAGAAACGAATAAAAAATTCAAAGAAAAACAAGTTTTGAAACCTGAATTCTGTTCAAAACATTTTACAGGCACGTTTTAAACTCGAAATTTGAACCAAACAAGAACTATAGAAGAGCCCAGTAAAGCCAAAAGCTTAAAGGCCAAGTTAAATAAAATAAACAGTCCAAACTTCACAATTATTTATTTTGTTAAAATTATTTTAACAAAATTTTTAAAACTATTTATTTTTATAAATAAAGAATTATTCAATTGTTCTTTCCTTATATGTCAGAACGACAGCAATGTTTCTGCCTATATTTGTGGCCTTGTTTGGTGTAAAAACCCGATTCTTGCTCGCGACACATCGTCTTGTGATGATACATACGTATATGAAGTTTCAATTTATGTTAATTGGTTCAAAAGTTATGGCGTAGAAATCCAGTTGACCATATACATATATATATATATATATATATATATATATATATATATGGGAATGAACTCAGAATGGTTCCCTGAGTTTTTTATGATACACACAGACCGTGCATGGAACAAGGAACTCTTCTGGGATAATTAAATCCACTATAGTCCGAATAAGTAATAGTAAATGACAAATACCATAGGGGCTAGGCTGCTTTAAACCCTAGATCCATGTCCCAAAGCTGGATCCTGTCTGCTTTGCAGATAGCTGGTGAGGGAAGCTATATTTATGGGACCTCTTTGCGAGAGACCCGTTGCCCACGTCGGGCTTGCATCATGAAAAAGAAAAACTATGGTATTTGTCATTTACCATTACTTATTCGGACTATAGTGGATTTAATTATCCCAGAAGAGTTCCTTGTTCCATGCACGGTCTGTGTGTATCGTATATATATATATGATACACAGACCGTGCATGGAACAAGGAACTCTTGTAGGAAAATTAAATCCACTATAGTCCAAATAAGTAATGGTAAATGACAAATACTATAGTTTTTTCTTTTTCATGATGCTAGCCCGACGTGGGCAACGGGTCACTCGCAAAGAGGTCCCAAAAATATAGCTTCCCTCACCAGCTATCTGCAAAGCGGATAGGATCCAGCTTTGGGACAGGATCTAGGGTTTAAAGCAGCCCAGCCCAGCTACATTTAGAACCTCAACACAAGCAAAAGACTCGCCGCCTTCACGTCAGATTGAATACATCAAAGAAAAAGGGGTAACTATTATAAACCCTAGATCCTGTCCCAAAGCTGGATCCTATCTGCTTTGCAGATAGCTGGTGAGGGAAGCTATATTTTTGGGACCTCTTTGAGAGTGACCCGTTGCCCACGTCGGGCTAGCATCATGAAAAAGAAAAAACTATAGTATTTGTCATTTACCATTACTTATTTAGACTATAGTGGATTTAATTTTCCTACAAGAGTTCCTTGTTCCATGCACGGTCTGTGTGTATCATAAAAAACCTCTGGGAACCGTTCTGAGTTCATTCCCATATATATATATATATATATATATATATATATATATATATATATATATTGCGCAAATGTATACAGAGAAATAAAACTTTCCACTTTTTATAGAAATTTCACAATCGATGAATGGACCAACGTCACTTCGTCGACAAAAACAAACAATTAACAAGCTATTGTAGGTTAGGTTAACCCATTAGTGCCCATTGGTAGAATTTCCTACCGACCACGTTTTTTCATTATTGCGTCACTTTTTCTGCTATTCGCGTGATCTTAGGTATGAGTCATTGATATGACGCAATCTTTTAGGCACGAATGGGTTAAGGTAAGCTAGGTTAGGTTAGCTTTGTAGAGTGTCGACTGTTTTTTTTTTTTTTTTACGAAATGAGTATAATAAATAATAGGTCGTCGATGAATAATGAAAATTCCAAATATTTTTGTCGATCAGTGATTTGATGAAGTCGTCCATCCAGTCACAGTTTCGAAATTTCCAACTTAAAAACTAACTCATTAAAAGTACATGTATGTTCAGTTTCGGTACGAAGTTCGCTTAGAAATCTAGGATTTTTTTAAAAGCATAAAAAATTACTAATTAGTACTGATTGGGTTTTGATTTTCAAATTTTATCGTCACCAAAAAGGAATAAAATATCCAAACAAAAACAGATTATTACTAATTAGTAACTTTTTTATGCTTTTTAAGAAGTTTTAAGTTCTTAGGCGAATTTTTTATCGAAAAAATACGTTAAATTATTACAGTAAGGGCATAGAATTCTAAGGTTTATATCTAATAATAATAATAATAATGTTTGGGGCACATGACGGAAGAGACCTACAGTTTTACGTGCTGAGATCCGAACCATCTAATGGTCACTACATCATCTGAAGGCGGAAAAGGGTTCCCTATCCAACTATCGAACAGATTCAACGTCGCTTAAAACCTCGTTGATAGAACTGAAAGTGGTTTTACTGCGATGTAACAGCGACAGAACTCGTGAAAAACTGCCAAAAACGAGGTAATTGAATTACTTATCAAGGCACAAATTACTTACATACATTAAACATAATTTACATACATACAATTGTGACATTTATACAGGGCGATCCCGAAAAGGTGTTCCCAAAAATAATTTATTACGTTTTTTTGGGAGGGGAGGGGGGGGGATTACTTTGTATAGTCAGTCTGATTCGTTTTTGAAAGTTTAATGTAATAGTATTTACTAATGGTATTTATTTATAACTGATCTGAAAGTAAATAATTGTTGATCAATTTTTGTTGATACGTTGATTTTGTAAATAAATTTTTGTTGATTTATAACTGATTTGAACTTAAAGTAAATAAATAATTATTTATTTACTTTAAGTTCAAATCAATTATAAATAAATACCATTTAGGAGAAATAAAGGAGTAGGATGAAGGAGAAGGGTGAAGAAAGGGAGAAGCTAATTCCCACGGGGAGAATGACAAAGAAGGAGAGAGGGTAGTATCCTGATTTTCCTCTTTAATTCAATACGAAAATTTGTATGAGAAAGGTGGTTCCATTTAAATTTGGTTTCAGATTATTGCGATCAACTTCTTTGTATAAAAGAACTCTTTCATAAGCTCTAGCGTAAAGTTAGGTTGTTTTTAGGAATAAATGTAGTCAGGATACGAGGCAAAAAAAAACTCTTCAACGCGCAGCCAGAAGAACTGAAGAACGAACCTCCAGTACACCAACCTGAATAATTTCAAGAACCAACTGGACAAGTTCTCGTACAAAGTCCCTGACCAGCCACGCGCAGCGGGCTACGAGGGCGGGATGAAAGTGGAAAACAACTCTCTCCTCCACCAAATCCCGCAAATGAGGCAGGGTGTCGCGGAGGGGTTGACCGCGGGTCGATCCTGAACCGTCGTTCAAAGTCATCAAAAATATCAGGAGTAAGTACGTAGAGTTGGAAGTCTCGCCTAACCCCATGGAGCAGTTAGAAAGGATATGTCTTCCGGAGGAGCTTTCGACCGAAACTCGAAGTATGTCTTAGGTTCAGTGAATAATTTACTTGGTTGTTTGATATGATTTACATACTAACGGAGGAGCCTGTATAAAATATTTTGTGAGTGTATAAACTACTCGTAATATTCAGATTATGCCGATCATTAAGCTTAAGAAGTTGTGAGAATTTAAACAGAGAACTTGTGTGTTCCCCGTTCGTTTTAGCATTTGACTAACAATTTATGTTATGTTATGTAATAATAATAATAATAATAATAATAATAAATCTTGCAACCTTGCAAGTGTTCCGTGCGTCGTTTCTCTTTACACGGAGGTTAGGCTGGTGGCACCTCCTCCAGACCTGATTTGATACAGAATAGAGTTACTGTCCTGATTCTCCACCTCACATAGCCAGGCACACCAGCTCATTCGGGACCGTCGTCGTGAGCCAGGCGTCTAATCTTCTTTTTGAAGACTTTAACTTTGACATTTGTCGTGTTTCTGATGTCCCTCGGTAACTGGTTAAATAGTCTTAGCCCTCTGACAACAAAGCTATTTCTTTTCTGAGCTGAAGGTGTCCCCTGTCTAGCTTTTAGTTTGGGAACACTACGGATTCTTTCTTTCCTATTTTCCAGTGTTGTTTGGGTGGTTACTGGCTTCAGTGCGAGGTTCAGCACTAGTTTCTCTATTATTTTCCATACGTATATTATGGTGTACGTCTCTCTTCTTCCAGCGAATATAGATTTAATGCGAGTAGTTTTTCCTAAATCGAGTTCTTTGCAGTCATTGATCTTAGCTGTGAAATTTTTTTTGTATTTCTTCTTTCTTATATGGAGACGTCAAGACTGAGCAGTATTCCAGTTCTGGTTTGATCAGTGTTTTCAGCTGGGGGAATCATTACTTTTTTGTCCCTTCTTTTAAGCGTTTTCAGAATCTGTCCCGTAATTCTTTTTGCCTTGTTTATCGCTATCTGATTTTGCGTCTAAAATAATAATAATAATAATAATAATAGTTTAGGAAGGGTATAATAATGAGTATCGTGTATAGGTTGACGTAGAAAGAGAGAAAGTATAATATCAAAACATACAAACTATGTAGTTCGTGAAGTGTACATACATACATACGTATATGTACGTATGTATCAATATGTGTGTGTGTGTGTGTGTGTGTGTACACATATGTTTGCGTAATTAACTGTGTATGTGCTTACCACACACACATCTTTCATGTTCATTACATGCTGTCATTTATCAGCAGAAAAACACTTGTTAGAAGGTAAAAACAATGCAACGTTTCTATATATATACATTTTATACTTGTTTTATATTCGCTAATTATAAGGACCGATTTAATTATGGCATGTTGCAAGAGAGAGAGAGAGAGAGAGAGAGAGAGAGAGAGAGAGAGAGAGAGAGAGAGAGGTTTGTTTGCACTCTCTGTATAATCACTTTATGAATGTATGGATACCAAATGGGTTATGGGTATAAACATTTATATACAAACAAACATGGGTATTATCGGACCAAATGATTGTTTGATCTCGGGCATTTCGAAATGAAATGATGGGATAGCAAAGCATTAACGGACATCTATCTATCTATCTGAAAGTCCACGGATGAATTCATATCAGGGTGGTCTGTCTGTGTCAGAGGAAAAGAGTGTATCCAGACAGATGCTGTATTACGAGACTCGATACATAAAAAATGTATCTCACGACAGATCCAAGATAATCACAAGATTAAGTATCGCAGATACGATAATATATGTTTCATAACATACGATAACATTCAATATATTACGATAACACGATACGATAACGCACGATACGATACTTTTGGCAAAAAAATTACATAGTTTTTATAATTAAGTTATGATGGTTTCCCTCTTGTAAACAAGACATAACACAAGAAATGAACTCCTGCAGTGTTCGATTTCCTGTTCTTAAGCGTTACATTTTATGGAAACATTGACTTTGTCATAACAAACTGTGATGGGTGTACTGTGTTGTATATATATAGATATTAGATAGAGGAGTATTAATATCGCATCTTACGATAACGGTACTCAAAATTTCAAATGCATCGCGCGGTACAATACGATTAAGATACTGAAAATATATCTAAATACAGGTACCGCGATAATTGTATCGCGGTACTGAAAGCTAATTTGTTTATGACAAATGCTTTTTACGCGAGCAAAAGATTAGTTAGAGAGGAAAATATTATTTTAGTAATAAATAAACATATTGGAAACAACCACAATACGAATATATTAAAAATTCAATCATATATTTTGTCATTATTAAAAAAAAAAAAAAATTCAATTTACTATCTGGCAACTCACCTTCCCAGTGTGATGAGTTTCCAGATCTCGCTATAATAAAAAAAGAAATGATAAAGTACCATGCAAATTCACTTGAACAGTTTTTTAAATTTCAACTGTCCCGCCTAATATTAGTTATCATTATAAGTAAAATTAATCTGACTCTCTGTATGCATATAAGTGTCTTGTCATTACCTAAATTGGTGGCCATTTGTCATACCTTATAAGCAGGTGATAAGTTAACTGGACGCCTTCGATCGTACATACCTGCTAATGAAGAAAATGTTTGCTATTTATCTAGTTGTATTTTTCAGCGCCTAAACACACACACACACACACACACGTGTACGTATTTCCGCATAAGCGAGTTACCGACTTTTTTAAATCCACATATCTAAAAATTAATTAACCAGACCTAATTTAACCTAACCTTAGCGCCATCCAACTGAGTAGGGCGTGATCGGATTAAAATCATTTCATTGACAAGACCAAACAATTAACAACAATTTATTATTAGATTGAGTTAGGTTAGGTTGTTAGTTTTTTGTGTCGATCGTTTGGTCTTGTCGAAGAAATGAGTATAAATCAACAATTTTGCTGCCAGAAAAAGATTTTGGTCCTGATTAGGTTAGGTTAGTTAGGGCTTGATTAGGTTAAGTTAGGCTAGATTAGCGAGTACCTCAAAATTGAATGACTTAAGAGAAACCACCTTTCGAGCCCTCAACTGCGTCCGAAACACTTATCACGCCTTTATCAGTTCGATGGTACAAAGGTTAGGTTAGGTTAAATTAAGTTAGGTTAGTTTTAAATTTTTATGAGTTTTTAATGTTTCTAGGTGCCAAAAGTTTTACCTCACAAAAAATTACCCCACTTCATCTGTGAATTATCACATACTCGACCTCACTTAAGCCCAGTTGCCTACACACACACACACACACACACACACTGGAAAGAGGGCGCAACTTTTTTAGGTTGGATCAGGTTTAGTTTAAATTAAGTTTAGATTACAATAGCTCAGGTTAGGTAACGTTAGGTCAGATCAGGTTAGGTTATTAGGGGATTGGATAAAATTTCTAGCTCAGGGAATAAAAATAAATTATTGAGGAGGGACAGAAACTGGCACTGGCACAGCGCTCAGGCCAACTAATACAGCCCATTGCTCTAACTAGGACTGTCTTATTATTACCAGCAGCATCATCTTGAGTCGAACCCCCGACCTCAGTGTCTTCACTTCGCTTATAAAGAAACAGCATTACACACTGAGCTACGGACGCTGACCGTTCACAAAATAAGTACAGGTTAGGTTATTCAAGGTACTTCGTTTCATATTCGCTGTGATGAGAATATTCATATAAGTAACTGCTTTGGACAACTGTCAAAAAAAAGCAAGTGTTTTTTTTTCTTAACAAATTAATATTTAACAAAGACAATTACTTTAGATAAACATTTTTTAAAATTGCCAACGTCTTCATCACTTCTATTCACCATTCCACTTCAGAGGAAACTTTTCCAAAGTTTCGATTTCCCACTTTCAGCATTCCCGCTTCTGGAACATGAGTGAGAATGGGAATGAATCAATTGAAAGCAACACCGTGGTCACGAGTTGTAATTATACTTCAGTATCTTCAACTCTCTCTCTCTCTCTCTCTCCACGCCTCGGTGGTGTAGTGGTTAGCTTCGATCACTACGAATCCATCGGCTCCAGGATCAAGACCCGGTGACGGCAGGCGGCGCGCAGAAAAACCCAGCTGTTCATTCTTCCACACAATAAAAAAAAATTGGTTATTAGATAAATGGGTACCCTAGGTAGCCTAGTGGGTAAGACGCTGGGCTGCTGGTGGGGCGTGGTTCGGATTCCACGTTAAACTGTAGGTCTAAGGTGGAGTGAAAAGTTTGAACTTCGTCAGAATGAACAATTCGGGCGGAAGCTAACCAAAGGTTACCAAAAATATATATATATATATATATATACAGGGTGTTTGAAAACTTTCTGTACAAATTGTAATGGGGGATAGGCAACACGAAGACAAACCCTTTTCTTCTATAAGTGTATGTCCGCTGACGTCACCATTCGGCGCGAGAGGGCGCCGCTGCAATTGGCTAAAAGGTGAAGTGGGCTAGACTCGCACTTGCCGCGGGCATTCTTAAATCGGACGTAGTACGCGTAACATGGAGCGCTTCACGACTGCTGAGATGGCTGACATGCATATGGTGTATGGGGCTGCCAATGGAAACGGAAGAGCTGCTGTGAGGTTGTACCGACAGCGCTTCCCAAACAGACGTGTGCCAAACCACCAAACGTTTGCGCATTTGCATCGGCGACTGCGAGAAACTGGAACATTCCATGCAAACATGCATGACACTGGTCGGGAGAGAAACGTGCGCACTCCTGACATGGAAGAAGAAATCCTACGGCGATTTGAGGACAATCCAAGCGCGAGCACGCGAGGTGTTGCACGTATCCTCGGTGTGAACCACGACCTGGTCTGGAGAGTGTTGCACGAGCAGCAACTTGCCATGGACGATATCCGCCCAAACATTGACGGCGAACCGTTCTTGATGAGCATGCACCTGTGTAGCATGTGGATTTGCGTGCGCCCACACGTGAGAATTGTGCATGTTAAACACACCCTCACGTGTGAAACAGGCCTCATCTGAGAACAGCACATAAGCCGGAAAATTAGGCTGCACCGCTGTCTGCCGCAGAAACCAGCGTGCGAATTCCACACGAAGAGGGTAATCCCGAGGTTAATGCCTGGACTCTCTGACGACGAAACGGATGTAACTGCTGCTCGTGCAACACTCCAGACCAGGTCGTGGTTCACACCGAGGATACGTGCAACACCTCGCGTGCTTGCGCTTGGATTGTCCTCAAATCGCCGTAGGATTTCTTCTTCCATGTCAGGATGCGCACGTTTCTCTCCCGACCAGTGTCATGCATGTTTGCATGGAATGTTCCAGTTTCTCGCAGTCGCCGATGCAAATGCGCAAACGTTTGGTGGTTTGGCACACGTCTGTTTGGGAAGCCGCTGTCGACAACCACACAGCAGCTCTTCCGTTTCCATTGGCAGCCCCATACACCACATGCATGTCAGCCATCTCAGCAGTCGTGAAGCGCTCCATGTTACGCGTACTACGTCCGATTTAAGAATGCCCGCGACAAGCGCGAGTCTAGCCCACTTCACCTTTTAGCCAATTGCAGCGGCGCCCTCTCGCGCGGAATGGTGACGTCAGCGGACATACACTTATAGACGAAAAGGGTTTGTCTTAGTGTTGCCTATCCCCATTACAATTTGTACAGAAAGTTTTCAAACACCCTGTATATATATATATATATATATATATATATATATATATATATATATATATATATATATATATAAAAGGAACTGTAACGCAACTGCGGACGCGGGTCTATAAAAAATCGAACTTAAAATTGAAAATCCTACTTTGAGAATGGTAATGGATCGATTTGAAAATTTCCTCCTGTGAGATTCCCACTTCCAGATTTCTCATTCTTGGACAAAGCCTGGAATGGGAATAAGAGTGAGTAAAAAGAGACCCTTTCAACTATTTCCTCAACATGAAACCAGACTGATGTGATGATGTTAAACAGTTATCACTGAAACATTGCCATATACAAAATTGAGATTTATTTTTTATTTTCAATTAATATAAAAAAAATAATTTTTAAACTTGTATAAACGTTTCGCCCGAATTGTTCATTCTGACGAAAGCCAAGCTTGTCACTCCACCTTAGACCTACAGTTGACGTGGAATCCGAACCACGCCCCACCAGCGGCCAGCGTCTTAACCACTAGGCTACCCAGGGTACCCATTTATCTACCAACCAATTTTTTTTTATTGTGTGGAAGGCTGAACAGCTGGGTTTTGCTGCGCGCCGCCTGCCCTCACCGGGTCTCGATCCCGAGCCAGATGGATTTGTAGTCAGCTACGCTAACCATTTTATCACCGAGGGGCATATATATATATATATATATATATATATATATATATATATATATATATTAGGTCTATAAATTTAAGTTTTGTGTGTATTTATTTTAGTTGAAGTCATTTATCGCTTTTATCCCGTTTCCCTTGTAAACAAACAGAGTCATAACAAACAGAGTGCCAAGGCACAAACCCTAATGGCAATTTAGTGCTTTGGGGGACAGGGGATCGGGGGTAGTCCCCACCCTACGCTGCCCCACTCCTAGAGAGAGAGAGAGAGAGATAATGAAGATTAGAGAATGAAACGTCAGAGGTATATATATATATATATATATATATATATATATATATATATATATTACAATGTCAAGGAGGCTCTAATAAAATTCTGTTGACTTTATGCCATCCATACATACACACATACACACGCACACATACACACACATATTAATTGACATTCAGTCACTCATTCATATACCGAGACCACACAGCGAATGAAATAAAAAGTTGGGCATCATACCCTCTGCCACACAACAACTGAATTAATTAAAGAGATAAAAAACAAGAAGATTTTGATATAATGCTGGGCACCATATCGATACCAAACCTTACACTTTAACCCAGAATAAAGGTGAGGTCTTTGATGCCCATATTGCCCCTCCAAAACGGATGACAGACACAACCATTCGAGTCAGGTCAACTTAAATTAGGTTGTTGACAGGTGAGGTTAGATTAGTTTAAATAATCCTTTCATGGCCACCGGCACTCTACTGAATTTATTCTTGCTAACGACAGACGATTTTATTCAGTGCCAGAAGAGATACCTGAAAGGTTAAAATAGTTTAAGATGCATTGGAGTAGGTTAGGTTAGGTTAGAGTGCGTTAAGTTACTATAAATTTAAGTATTATAACTTTAAGCCGGGACTCTTATATTTGTTATACATTAGTTATAAGTTGGGTTGGGTTAGATTAGACTAAGTTAGTTTAAGTTAGGTTAATTATACCAAATCACCTCAACTTAGTCTTGACTCATGTTAGGTTAAATTACAATTACTGCCAAATCATTTTTCCTATATATATATATACACACACACACACACACACACTGTACTTTAATAAATAAATCCCGGGTGTAAAAAGCAGTGAAAATAATGCATTTTTAACTAATTAATTAACACCACTGAAACAATTTACTTAAATAAATTAACATTTTAAAGTTAATTCATGGCAATTTAACATAAATACTAACTTAAAATAAAGAATAGGAAATAAATTTTTTTAAAAAAATTGCCCTTTAACGAGAGCAAATACTGAGAGAATCATAAATAAATGCGTTACAAACAAATGGTGACACCAAATGAAAAGATGGTGTTCATGGTGACTGATGGTGACTCTAAGATGACATTTGAAATGTATGTAATGAATAGTTCGAGAGAGAGAGAGAGAGAGAGAGAGAGAGAGAAAGTATATATATATACACACACGTGTATACATGTATGTACGTATGAATGGAAACCGTGATTGCATATGAACTTTTCTTCAAAGAGAGAGAGAGAGAGAGAAAAAAACAAAGAGAAAA
>JAJOZX010002673.1:567500-600000 GCA_023014485.1 Bathynomus jamesi | reverse complement strand
CGAGGCATGCAAGCATGGCGGTCCTAGCTTACATGACGCCCTGGGCGAACCTCACCTTCAGCGCCCCCCCCCCCTGTTCGCCAACACACACACATTCGAATCCCCCCAAAATAAAGGACAGACATAACTCTTTCACAAAATAACTTTTTATTGGACTAATTGTTGGAACTTCAGAACCAAAACAAAGACTCAAATTTCTGAATTTTACAAATCCTTCATCACGTAAATAGAATAACTCACTTAAGAGAATGTAATTATGATACTATGAACAGGAAAATACAAATTAAATTGCACAACTGCCATAAATAAACTAGAGAATCAAATTTCTAAATTGTACAAATGCTCTATCACATAAATAGAATAAGACACTTAAGAGAGGGTAATTATTATGCTACACTTTGAACAAGAAACAAAATAAATTGCACCACAGCACAACTGCCATCTAAAGCCTGACTCTTCTTACCTTCCTTGATGCAAAGTCATGAATTAAATCATCATATGAAATCTGCTCAGCAATTGTATGATTTATACTGATGATGGCCAGACCGGTAAGGCGTTCCTGTGACATAGTTGACCTCAGGTAGGATTTGATGAGCTTCAGCTTTGAAAAGCTCTCTCTCTGCTTCAGCAACAGTGACTGGAAGAGTAAGACCAATTCTGAGAGCAGTCCACAAATTTGGATATATTTCAGAGAGCTCCCTTTCATGGATAAATGTCAGCAGTTCAAGCAAGGATATGGTCTTTGATGGCAAGTCAGGCAAGTTCTTCAGCTCCTGTGCAAGCTCTCTGCCATCCAAGTCAGATTGTCCCTTAAAGTGTAGTGTAGTACTAAGGTTCACACATTGTTCTGTCAGCTCCTCAAATGTGAGATTTTGGAAATGTGTCAGCACTCCAAACTTCTCTCCCACAATTTCCAACGTGGAAAATCTTTCCTGAATGGCTGATGTTGCAGCATCAACCACTGCATTGAAAAATGTCACCTCCAGCTTCTTCAAAGCATCAATCAAGGGCTCATCAGATGCTTCATAGGAGAAGTGCCGCTTTGTGGACCTCAGCCGTTTTTGTTTTAACACAGCCTCCACATTCATTTGTTCACAGATATCTGTGGCTGCCATTTGTGCAGCCACAAAACCTGTTGCCCTGTAATTGCGGAGACCTCTCTCTGTTTTTTTTAGGAGATTTACTGCAACATCAACGTGCATGCTAGGAGACTGCATCTGCTTGCTCACATGCTGAATTTGGCACAACAGGTCATGCCACACCACTGAACAAATGGCGAAGCGGTATGACCCAACCTCCTCTGACAGAGATTGAGCCTCGACCTTTATTACAGAGTCTTTGGTGTGGTCCCTCACCTCGATCAGTGCATCTCTCACTGCAGCTGCCTGATATCTCAGGGGCTCCACACTCTTGATCTTGCTTTCCCACCTTGTATCAGACCACATCTTCAATGTGATGTTCACATGTTTTTTCAAAATGGCCCATCGTTGTGTGGAGGCTGAAAACAAGTTGTAAAGCTTCTGCAAGATGCCAAAGTAACTTGTGGCATCAATAGATCCCTTAGCAGCATCGGCCACAAGCAAATTCAGAGAATGAGCCCCACATGGAACAAACAGAGCTCTGGGATTAATTTCTAGGAGCCTGGATTGAACACCCTTGTTTTTTCCCCTCATGTTGGCCCCGTTGTCGTATGATTGTCCTCTACAGTCCATGAAAGGAACTTTTAGCTCCTCCAGTCTCTTCAGAATCAGAGATGCCAAATGTTGACCAGTGGACTCCTCTGCCTCCAAAAACCCCATGAAATGTTCCTTTATATGGGGCTTCCCCTCCAGTGACACAACCCGAATCACAACTGACAACTGTTCAGTGTGGCTGATATCTGGAGTGCAATCTAGAATTATTGAAAAAAACTTTGATTGTTTGATGTCGCTCACCATTGCTGAAATGGTCTTGCTGCTCGACAAATCAATGAGTTCGTTTTGTATGTGGTGGCCGAGGTAGCTGGTGTGACTGGAGGTCCCTTTTTGGACACGGTTAATGTGCTCTTGCATTATAGGATCAAATTGTGCCATCAGTTCAACTTCTTTCAGAAAATTGCCATTTGATGGTGAGAACAATTTTTCTGTATGTCCCCTTAGTGCCAAATTCCTAACTGCCAGAGAATGCACAATAGCAGTGAGACGTGTCAGCACCGCTCTCCATCTCAACTTCTCAGCCTCCAGAAGTGCCATCTCCTGCTTGTCAATGGTCTCCCCCTTTCTCATCCTCACTGCCAGTTCTTTCCAGATTTTCATAGAATTTAGGTGTTCTGAACTGTTGTCATGTGATGTGAGCAATGAGCTTGCATGCTTCCAGTCCGAGAGTCCCAAACTTGTTAAATTTATTTTCCTCTTGGAAAATAATGTACAACAGAAACAGAAAAGGCTGTTGTTTTTTAAGGAATAGACCAACCAACTTCTGGTTATATTTTCCCCACTAACCAATGACTTCCTGAAGTATTGATGGTGGAAACTTCTTCCGTCACTGTCGTTTCTAGGGAATACAAAGTCAGATGGTACTTGACTTGGTCCCCTGGAAACCAGTTGTGTCCGAATTCTCTCAGTCAGAACTGAAGGCCAGTTAGCAGGGTCGGTGGACAGAGACTCATCCTCAGGAGGCGATTCTGCTCCAGGCATTTCTAATAGAAAGAACAAGAGCATTACTCATTAGTATACACACCTAAGTTAGATAACACATTATTCACAGCACTTTGTTATGGTGGTGGTGTTATGGAATTATGGTGGTGAAACACCACACATACCCAGTAACCCAGACCCAGTGATAATAACATTATAATTTATAACTGTTTGCAAAATGCTTTGCAGGGATGCACACACATACACATACACACACACGCACACACTCACAGACATATGTGCACACAAACTCACCTGAAGAGTCCTGCCGGGGAGAAGTAGAAGCAAATGGGTCTTCATCCTCAGGATCAGACTGCATTTGTGGAGACATATGTGAGGCTGAGGAGGTAGATGGCTCCTCAGCCTCAATAATGGCAGAAGTAGACGGCTTCTCATCCTGGCTAGTGGCAGAGGGTGTTCCAAAATATTTCAAAAGTGCCCCTGCAAATAGTAAAATAGAACATAACAGACCAATGCATGAATAGGCTAGTACAATTAATTTAACATGTTATTAAGCACAATTTATTAAACTTTTAGAATAGGAAACAAATGAATAATACAACCTCCTTGGTTAATGGCTAATTATATACATAATAGTACACTTCAAATGACTCAGAAAGCTATATCACAAAATAGCAGTGCAATATAGCAGTGAAGAGTAGATGACATAGCTCTATACCTTTATCTTTTGCTCGTTTCTCCTCTTCTTCTTTCCTCTTTTTTCTAAACTGAGCACCTGATAGCTTTGACCTCTTCTTATCCATTTGCGGTTATTTGACAGACCTTAGTGGCTTAGTGTGAAGATTCGTTCTGTAATAAATAATATACATTTCACTATTTAACCAAACCCAGAAAAATAACATTACATATGTTAAAGTATGGGCCTTTATTCCCAATAATATTAATCTGGAAGCATTTTGCATTGTTTAGGTCTTTTATGGGAAGGTTTATGGAAAATGCAATAGATGGTTTTTTATTAATAAAAATATATTTATTGATCTTTTATTATTTATTTTATTTTATTTTTTATTTTTATTTATTTCTTTATTTATTTATTCTTATTTTTATTTTTATTTTTTTTGCAGGCGCTCATGCCGCCCCTCCACAAATGCCGCCCTGTGCGGCTGCCCATATTGCCCATATGAGGAACCGCCACTGCATGCAAGAGAAAGAAGGTAGTTTGGTGAAAGCTGCTGCCAGCACTCTTGTAAGAATTCCCAGAGCTTCTGAGCACTGGATGGCTGCTTGGCTTTCACTCGTCTATCCAGTTCATCCCACACTAGCTCGATGGGGTTCAGATCCGGGAACTGTGCTGTCCATTCCATAACTGTGAGCTGACGTTGCCGTTCTTTCTGCTTCAGGTAATTTTCACACAGCTTAGAAGTGTGTTTAGGATCGTTGTCTTGCTACATTATGAACTGTTGGCCAACTAGTCGCAGTCCAGATGGGATGGCATGGCGCTGTAGAATGCTGTCACTGGTTCAGTATTCCAGTGACTTTGTGGAGGTCTCCAACTTGCTCCCCTGCAAAACATCCCCAGACCATCACACTTTTTCCACCGTGCTTCACTGCTGGCACAACACACTGCTGTGTCATTCTTTCACCCGCTCTGCGCCGCACAAATAGTCTACGTTTGGATCCAAAAACTTCGAACTTTGATTCGTCAATCCAAAGGACAAATTTCCACTGCTCAACAGTCCATTTTTGGCTTTTTTGAGCCCAGGTTAGCCTTTTCTTTGTGTTCTGGAGTCTCAGCATTGGTTTCTTTGCTGCAGTCCGTCCTTTTAATCCTGCCTCTCTCAGTCTTTTCTGAACAGTTAATGTTGAAACTGTTGTACTTCTGGAGTTGTTCAGCTGGGCTTTGATTTCAGGTGCTGTGAGGCGTCTGTTGCGCAGACTGGTGACTCGGATCTACTTGAGGGGTCGCGCGTCTTAAGGTACCTAAGCGCCACCACAGGCGAAAACGTGTTTTTGATGGATATCATTATTTTCACCCTTCCTCTATCGCGTGGTTTGGGTTATAATGACCTTACGACACCTGAAGTATGGTGAAAACCTTATGAAGCGAACTACTTTTTTCACCTCTATCGCCAGCTGGGCTCTGCCGCCCAGATGTGATGCGCGTCTTAAGGCCCCATAATCCCGTTCAACTGGTGGGAGGTGATGGGGGTGGGGTGGGACGCTCAGTCTCTGGGTGGCGGGAACAGCAGGAGGAGCGCGAGCCAATGAAAACATTGCAGCCACGCTGCTCTGCTTTCTGATTGGCCACCCGCTCCACGCGCCGAGAGGGACACGACACAAACATCCCATCAGTACCTTAAAACTCGCGTTGCTGTTAGCAGGCGTCCTGTGTTCGTGCTCATGTTGCTGAATAGTGGGTGGATTATTCTATTCACCCGGCTTCTAACTATTATCAACGTGTGCAGCAATGTCTCACCGTGCTAGTGATAGTGATGAAAAATCAATGGAATCATTCTGTGCCAGAAATCGCACCCAAAGTTCGGCATAATAAGAAAATTAAAAAATTAAAAAATATATATATAAAATATAAAATATGAAAATCTATTCCAAAAAGTCATTAACATCTTCATTAGCATATTTAGAACTCTAATTTAGCCAAAAATGAGCGTTCTAGCTCAATTAATAACAGAGATACTATTGCGAGAATATTGCTGAACTTTGGAGGCGATTTCTGGCGAATTTTAATTTTGGCGCTTAGGTACCTTAAGACGCGGGACCCCTCACTTGTCCTCTGAGTCTGTTGTGGTTCTTGGCCGCCCTGACCTTTTTCTGTCCTTATTTTGACCAGTTTCTTCGTACCGTTTAATGGCACAAGCAGCCGCATTCACCGAAACTTTTAATTTTTTTGCAATTTGCCTCAGTGATTGACCCTCATTTCTCAAAGTAACAATCGACTGTCTTTTTTCTGTTGTTAACTGAGCTTTGGCACCCATTTTTGCTTTTTGAAACAGAAATATAGCTTAAACTACATAGGTAGCTCCTCTGCAAGGATTTTATATGTAAAGATCTGCAGCGCATGTAAATAACTGAACACGTGTATTAACATACTCCTGAAGAAACACACTACCCCAGTAAAGACTTTTAAACTGTTTTTGGACCTTTGTGCAGAGCTAATGGCATTAATTTTAGGTTGCATGCTAGACGTAAATTAACACATTTTGAAGGCTATTTTGAAGAAGCTTCTGTGTTACAACACGCTGCATAGGGCAGATGCACTGAAGCATACAATATGAAAGCCAGGTAAGCAAATTCATCTCTAGTACCAGTTACATTTACATTTGAAGTTTATGTCATGAGCTAAGCAGCAAAACATTGGAAATTAGTAGGTGTACTTAAACTTTTGACTGGTAGTGTGTGTGTATACACACAGGGTGATTCAAAAGTCAGGTTACATAGGGCTTTTCTGTTTCTTTGCTGGCTGCACAAGTGCATTGCCGTTAACGGCGGCCATATCGAACATGTGATGTGACTATTCCCCTGTATCATTACATAATACAGTATATCCCTATGTAACCTGACTTTTGAATCACCCTGTATATATATATATATATATGTATATAACGTAAAGAACGACGCTTTGTATAGGAGAATTATCCGCGCAAGATGAAAGCGAAAGAACGAAACATGAAAAAATGAGGTAACCACCCGGAATCGCCCGGGATCTTCCGATTGCCGTCAGATATGATAACCATTACACACGGGCCTCACTCAAACAAATGTCGTAATTCCTCTACATACGCGCAGAAACCAATGCCCCAAAGGGGCACCTCCCGCATGCCGTAACATTATATACATTATAACTGCAAACACGCAGTATAATTAACGTAAGAACGACGCTTTGTATAGGAGAATTATCCGCGCAAGATGAGAGCGAAAGAACGAAACAAATGAAGCGTCGTTCTTTACGTTAATTATACTGCGTGTTTGCAGTTATATATATATATAGATATATATATATCCCTCTATGTCATACATGAAAGGCACGATTTGCATAATGCAAAAGCTACCTCAATCAGGATTCGAACCCACCTCCCCTTGAAAATAAGGTGAGAGTGCTAGATACCAGACTACTAGGAGATGAAAAGTTAATGCAACCTGTCACATATATTTAAAGAACCGAGTAAACGCGTAACGTACGTCCAACAGTTGAGGTAATGATGAGTCTGATCCTGATGGGGCAATTTTTGCATTATACAAAATCGTGCGTGTTAATGCATAATATTCCACTTATGGGACTCCAGCGTTGCACCGGGTAATTTGAATGAAAAGCCAGTCATTACCTCAAATACCGGAGGGTTAACGCGTAAAATGCCTCTGGACGCGAAAGCGTTACGCGTTTCCTTGATTGTTTAAATGTACGACAGGTTGTATTGACTTTTCATCCCGTAGTAGTGTGGTGGCAAACGGTCTTATTTTCTATTGAAGAAGTAGTGGATTCGAATTCTGGTGTGGCAATTTTTGCATATATATACATATATATATACAGGGTGTCCCATAAGTACGGTCTCATAGGAAAATTTATTTTAAATTAAATTTACAAAAGTAATACATTGGAACTAAAACACATGTTCAAATTCATGTCTTCTTTTGGGACCTTTTTTTTTTGTTGCAGGTAGAATAAGATGCAATGGCTAATATGGAAGTGAGTTACACTCTTGAGGAAAAGGTATTGTTGAGGCCTTTTTTCCTCAGGAGAGTAACTCACTTCTATATTAGCCATTGCGTGTTATTCTACCTGCAACCAAAAAAAGGTCCCAAAACAAGACCAATTTGAACATTTGTTTTACTTTTAATGTATTACTTTGTAAATTTAATTTAAAATAAATTTTCCTATGAGACCGTATTTATGGGACACCCTGTATATATATATATATATATATATATATATATATATAATATATATATCACTTCTCGATCGTGAAGGCCTAGGCTAGGCTATGCATAAGAAAACAAAGCTAAGCGCTCTATTCTCATGTTTTCCTTGTTACTTTTTGACCTTAAGAAGAAGAAGCGAGTTCTATGGTCTTTCCTTTTTATTGCTTTTATTCGTATGTAAAAGTTAATTTACGCTATTGCTCCTCTTCCTTTCTATCTTGTGGAACAGTGAATTATCAAGTTGTATATTATATAATCATTCACATTCATTCGTATTATGGTTTCCTCTCAATTTATTCCTCCATTTTTCATTTATTTATATCTCATATTCGCAATAAAAACGTAGCCATTTGGTGATAGCGAGACCGCCATGTTGAATTTTAAACAACATGAATTATAGATATTACGCATTAATGTTTTTTTTCATAGCCTTGCATGGGCAGTATACACACACACACATATATATATATATATAGTTCAATACAAGTATTTTGAAAGTTAGAAAGTAATAACAAAATTATTTCCCGACTCTATTAACAGTTTGGACAAGAACAAGACTCGTAAAAGAAAAACTAAATAAAATATTAACTTCCTTTACGATACTTTTTATATTTAACTAATACCCTCTGTTTCTCACTTTTATGGCTGATAACAGGCATGCACGGCTATATATATATATATATATATATATATATATTATATTGTGTGTGGTGTGTGTGTTTTATAACCCCAAGGTTTACCCCGCAAAAGAGGGTAAATTAAGCCCTTATCATCATGAACTTGAGAGCCTTACGTAAGTGGTAAATATTATTTTATAAACTAGATAAACTCTTAACTCTTTTCCCCTCATGCACGAGTACATACTTCATTTCCCTCATTTCTAACGCGTATTTTCCCCTCATTCTCCTTAATAAATTTATCCACTGCAGTTTTTCTTAACTAGATAAGCAAAGCACTCGTCCTGGCCATACCCAGACGCGATAAATTCCCGGACTGAACTATAACTTTTAGGAGCCATCTCTCTCCATCCTCGATAGCTTTTCCCCTCTTTTCCCCTTAGACGGATGTCGTAGATAGAGGCACTACCCTCGCGTAATATTTTTAAGAGCCGCGGAAACGTATATATAAAGCTTTATGGCTTGATTCTGCTCCGTGTAATATATTTCCCCCAAGGAGGGATTTATCCCAGATCTTCTACGGCCTATTTAAAACTATGGATGGCACTGGCACTCCCATAAATATAGGCTTCAGACAATCTTTCCACGTAGGCACTGCTCTTCCATGCCGAGGGAAAAGGATGGACGATGATGGATAGAAGTGTAAGACAGCACGGGGCCAATGAATCATGTGAGGGGAAGAGAGGCCAGGGAACGGGATAGGAGCTAAAGGGCTGAGGGGAAAGTGTTTATCGTAAAGGAAATAAGATAAAAATATATATATCAAGATGGCCCTCTTTCGATTCGAGAGAAATTTATTCCTAAATTGATTTCTTATGCCTCTCTCTCTCTCTCTCTCTCTCTCTCTCTCTCTCTCTCTCTCTCTCTCTCTCTCTCTCTCTCTCTCTCTCTCTCTCTCTCTCTCTGATACATAACCCCCCATTTTAAGAGGCTGTGATATATTAAACTCATAAATAAACAGTGTGGCAAGCACAGCACCAATGATAGTAAATAATGAGGATTTGCTTGCATGATGCTTTCGCTTAACAAATGTGAATTTCCTTCAGTTAACTTGAAAATTAATATAAAATTTGTTTTCCTTAGTAAACACATTTGATATAGGAAGAAACACAAACCATTATATACAGGGTGATTCAAAAGTCCCGCCTCAATCCGTTTCTTCCTAAATCAGTTTGTATATGAAAACATCCATTTTCATGAGGTATTCACGAGTCAAAATTCAATATTATACTTTGCCCAAAATCTGTTATTTATTCCCATATTCTTCTTTTTCTCCAAATGTCTAAATACCAGAAACGCTTTTTCTTCATTCTTTTCTCAATGTATTTCGTTCAACCACTTCATCAACATACTCTGCTCTTACTTTATTTTCTATATATAAATGTCTGTGCTTGCAACAGGGTATAATAATATTAACCCATTAGTGCCCATTGGTAGAATTTCCTACCGACCAAATTGTTTGTCATTATTGCGTCACTTCTCGTATTCGCGTGATCTCCGGTATGAGTCATTGATATGACGCGATCTTTTAGATTGCGTCATATCAATAACTCGTACCGAAGATCACGCGAATACGAGAAAAAGTAATGCAATAATGACAAACAATTTGGTCGGTAGGAAATTCTACCAATGGGCACTAATGGGTAATCAGCAAGGAGGGCCAGATACTGGCGCAGCGCTCAGCCAGCTAATTTGACCCATCGCACTTTCTGTCCTCCTGGATTATTATAATTGGCACTATCGAGGATCGAACCCCCGGCCTCATCGTCTTCAGTTTGGCTTATAGGGAAATGGTGTTATATACTTATGAGCGTTTCCAGTTATTTAGAAAATAAATGATAAAATACATTGAACACGAAAGGTAATCAACCAAAAATCTAACCGTGCTTGTTATCAACCTTTACAGCGAATACTTTCACTCTAACGCGTTTAGTATTTGATATTATTTGTTAAGAAAATTTAACTAAAAAATTGAACAAAAATATATTTGCAAAATTTTTTTAATAAGCTATTTTTGGAGTGGATTCCTTCCTTCGAAGTTTGATATGGCAAAAGGAATTCCACTCATTTTTTTTAGCTGCCATCAACGAGAAGTTTATTTTTCTACCCTCGCTATAACTGCTACCCGTATCTAGTTTTAATTCCCAGTATGAAAATTAGTTTTTCTGCTCTGCTTAATTTTGTAAGCGAACGATTACGCAACCTGATTGGCTTAAAATAATAAGGAGAAAGCGCGCGTTCGTACATCCGTTTTGTTTACTTTTCTGGGATAGATGAAAGAGTCACAATATATAGTAACTTTCAAAACTGCTATGGTATTTCTGGTATATAGCCGGTTACCTCTAGTCAGCCCGAGACCCCGTACCTGGCTATGCCGTAAGAAGCGAGTTTCCGTATCGCATTCAATTTCAAAACTGTTTACTTCCTTATTACTCTCAAAATAGGATTAAACAAATTTCGTCTCAGAATTAGTTTCCAAATTGGGGACCGCATAGACACTAACCGGAAACTTACTGGCTTTCGGTTTGACGCTATATACCATAAAAGGAACTTATACGGTCAATATTAAGAACCGTTTACTGCTTGGAACGTTAAAGTGACAAACACCTGATACCTACGTACATCGACTTGAAACTTTCCTTTTTATAATAATAATAAGAATAATAATAATAATGAAATATGTTTAACTATACTGGAGTTTATTTGACGCAATTTAGGTTAAAATTATTGAGTTTTAGAGTTAAGTAAAAACGAATAAACTCTTACAATTTTAGATTCTTTAAAAATGATTTACGAGACGATAAAAGAAATAAAATCTATTGTTTTCATTTCATACGTGGAAGTGTGCGAGAAATAAACAATTTTACTTTTGTTGCTCGCGGGAATTCGGTCACGTCAACGTGACCATGCAGAATTTCCTTCGAAATTCATAGGTAACTGTCATAACCGAGCGAGCGATCTCGCTCATACGTAATACTACTTCCCGTACATCGGCAAAGTTAAGCGACATTGGGTCTGTGTTGTAATTGGATGGGTGACTGACTTCAGCGTCCAAATGACGTAACGACCCCTGGTTCGGATCCCACGTAAAGTTGTTGATCCGGTCCGTCACGCGACCTCTGTTGTTGAGGAGGAGGTTAAACACCCAGCACAACATCATCATTGCTCATACGTGCAGTTTATACACGCACGAACATTCTTTGATTGACAAATTCTACTTTTCGGCCTTTCGTTAAACGCGACTTTTTACGCTTTCTGGTGATCTGTACAGATTTACAGATTTACGAGCTAACAAAGACCCTACAACGACTCACTCCATTTTTACCTACATATTTGCTCATAACGTGAGCTTAAAGGTGAAAATTGAAAAATAACCAATTAGCATCTATATTAGTGGTTCCGAAACTTTTCTGGTTCTAAGTAACCCAGTGGCATATATGTTCTTCTTCCGTGGCACCCCGGAAGAATTTCGTCTGTCACTGTTCAACTTCCATTTTTCAACCCCCCAGCTCACCCCAGAACGCCACGACGTAATTCAGATTGAGCCTATACGGGTTCTGTATGGACGTTATAAATCGGAATGTTTTGTTTCATCTGAAATTTCAGTATTTTCAGTAACTTTTGAATTTTTATTTTCCAGAAAATTCCGCGGCACTCCTACGAAGCACTCGTGGCACCGCAGTACTAGGAAACATTCATCTACAGTATAGCTTTACCACGAGGTTTGGAATAAAGAAATCAAGGACTTTTTGTGTCGTGGCAAGACCAATTAAGATTTTCATACTTCATCTAAAGATTTCGGTAAAGTTTCTACAAATGGGGGAGGAGGTGTTTCTTTTTGTACTCGACAATAAAGGTGTATACAGACGTGTTCAAGAGGTTCAAAGTGAGGCTTTATACGTGCCTAATGAAGAGCTTGTAGCCCCTTTCGAAAGTCTTTACCGTGACTTGTGAGTTTAGGATAGGTAACACGTACTGTAGATCAATTCTTTTGCAGTTTATAGCGACTCACGAATGACGACTCGAGTCGCGCTTGATTTTACGTTGACAGAATGGGAGCCCCGCACGCTGCAGTTTCGCCCTGACTCGATCTCACGACCTCCGGATCAGCAATCCAGCGTCTTAACCACGAGGCTACCCCAAGGTACCCATTTATCTACCACCCATTTTTTTTTTATTGTGTGGAAGGATGAACAGCTGAGTTTTGCTGCGCGCCGCCTGCCGTCACCGGGTCTCGATCCCGGAGCCGATGAACTCGTAGTTAGCAATGCTAACCACTATACCACCGAGGCGCCTGTGTATGTGTATATATATATATATATATGTGTGTGTGTGTGTGTGTGTGTGTGTGTGTGTGTGTGTGTGTGTGTGTGTTCATTCAGAAGACCAATAAGGAATTTGCATGGGATTATAATGAGCGGAGATTAGGGTAAAGTTTATCCGAGATTACCACTGATGCAGAAATTTCCCGAGATTAGACGAGATTATCTTTAATCCCGGCTGTTGAGGACCTTTCGAGATTAGTAGAAAATGTCAACAATAATAAAAAAAAAAGGAATTAATTTAATTGTCCGCGACTGAGTATATCCTCGCAAACCAATAATAACCCAACTCAACCCAACCAAAACCAACCCAACCCGAACCAATCTCTATACGCATTTACTGTCACTCCCTTCCAATGAAAAAGTAAAAATTATTGAAATAAATATTCTCCCCCCCCCGCTGCCCCCCCCCCGAGTTAAATTTATCGAAATATATAAATAAATAAATGAATAACTAATTTAATTTACTGTCAGTTTAATTAGAAAATAAATAATTTTGTTATCGATCCTGTGATTGATTACTTATCAATCATAAAGTGTCAAGTTTATTTTAAAATTAAATGTATACAGATGGACAGGTACTGATAACTGTATGACTAAGTAATTATTAAAAAAAACATTAAAACATACATATGCGTGTGTATATATATATATTCCTTCTCAGTTTTTGGGGGGTCCATGAATTATATTAAAGTTTTGACAATTCTAAGATTGATAATGATTGAAAAATATAATGGGTGAATCATATATATATATATATATAATATATATAATATATATATTATATATATATATATGTGTGTGTGTGTGTGTGTAAAGTGAAGCTTTTCCCCACACTTGTACTTGACATTTGTATATAAATCATAAAAAAGAAATATATATATATATATATATATATAGGTATATATATAATAAACAAGTCACGTCGGTTGTATTTAATTAATACTAAAATTCTTTTAAATTTTGATAACGACGTTTAGTTTATCTAAATTCAAATGCTATCTCTAAACACAAATTCGACAACTTGTAATCCTGTCATGTTTTGGCTATTATTTACATCCAAATGAATTGTATCGATTCCAAAAAATGAAAAAAAAAGGGCTAATATTTTAATTGAAATTTGACGATTTAGCGCTTCACAACTGAAAATTTTTATATATATATATATATATATGAGAGACCAACGCACGAAACAACATAAGGTTCATAAGGTTAAGGTAAGGTGTATATATATATTACTGTATATATATATATATATATGTAAAGAACGACGCTTGTGTAGAAGAGCGTTCCGCACAAGATGAGGAGGGAGAACGAACAAATGAAAAATGAGGTACCACCCGGGAATCGAAACCGGGATCATCCGATTGCCGGTCAGATATGCTATCCACTACACTATGGACCTCGATCAATCAGAAGTCGTAATTTCTGCTTTTCTTTCTGAATCAATATAAAAGCGTCCCTTAGAAAAGATTCAAATGACCTTAAAGTGGACATGATAGTAGGAGGGGGCCGTTTGGATGGTCCCCGGGAATGTCCATGTTTCAAGAGGACTCTAGCCCCCAAAGTCATGATATCGCGGACGGCAATGAGAAAAGGTACGAACGAGCATTGATTATATAGTAAGCGCGAAGCAACGTTGATGGAACGAATTGTAAATCGTTAATACCCATTAGTGCCCATTGGTAGAATTTCCTACCGCCAAAATTGTTTGTCATTATTGCGTCACTTTTTCTCGTATTCACGTGATCTTCGGTATGAGTCATTGATATGACGCGATCTTTTAGATTCTCAAATCTATCTATTTTCAATGAATAGAATATTTCCTTTTAAAAAGGAATTTTCTATTTATTGAAAATGGATCGATTTGAGAATCTAAAAGATCGCGTCATATCAATGACTCATACCGAAGATCACGTGAATACGAAAAAAAGTAATGCAATAATGACACACAATTTTGGTGGTAGGAAATTCGGAGCTATTGAAGAATAGGGACCCCTGCCTTCTTTAGTTAGGCTTATAAAGCTAACTAACGAAAATATCACGACCTAACCTAACCAATCGTAAGTTAGCCTTATAAAGCTAACTAAAGAACGCTGGGGTCCCTATTCTTCAATAGCTCCGGAAATTCTACCAATGGGCACTAATGGGTTAACGGAAGACAAATGCATCCAAACTTGTCCAGAGATCAACTATGAGTAAACATCAAGTAGAAGAGAACTGAACAAATAAGATTTGATGAAGTAGACTTCCGGTCACGCTTCAGAATCGGTGACAATGCTGTTTTGTCACGCTGTTTCAGTATCACTTTCGCTCACTATTGTGCTTATACATGATGCAATTTATTTTTTGCTGTTGCCCTTCATGGTGCGCACCCTTGGACACTATTATTCGTGAGACACGGTGATTGTCAGTGACTGAAGCACCAACCAAACCGGGCTCCTCTACCATCACGTTCATTTTAAGGTCATCTAAATCTCTTTGAAGGGCAATTTTTATATTTATTCTGAAAGAAAAGAGGAAATGAACATCGACATATTAAAATATTGTTTTAGATATCATATAAATTATTGCTTATTTATTAATTTAATCAGAATTTACGACACTGGAATCGCGATGGAATTGAAGCGTATTTATTTGTCGGAATATGGGAGAAGATTTGAAATCAAAGACTTTGTTTCAGGATGGAATTGGCCGTATGCGTAAAATCGATTCCATTTGGTTTCATTTGGAATTGGAATCAATTCCAAATAGATTGCAATATCGTATAACAATGGTTTCTGAAATATATCTCTCGTACTTTAGCTAATGCTTTGTACATCTGGGAAAATAGTGTCATGTCAAAATGTGTAGTCAAAATGTCGTGTCTCATTCGCAGATAGCTGGTGAGGGAAGCTATATTTTGGGACCTCTTTGCGAGTGACCCGTTTCCCACGTTGGACTTTTATCGTGAAAAAGGAAAAACTATAGTATTTGTCATTTACCATTACTTATTCGGACTATAGTGGATTTAATTTTCCCAGAAGAGTTTCTTGTTCAATGCATGGTCGGTGTGTAACATAAAAGTTTCTCAGGGGGCCATTCTGAGTTGTATCACATACACATATATATATATATATATATATATATATATGGAGATTGTAGACATCAATCGACCAGGGAAGTACTTCGGGGTGGATGTTAGGCAGGAGTCAGGGAGTGCTGGAACTCCCGTTTCTCCTGTCACTGTCCTCCTTAGCTGATCTTTTTCCGTGTCTCATCTACCCTGTGAGCAGTCCAGCATGCTCTGAAACACACGCTTTTCCCTCTATTCCTCACTACAATATACATGCGCCTTTCACACTAAACAACCTTTTCAAAATTTATATATAAAAAAAAATAGCATCATTGAGCCTTGGAGACCTTGTTTTTGGCTCTCCCCGTCTTCTGTGGAGGAGTCACTTTTGCGGGCGCTCGCCCTTAGCCCCCTTTTTCCTAAATAAATAAAAAATCTTTCAGGTGTAAGGTAGAGGGATTTTTCGAAAGTAATGTTGCGACAACTCCTAATTTTAGCATTATATTACGCTCGGTACTTACACAAATACCTTCAAATAGACTCGTGGCCATCGCCCTTCTTGTATCGTTTAATAATTGCTCTCTTAAGTTAGTCACACATTTGGGGTTGGTCCAGCTCGAGTTGTATTACATGAATTGTAATGACAATACACGCACTAGGGCTGGAAAGGTACCAACCCTACAGTATATGTGTATTGTCATTACACCCACGCAATACAACTTGAGCCGGTCCAGGCCAAGCTAAACCAGCCCAAATTTGTGACTAGCTTTAAGTCTTTCGAGGATCTCATCTCGTGATGAACTGATACACTGCCGCGCGCTTTGAAGGTTTCCTCGCATTCTAGAAGTTACTACGAAATATGAAGTGGTCTGTTCGTTCGTTCGTTCGTTCAAACGAACCTACGGACAACGGTTGCTCCAGGTTATTGCTGCGGTCATACAAAGAATTAAGGCAAGGGATACATTTGCAATGTATTCCACCTATAAAAAACATTCTTCTCATCCGTCTTTTTGTACTGACCCTTTTAATGATAAATTGTATTACGAAAATTACGAAAGTGGATCGTATAATGGGTATGAAGCCCTCCTTGGAAGAACTGGTTAAGCTACAAAAGTTAAAAAAAAAAAAAACGCAAAGTTGTATCAATTTGAAAGTGACATAATTTTTGAACTTTTTTAAACTATTTCGTCGAAATATGTTCAAATGTTCAAAAATTATTATGTTCACTTTCAAATTTGGTACAACTTTAATTACATTTTTTTTGTGGCGTTTTTTACTTTTGTCGTTTAGCCACTTCTTCCGAGGAGGCTTCATATATTAACCGTAGGATCGACATTATGTAAACTGTCGGCCAAAATCGTAGAATTATCAGAGGGTCCTTAAACTTTATCCTTATATATACTGTACAGTATATATATATATATATATTTTTTCTTGCATTGAGAAAGATAGGTCCCATGCTACCTGGCTTTGCGCACAGCCTGCCGTGTAGAAACACTGCACATTACTGTAAATACACAAATGCCCCCCCCCCCACTACTTAGAAGAAGAAGAGAGCCGAAATCAAGGTCCAACAAGTTTTCGAGATGCTTGGACACTCTGCGTTTGAAAGATTAAAGATCACTGACAGAGGGAAGGATGGATTGTGGAAGGTTGTTCTAGAGTTGACTGGTTGAATAGATGAAAGATTGAGAATACCGATTAACTCTTGAGTTAGAGCTGGACAGAAAAAGGATGAGAATTAAACAGAGAGAGAGACACACACACACACACACACATATATATCAGACCACAACTTAATCGAGATATCAACAAATATAACGACAACATTAAAAGACAATACACATATTGAGGAAAATCAAATTTGGGGCCTTCAACTTAAATTCCGAGACTATAAATTGGGAAGCAATGAGATCGCACATGGGCCCAAATAGAGTGGAGAACAGTTTTCGAGAATAAAACAACTGAAGAAATGCTAACAACCTTGGAAGAAAAAACGCTGAGAATTTTAGAAAAATATGCCCCGAAATCACAACCAAAAGGAAAGAGGAGCTGGGTAGAGAGGCAAAAGAGAAGAATATTCCGCAAAAGAAAGAGAGTGGAGGCGAATTTAGCCAACTGCGGAGATAATGCCAGGAAAGTAATAAAAGAAAAACTGGAGGGTATTGATAGGGAAATACGAGCCCTGATTAAGGACCATGCAGAGAAGGAAGAGGAAAAGGCGGTAGAAGCAATAAAGGAAAATCCAAAATACTTCTAGAGCTATACGAAAAGGAAAACAAAAACGCACGCCGCTATTGGGTCCTTACGGAAGAGAAACAATGAACTAACCGACGATCCAAAAGAAATATCTGAAACATTGAGAGCCCAGTATGAATCAGTTATTCAGTATTCCAAAAAGTGACAAAGCGATACCTGACATAGATGCATTCTTTGAAGAGAAATTGCGAGGAGAATGTATAACAGACTTTGATTTTACCCCAGAAGATGTAGCGAGAGCTATAGGACAAATGAAACCACATTCAACCGCAGGTCCGGACAATTGGAACGCATTATTGATTAAAAACTGTAAAAATGAGATAGCTACACCTTTATACTGGATATGGAGAAGATCCCTAGACACTGGGAAAATACCGAGCATCTTGAAAAGACCAAACATTGTTCCTATATATAAAGGAGGGGACAGATCTCAAGCAAAGAACTATAGGCCAGTGTCATTGACGTCCCACCTCACCAAAGTGTTTGAAAGAATAGTTAGAGAAAATTTATGATTTCTTAGAGAAACTGGAAAGGTTCAACGAAAATCGATGTCATATACACGGATTTTGCTAAAGCTTTCGACAAACGTGATCACGGTATAAAAGCACATAAAATTAAATTATAAGAATAACAGGCAAAGTGGGAAAATGGACCTACAACTTCCTCAGAGAACGTCTACATGTCAAAATTCAAGGTATATTATCATCAGAATCGGGAGTACGCAGCTCAGTACCACAAGGGACAGTACTGGCCCCACTCCTGTTCATTATCATGCTAACAAACATAGACAGCGGAGTAAAGAGCAACAGTATAGTAACATCCTTTGCAGACGATACAAAGATCAGCAGAAAAATCAGCGATGTAAATGAAGTGGAGGCCTTGCAGAGGGACACGAACAAAATATACAAATGGTCAGAAGACAACAACATGACATTTAACACCGAGAAATTTCTGCTCTTGATATATGGCAGAAAAGAGGAACTTAAACAGATTGCATACTATGTTCCAGATAGACAGGAAATTCAGAGAAGCACGAAAGCGATCGATCTGGGGGTAATAATGACCGATGATGCGAAATTCGAACCACAAAATCAGATAGCGATAAATAAAGCAAAAAGAGTCGCGAGACAGGTACTAAGAACGTTCAAGAGAAGGGACAGGACAGTAATGATTACCCTGCTAAAAACATTGATCATACCAAACATTGACATTTGAATATTGCTCAGTTTTGACGTCCCCATATAAAAAGGAAGAAACTAATAAACTGGAAGAAACTCGGAGACATTTCACAGCCAAGATGGATGGCTGCAAAGAGCTCAACTACTGGGAAAGACTACGTAAACTAAATCTGTACTCCCTGGAAAAAAGAGAGAGGTACACCATAATCTACATAGGGAAAATGATCGAAAAACTGGTACCAAACCTTAAACTAAACCCAATTACCATTCAAACAACACTGGAAAATAGGAAAGGCAGACTGTGTAGTGTTCCCAAATTAAAGGCCCGACAAGGGAACTCCTCAACACTGAAGGAAAATAGCTTGGTTGTCAGGGGGCCAAGACTTTGTAACCAACTTCCTAAGGACCTCAGAAACGCTACAGGGATCAAAGTTGAAGTCTTCAAGAGAAGACTAGATGCCTGGCTCAGAACGGTACCAGATGAGCCGGGTATACCTGGCTATGTACGGTACCAGATGAGCCGGGTGTACCTGGCTATGTACGGTTTAGAGCGCAAGAAAGCAACTCGATCCTCCATCAAGCCAGACCTAGAGGCGGGGCCACCAGCTTGACCTTCGTGTGAAGAGAGTCCAACGCATGGAACAGCAACGAGGTTAACGAGGTGTGTGTGTATATATATATATATATATATATATATGCCAGAAGTACGATAATCCTTATCACATTTGGTTGATTAATTCCCATTTTGAAAAAGACATTTTATACTTTCACATTTTTTAACATTTGTCTTTCATGAATCTGTGTGATGTCACCGCGAATTAAACTCTCTCTCTCTCTCTCTCTCTCTCTCTCTCTCTCTCTCTCTCTCTCTCTCTCTCTCTCTCTCTCTCTCGTAGCCAATGTCTAATACCGCTCGTTGATGAGCGAAGTTAAGCGACAATGGGTCGGATAGTAGTTGGATAGGAGACCGTCCTCTGCGTTCAAACTATGTATCGACCCGTGGTTCGGATCCCACGTAAAGCTGTAGGTCCCCTCTATCATACGACCTTAGATGTTGCGAAGGAGGTTAAACAACCCCCATCATTACATTCTCTCTCTCTCTCTCTCTATCTCTTCGTCGAGTGAAATATCTTTCGCCTTGACAAAGACGGATGACGTCAACCGTTTCCCGGTTGACATCCGAATGTGCGGTTGATAGATGAGAACACAAGGAGTCAAACAGTCCCCCTCATTCAGTTCCCCCAACATCAATCTATCTTCCTTACCCCTCCAAAATGGGGTACCGGGCATCCTTTATGCATAAAATTATCTATCACCATTTCCTGGTAAAAGCTACCCTGGTAGACAGACAGATGGGTAGACAGATAATGTCCTCCTTTCTTTCATATTCTTTATTTTCAGAATTATACAAGTGGGTATAATTTTTTCTCCTTTATCCCTCATCCAAAAAAAAAACCTCCCCTCACTTCAAAAATCCTCCCTAACCCATCCTCCAAAAAAGTTTCTCTCTCTCTCTCTCTCACACCCCTTTCTGGGGGTGAAAAACTATTCCTCCCTTCTCCCATTCAAAAATATTCCCCTCCCCCTCTCCCCCGTGCACCCCTCGCAATCCATCAGCGCGGTGGCAAGTTTCCATTACAAGCTGTCAGTCGTAGGCCACGTCACGAGGCTCGCTAATGGCTTCGCGCGGCAGTTACGTCACGTGTGACGTGCCTCGAATGATGGATATGCCGTTAATGAGAAGACGTGTGACGGAGTGACGTGTGAGACAGGCGATTTAGAGGGCAGAGTGACGGTTAGATGGCGTCACGTGACTTTCATCGCATGACGTGCTGATGGTCATGTTCAGTGCATGATCGTGATAGCAGCACGTTATCGACACGTTAAAACACCTTCACAATATATAGTCAGGTCAGGTCAGGTCAGGTAATAATCATTAAACTAACATATATATATATTATATATATATATATATTATATTATATATATATATATATTATATACTGTGTGAAAAGATGTTTTACTCTTTATACTTCCACTTAAACTGTGAATGCACCGATGAATAAAAAAAAAATATATATATATATATCTTGATTGTTTGTTTTCCTTTTTTGCTGTCAATTCCCGTTGCTCTCACTGTCTCTGGCCTCTGAAGAAACAATCCAAGCAAAACCCTTAAGTGCCATCTGTCAGTTTCTGTCACTTGCAGTGCCCCTTCTATGACACTGTGCCACGAAGGTGTTAAAATCTCTCTCTCTCTTCTCTCTCTCTCTCTCTCTCTCTCTATATATAGAGATATATATATATATATATATATATATATATAGAGAGAGAGAGAGAGAGAGAGAGAGAGAGAGAGAGAGGTGTCATTTTTTGGAAAATACCTAACCTGTTTATTTTCCCGAATGATTTGTCATTTTTACTTCTCTTTATAAAAGTAAAGTTTTTATTCAGTTTTAAATTAACAATTTTATATTCCTTATTAATTCTTAATTAATAACTTTACCGTTACGAATGTCTATGATGCATTTTTCCACTTATAACCTTTGGTTAGCTTCAGCCCGAACTGTTCATTCTGACGATGGCCAAGCTTTTCACTCCACCTTAGACTTACAGTTTAACGTGGAATCCGAACCACACCCCATCAGCAGCCCAGCGCCTTAACCACTAGGCCACCTTGGGTACCCATTTATCTACCAACCACTTTCTTTATTGTGTGGAAGGATGAACAGCTGGGTTTCGCTGCGCGCCGGCTGCCGTAGGGCTTCGAACCCGGGGCCGATGGATTCGTAGTCAGCGACGCTAACCACTACACCACCGAGGCGCTTTGACTTATGATTATTTATTTAAAACTTACAGTATCGCTGCGTACGTACACATTTTGACACGAGTGTTTTCCCGGATGTACGACGCATCAGCTAAAGCTAAAGAGATATAGTTTAGAAACTATTGTCGTACGATATCGCGATCTCTTTGGAATTGATTCCAATTCCAAATGAAATCGAATGAAATCGATTTTATGTGTATGGCCAATTCCAACCTGAAACAAAGTCTTTAATTCCAAATCTTCTCCCGGATTCTGACGAATAAATACGCTTCAATTCCGTCGCGATTCCAGTGTTGTAAATTGTAAATGAATAATTTAATCCTTCAATCTTCCTTTGTAAAAAAAAAAAAAAATTATTGTATAAATTACTGTACATGATTCGTATTTCATATCGTATAAAAATCGGGATCCCTGATACGAAAATAATTAAAATCGGGATCCCTGATAAGGAAAGAATTAAAATCGGGATCCCTGATACGGAAAGAATTAAAATCGAGATCTTCGATACACTAATAACTAAAATTGGGATCCTCGATACGAGAAACTAAAATCGGGATCCCCGTTTAATAAAAAGAAGTAAAATCGGAATCTTCGATATGGAGAAGACTAAAATCGGGATACTCGATATAGAAAGGACTAAAATTGAGATCCAAGCCTTTGAAACTGCGTTAGATTTGGGATCATTGATACAGAAAAGATTGAATCGGAATCCTCGATACAGAAAAGACTGAATCGGAATCCTCGATACAGAAAAGACTGAATAGCAATCCTCGATACAGAAAAGACTGAATAGCAATCCTGTATACAAAAAAGATTGAATCGCAATCCTCGATACAGAAAAGACTGAATAGCAATCCTCGATACAGAAAAGACTGAATAGCAATCCTCGATACAGAAAAGACTGAATAGCAATCCTCGATACAGAAAAGACTGAATAGCAATCCTGTATACAGAAAAGATTGAATCGCAATCCTCGATACAGAAAAGACTGAATAGCAATCCTCGATACAGAAAAGACTGAATAGCAATCCTCGATACAGAAAAGACTGAATAGCAATCCTCGATACAGAAAAGACTGAATAGCAATCCTCGATACAGAAAAGACTGAATAGCAATCCTCGATACAGAAAAGACTGAATAGCAATCCTGTATACAGAAAAGACTGAATCGCAATCCTCGATACAGAAAAGACTTAATAGCAATCCTCGATACAGAAAAGACTGAATAGCAATCCTGTATACAGAAAAGATTGAATCGCAATACTCGATACAGAAAAGACTGAATAGCAATCCTCGATACAGAAAAGACTGAATAGCAATCCTCGATACAGAAAAGACTGAATAGCAATCCTCGATACAGAAAAGACTGAAAAGCAATCCTCGATACAGAAAAGACTGAATAGCAATCCTCGATACAGAAAAGACTGAATAGCAATCCTGTATACAGAAAAGACTGAATCGCAATCCTCGATACAGAAAAGACTTAATAGCAATCCTCGATACAGAAAAGACTGAATAGCAATCCTGTATACAGAAAAGATTGAATCGCAATACTCGATACAGAAAAGACTGAATAGCAATCCTCGATACAGAAAAGACTGAATAGCAATCCTCGATACAGAAAAGACTGAATAGCAATCCTGTATACAGAAAAGATTGAATCGCAATCCTCGATACAGAAAAGACTGAATAGCAATCCTCGATACAGAAAAGACTGAATAGCAATCCTCGATACAGAAAAGACTGAATAGCAATCCTCGATACAGAAAAGACTGAATCGCAATCCTGTATACAGAAAAGACTGAATAGCAATCCTCGATACAGAAAAGACTGAATAGCAATCCTGTATACAGAAAAGATTGAATCGCAATCCTCGATACAGAAAAGACTGAATAGCAATCCTCGATACAGAAAAGACTGAATAGCAATCCTTGATACAGAAAAGACTGAATAGCAATCCTGTATACAGAAAAGATTGAATCGCAATCCTCGATACAGAAAAGACTGAATAGCAATCCTCGATACAGAAAAGACTGAATAGCAATCCTCGATACAGAAAAGACTGAATAGCAATCCTCGATACAGAAAAGACTGAATAGCAATCCTCGATACAGAAAAGACTGAATAGCAATCCTGTATGCAGAAAAGATTGAATCGCAATCCTCGATACAGAAAAGACTGAATAGCAATCCTCGATACAGAAAAGACTGAATAGCAATCTTCGATACAGAAAAGACTGAATAGCAATCCTCGATACAGAAAAGACTGAATCGCAATCCTGTATACAGAAAAGACTGAATAGCAATCCTCGATACAGAAAAGACTGAATAGCAATCCTGTATACAGAAAAGATTGAATCGCAATCCTCGATACAGAAAAGACTGAATAGCAATCCTCGATACAGAAAAGACTGAATAGCAATCCTCGATACAGAAAAGACTGAATAGCAATCCTGTATACAGAAAAGATTGAATCGCAATCCTCGATAGAGAAAAGACTGAATAGCAATCCTCGATACAGAAAAGACTGAATAGCAATCCTGTATACAGAAAAGATTGAATCGCAATCCTCGATACAGAAAAGACTGAATAGCAATCCTCGATACAGAAAAGACTGAATAGCAATCCTCGATACAGAAAAGACTGAATAGCAATCCTCGATACAGAAAAGACTGAAAAGCAATCCTCGATACAGAAAAGACTGAATAGCAATCCTGTATACAGAAAAGATTGAATCGCAATCCTCGATACAGAAAAAACTGAATAGCAATCCTCGATACAGAAAAGACTGAATAGCAATCCTGTATACAGAAAAGATTGAATCGCAATCCTCGATACAGAAAAGACTGAATAGCAATCCTCGATACAGAAGACTGAATAGCAATCCTCGATACAGAAAAGACTGAATAGCAATCCTCGATACAGAAAAGACTGAATAGCAATCCTCGATACAGAAAAGACTGAATAGCAATCCTGTATACAGAAAAGATTGAATCGCAATCCTCGATACAGAAGACTGAATAGCAATCCTCGATACAGAAAAGACTGAATAGCAATCCTCGATACAGAAAAGACCGAATCGCAATCCTGTATACAGAAAAGACTGAATAGCAATCCTCGATACAGAAAAGACTGAATAGCAATCCTGTATACAGAAAAGATTGAATCGCAATCCTCGATACAGAAAAGACTGAATAGCAATCCTCGATACAGAAGACTGAATAGCAATCCTCGATACAGAAAAGACTGAATAGCAATCCTGTATACAGAAAAGATTGAATCGCAATCCTCGATACAGAAAAGACTGAATAGCAATCCTCGATACAGAAGACTGAATAGCAATCCTCGATACAGAAAAGACTGAATAGCAATCCTGTATACAGAAAAGATTGAATCGCAATCCTCGATACAGAAAAGACTGAATAGCAATCCTCGATACAGAAAAGACTGAATAGCAATCCTCGATACAGAAAAGACTGAATAGCAATCCTCGATACAGAAAAGACTGAATAGCAATCCTCGATACAGAAAAGACTGAATAGCAATCCTGTATGCAGAAAAGATTGAATCGCAATCCTCGATACAGAAAAGACTGAATAGCAATCCTCGATACAGAAAAGACTGAATAGCAATCCTCGATACAGAAAAGACTGAATAGCAATCCTCGATACAGAAAAGACTGAATCGCAATCCTGTATACAGAAAAGACTGAATAGCAATCCTCGATACAGAAAAGACTGAATGGCAATCCTGTATACAGAAAAGATTGAATCGCAATCCTCGATACAGAAAAGACTGAATAGCAATCCTCGATACAGAAAAGACTGAATAGCAATCCTCGATACAGAAAAGACTGAATAGCAATCCTGTATACAGAAAAGATTGAATCGCAATCCTCGATACAGAAAAGGCGAAAAACAGTTACTGATAATTAGTTAACCCTTTCGGTAATGGGTGTGCGAGCGGAAAGTAATACGTCCCACGGACGGCTTCTTTTACGTCCAATCAAATTTGGGCGTGAAAATTAAGATCGTACGGCGTACTTAGTTAATCCGTGGTGTGATCATTCGTACGCCTACGTAGTAAGGTCTTAAAAGGTTAATGAAATTTTTAACTGACAATACATTCAGCTAATAAAAAGACAAATTTATCGAATGATCATTTTAAAAACCCTGTATAACATCACAGACTCCCTTCATTACATTCAGCGTTTGTACAACAAAATGCATCACCCCGTACATCACGTTTTGCGCATGCGTAATTCCATTTTTTTCACAATTGTAATAAAGACACGTACGATTAAAATATTTTACTCATCAACTATCAGCGACATTGTTTGCAATTTGCGATTATTATACTTTACGAGTCCGATGAACACGAGCTTTTTTTACTCGCAGTCGGCATGACTAAAAGACTAATTTTAGTTGCTGTCCTTGACTAAATTGATCATGACTGGTACTAACACGATATTTCGTCTGTAAACATGTCAATTGACTTATGATACGCGAAATCTATTTTTAAGTCTTGTTAAACATAAATACATGATGGACACCTTTGACTAAAAAAAAATACATATATATATATAGAATATATATATATATATATATATATATATATATATATATATATATATATATATATATATATTATTTATTATGTCGTATTTACATCTGAAAATACTCTTATGTATAATGTCTTATTGTCTAACCTTGAGTAATCTATCTACAGTATAATTCCACATACCTTTCTTTGGCTTTAGATATTTAATTTATTTATACACTGTTAAGATAATCTATTGTTAAGTAATATACTGGGTGTTTGGAAAGTCAGGAAACATAGTAACTCTGCTTCTTCAATGCAAATACACAAGGTGATCACAAAAGATGTTTCCCCAAAAAGTAATAAATTATTTTAGGTACACCTTTTGGGATCGCCCTATATATATATATAATATATATAATATATATATATATATATATATATATATATATATTATATATATATATATGCCCTTTGCATATATTCCCTTATTTCGAGTTTTTGCCACTTGTAAGAAACTCTCACCTGTCTTTCGAGATATACCTTCCTTCCCTATCAACTTGTAATTAGCTAAGAGAGAGAGAGAGGAGAGAGAGAGAGAGCGAGAGAGAGAGAGAAGCGCCTAACCGATTTTGAGTTCAAAACTTACCGTCTACCTGTCAATTTTCTCATACCTGTCGTTTCTTACTTACCCGCGAACAATTTGAACCTACCTGCCTACTTTGTCCTACCCGTCCACCTGTCCGTTTTGACGTCAATTTACGCTTTTGAACCGTCTTTAAAATTGACAGTCAACGTTATATGGTCCTTTCATCTCTGACAGGATTGACAGGAGTTGACGGGGAAGGAAGGGAAGTAGTCAGCTGTTCTTGCCAGCATCTGTCAAAGGCAGAATCTTATTATTAGTTTTTGTCGTAATTAGGACACCTAATTGAGCCCTACAAGTATATACACATTATATATATATATATACACACACACACGTTATGTTCGTATCTCCGTCTCTTTTGTGTGTACATCTGTGAAGCGCAGACTGGTCTAAAGTAACCTAAGTTATGGCTGCAGTTAATAACAAATTTCGATGTAAATGGCCATTGTGTAATTTAAGAATCAAAGACAATGTAAATCCCGACGTAGGAGTTATAAAAAATAATGGCAACTACATTTAAACGAACTGTTGGTATATAATAAAAATGTGAATAGGAAATAAATTTAAGTATTACTAAATCTCCCAACCCTTAACTATATAAGTTAACTTCCTATAATACCCCCTTTCTTCTTCTTCTTCCCTTTCCCCCTTACCCCAACGTCTTGTCCCCCCTTCTCTCCCCCTCCCCGACCTTTCCGTCCCCAGTAAATAAATCTTCTCCCGCTGAGAGGTATGGCAGGGCAGAGATTGGCTCCTACTGCGTTCGGCCGACACATTTTACCCCATGCTGTGACCCATCTTAGAAAACTTGGTTCTCTCGTTTTAGACTCGGTTTTCTATTTGATTCGTTCTTTAGGTTCGCTATTTTAAAGTTTTCTTTTGGTTATTTGTTGGTTTTCTATTCGCTTATTTCAGTTTTGTAAGAATTTGAGCAATTTTATGGGACGTTCTGTCCTATAAAGTTGACAGGGTGCGCCTACTTTTCTTTCTTCGATAGGAGTACACGTTCAAGGTTGTCGAGAAATCTAATGTTCACTACGGAGTGAAGAAAAATCTGATGGCATAATATGATTAGTTTTACCTTTCCAGAGCCATTGTCGTAGGGCATCAAATTTTATGGGTACCTGTCAACAGGTTGTTCGAGGTATGAAAATTCCAGGTCACCCACTGAGTCTAAAGATGACCTGTCCCAGATACCCGAGAAGAAGGTTACAATTATACAGCTTTACGAGTCTCTTCTATTTTCATTAGAGATAATATATGTCTCCCGCTACGTTTTCCTTCACTTGACGAATGACTGCCCGCCCTCCAATTCATTATCGAAGCTTTAATCGCGAGATACAAATGGACAACATTTATCAAATGCGTAAAAGGTGGGGGGACAGACTTAGATAAATCACCTTTGCCTCAATCACGATGAGGTGTTCTCAGACTCACAAGGAAGTATCAGTCTTTTCAAATATACTTCTTTTTTTTTTTAACTGATTTCCGTTTAACAATAACGCCGTTCGAATGATGGGTTTTGATAGATATTTTCCGTGCCCCATACCCATTAACTCCCTTGGCAGTCGATAGATAGAAGAGTCGCACCACTGATCTTCACCGTGCGGCTCTCAAACAACTAACTTTAAACAACTCATGGACATGAGCTGTCCAGACGCTATTCGAACGAAAGGTCATTCTAGTATATGAACACCCCCGTGGAGAAAACAACTCGTACTTCTCTGTTAACCAAAAAAAAGAAAAAAAAAAATCGAACCATTATCATCGCGTTTGAAAACTCAACCGTACGATCGCGGGCCGTAAGTGCCAAACTGGGGTATCGGATAGTTAAAAGGAAAAAAAGAACAAAGGCCATTTTTCTATCGCTGGGGTATACAGACAGACTGTACATAAACATGCGCGTTTAGTTTATAAATTGGAAGGCGTAATGCGGAGGAGAACTCAAGACGTGTACATGTCGTAGTAAATTGTTGGAAAAAGTCATTTGAATGTGGAAGAATTATTCTCTGACATAAATAAAGTTAAGGTGGGCTCCCTCCATGTTTTAAAAACATTCGGGCAAAAAACATTCTACAGATTTACGATATAGAACATGCAACAGCGTCCCTACACATTCAAAATGTTAGCAAAAAAATATATATATTGTACATAAAAATGCATTTAACCTTATAGTAAAATATATATATATATTATATATGTGTGTGTGTGTGTGTGTGTTACAACTCGGAATGGTCCCCTGAAAAACTTTTGTTACACAGACCGTGCATGGAACAAGGAACTCTTCTGGGAAAATTAAATCTACTATAGTCCAAATAAGTAATGGTAAATGACAAATACTATAGTTTTTCTTTTTCATGATAGAAGCCGAACGTGGGCAACGAATCACTTGTGACCCGTTGCCCACGTTCGGCTTTCATCATGAAAAAGAAAAACTATAGTATTTGTCATTTACCATTACTTATTCGGACTATAGTAGATTTAATTTTCCCAGAAGAGTTCCTTGTTCCATGCACGGTCTGTGTGTAACACACACACACACACACACACACACATATATATATATATATATACAAACCCTGCCAGGGAATAATTCCACGAGCGGCCATTTATTTTGTGATTCTGACATTAGAACTAGTAATTACTTATGACTTATGTTCCAAATGTTATTATGAAATGTCAGACGAGGGAGAAGAATGACATTTTGTTGGAAATTATGATGTCAAAAAGTATATATATGATTCACAGATAACAGATATTAAACAACAATTTCTCAAAGATTAGGAATGCTGTTGTCTGTCTGATGTACTCTTTGTATGTATATACTCTCTGTTCTCTCTCTGAATATCTTTATAATAATTACAACTGAAAATATTTAATATAAGTGAAAGGGTGTTGTATTATTGTATTTTTTAAAGAATTATATATATATATATATATATATATATATATATATATATATTGCAACCTTGCAGACACTCTGTGCGTCTGTCTCCGCATGAAGGTCGAGCTCGATGGCCCCCACCTTTCGACCTGATTTTATGTAGGATAGAATTGTTGTCCTGAGCCCTCCGCCTCACATAACCAGGCACATCTGGTTTATCAAGGACCGTCCTGAAGCAGGCGCCTAGAATATATATATATATATTATATATATATATATATTATATATATATATATATTGCCGTCTTTTTTATTATAGGCTCCGTGTCTCATTTTTTATTTATATTAAACATATACACGTACCTAATTTTCAATATACATCGCGTGTAGAATATATAAACATAGGTAATTATGACTGCAGTGAATAGGACAGTGTATCATCTATCATGATAATTACGGAGTTTATACAATTATTTCAAACAATTCATCATAATTTTACACTCTTTGTTGAGAAATATTGTAAAAATGGCTTATTTTATTCTCTCTCTCTCTCTCTCTAAACTCATACGCTTCCATGCAGGGACTGACTTTTGTAATCCTGACATTATACACAACTAAATTTTAAATATGATCCACGTATTAAAAGACTCTTTAGTATACAATCATTATAAATTACGTGTCTCATAATTATTTATCATTAGAAAGTGCTCGTAACGGGAATAATAGAAATAAATTGCGGGTAACTTACCTATAGGTTTAAATATTACAGAGCGTAACGAATCCAAGATGGCCGACTAATTTATTGACAAATTAGCGTGCAGGACTTACTAATTAAGGTTCGTTTGGGGGACGATATATTGTTGGCTCTCATGTTATACAAGAATAAAATCTAGCTTTTATCTCTCTCTCTCTCTCTCTCTCTCTCTCTCTCTCTCTCTCTCTCTCTCTCTCTCTCTCTCTGTACAAAATAACTGTCCAATTTGCGATACAAATTTAAGATTATGTACAACATATATATGCATAAACACATACATATGTTTGGGTATATATATATATATATATGTACACAAACACACACATGTGTGTGTGTGTGTGTGTGTAAACATCATCCACCATTCAATGGGTCTATAGAATACAGAGCGACATTTTTTATAACTTGACGCACAGGTTATATAAACGTTCTCTCTCTCTCTCACACACAATATTCGGAGTTGATATGCTCCTTCGTAACATCTGTGAAGGACATGTGACCGAGGAGACCTACAGTTTTACGTGGAATCCGAGCATCAAAGAGTCATTACATAACCTGAACGCGAAGAAGTGTCTCCCATCGAACTAATGAAGAGGCACAACGTCGCTTAACCTCGCTGATCGAACAGGAAACATTATTACCACGTGGCCACGACGTAGCCCAGTATATATGAATACTACCCATTTCGAGAGAGAGAGAGAGAGAGAGAGAGAGAGAGAGAGAGAGAGAGAACCAACCAAACCATTGTACAAACCGGTTTTTTTTTCTTGAATTAAACAAGAAGTCAAAACAAAAGTTTGTTTTATTTTTTGAAAGACAAGAAATAAGTTTTGAGTTGATTCGTCTTTGATTTTTGTTTCTTGTTTCCTTAGCTGATCTTTTTCCTTGTCTCATCTATCCATCTGAGCAGTCCAGCATGCTCTCAAACACATACACTTCTCCCTCTATTCCTCATTTCACATACATGCATCTTACACACACTACACAACCTTATAAAACCTTATATTAAAAAAAAAAATGGCATAATTGAGCCTTCGAGACGTTGTTTTTGGCTCTCTCCTTCTTCTATGGAGGGGTCACTTTTGGGGGCGCTTGCCCTTAGCCCCCTCTTTCCTACATAAAAAAAAAAAAAATATATATATATATATTAGTGAACTTTATTTACCTTATTAAAATTTGCTTTTGCTTCCGTCCGAATTGTTCATTCGGACGACGGTCAAACCATAGACCTACAGTTTCATGGTGAATCCGAATCATGACCCATAGGGGGAAGTCAGAAATTACAACGACCTCCCAATCAGCAGCCCACCGTCTTAACTATTATGCTACTCAGGGTACTCATTTATCTACCAACTAGCTTTTTGTAAAGAATGATGAACAGCTGAGTGAGCTAAGCGCCGCTTGTCTTCGCCGGGAATCGAATCTTGAGCCGGTGGATTCGTACTCTCACACACACACACACACATATATATAATATATATCGTTTTGGGTTTTTATCTCTCTCTCTCTCTCTCTCTCTGTTTCGCATTTGGGCCCCCTGACAGATTATTCACCGTCGGGGGACGGGCCCCATAAACAAGGGCCAACAAAGTGGCACCGAAAGTTCCAATTGATTTCAGTAAATTCTTGGATTTTAGAAGCCATTAAGATTGACACTCTAATCACTTCTTCACGCGTTTACGCCCTTAACGACATAAAGTACGAGCAACAGCTGAATCCCCATTCTCGGGTTAGTGGCCGGAGTAATGCCGGAGTTATACCGGAATTATGCCGAAGTTAGGCGGTGTAATA
>JAJOZX010002673.1:457500-560000 GCA_023014485.1 Bathynomus jamesi | reverse complement strand
TTCCAGTGATTTTCCAGAGTATTTAGTGCTTTTCGGTATTGTTGCAAGATATTGAACAATTTATGATAATCATCAGGTAACCAATCTAGAATGGTGCAATGCAGCTGTCTCGAATATACTAATATACTATATTTGCTTTCGGGGTGACATTTTTGTTTAATTCTGAAGAATTAGGCCCTTTTTTATTGTTTTCAAGCAAAAGTTCATCGATTGATGATACAGGAAACAATATTTATAACAAAAAATTAAAATGTCATAACCCTAATATATATATATATATATATAATGGCCAAAAGAGTTAAAAGATCTTCAAGTATTTTTCTAAATGAGAAAGGTATTAACCGAAATTACGTATAACATCACTAATGTACAATATTTTGATTAGTGATTATGAATTTGATAACACTTCAAGATTTGTGATTTTTCTCAGAATGATTTTATGTATCGTAATTATTTGTTATATTTGCTTTAATGTCACAATTTTTGCAGTTTCTTGGTAAGTATATTTAAACTGCAAAGTGGTACGAAATTCAATACATCAACAGCGCTTAAAAGCGGGTTGCAAATTTCATTTGACTTAAAAAGTTGTTGGGTGATGCAAATTTTTTGACCAAAGGGTGTATATAGTGTAATTAGTTTTTTCTCATGCTTTCTTTTAAAGTTCATACGGAAAATAAAAGAAGAAGCCTTATACGTATAAAGTTAATAATGTCGTACAAAACTCTTTAATAGTGACGTAGGTCAAAGCGCAATTAAAAAAAAAGAAAAACCTGACGTGTTCCAACTTTTGTGGCTATAGCCCGTATACAGAGTTTTTCCATAGTTTTTAATTTGATAATAAAAGTGAATAAATGATAACAGGTTTATTAAATCAACGTATTTAGAATGGTGTTGCTTATTCCTTTAAAGCATAATACGAAGCACGTTAGGTATTCCGTTGATGAGCTTTGTCATTTGTCCTTAACTCATTAGTGCCCATTGGTAGAATTTCCTACCGCCAAAATTGTTCATTATTGTGTCACTTTTTTTTCGGTATGAGTAATTGATATGACGCAATCTTTTAGATCATAAGTCATATCAATGACTCATACGGAAGATCACGTGAATACGAAAAAAAGTGATGCAATAATGACGAACAATTTTATCGGTAGGAAATTCTACCAATGGGCACTATTGAGTTAAAGCCAATCGCTGTGGTGTCGATTTACTTTTGGCAACCCTCTCTATATATATGTATATATTTTTTCTGGTATGTGTTGTGAGGTAGTGTTAATACGGACAAAATCACAACTACCTCTCTTCTTTCGTAAAATGTCGCGGACAAAATTTATAATTAAGAATAAATGTAAGAACGTACATGAAAATCGTGGAAACCATATTCTGTCGACAATCTAACGTAACCTAACCTAATCTTAACCTAACCCATGCTAACCTAATTTAACCTCCAATAACGTCGCTCATATGAAGTTTATTCGGAATATAGAGATTATACAGGGTGTCTATAAATTATCTTTACAAATTCAATTCAATTTGTAAAGATAATCCATGGACACCCTGTAAAACAAGAATCATCGTGTTTAATCACGTTATTTTCACTTAACACAAAGTTTTGTGGTTTTTCCATCTATGTAGATGTCATTACTGTACACACACACACACACTACAGTATCGGAAAGAAATTCGCCTACAAAACAAGAAAATTTCTAAAAAAAATCGTAAAATATTTGTAAATGGTAATATTTTTTCTTTTGTGGACAAATAAAGTTTTTTTAGAAAAACAAAACCCAGTCAATTTATACGAATTAGCAATTTTTTTTTTTTATACTTTTTACAAATTTCATGTTTGATAGGCGAACTTTTTTCCGAACTTTATGTATCTATTGCGTATTATATTTATATTTTACGTCAACACTTCATAATACCCAAAGATATTCAAGTGGTATACCTCACAAGCTTAATAAGAGGTCAGGAGTTGGGGTTCTAATAAGTATTTGTAAGAAGAGCTTTTTAAATACAGAGTTATCTGTATATTTATATGTTTATTCAATAAATAACAGAATTAAGGTTTTGCAAATATAGTTACGATAGTATAATATATATATATATATATATATATATATATATATATATATATATATAATTTAAACGGTTAATAAAGATTTTTACTTAAAATTAATGCAACATTGTAAATAAATACATTTACTACAGTTTTTCTTTTACAGCGAAAATTTGGCATTGTGGCACTTTCACACATCAGTATGGCTCTTCATCAGGTGACACTTAGTTCTTTCTTACTTTGAAATAAATGCAGTGGAACTTATTTCTGTTTTAAAATACACTAGCAATTATTTAAGGTAAATAAGACAGAGTTATTTGGACTGAATTCCTCGTATGCCGAGTGGGTATTAGGCACAAGAAAGTCTATTGTAAAAAAGTGGGTAAAATCTTTTAGTTGGAGTTACGTCAGTGTTTGGAAAAAAGTAGAAAAAAAATGTATAGTCATGATTAACCTATTGGTGCCCATTGGTAGAATTTCCTACCACCAAAATTGTTTGTCATTATTGTATCACTTTTTCTTGTATTCACGTGATCTTCGGTATGAGTCATTGATATGACGCAACCTAAAAGACTGCGTCATGTCAATGACTCATACCGAAGATCACGTGAATACGAGAAAAAGTGATGCAATAATGACAAACAATTTTGTCGGTAGGAAATTCTACCAATGGGCACTAATGGGTAGTAATAATTTGCCAGTACCTCCCTTGAAGCGTTTTATCGGTATAAAATTACGTTTTGACCTCGTGCTTTCGGGGATGACGGATTTAAATAACTTTCCTTTCCCCTCTTCTGGTATCAACATTTCCTCTTTTCTTCTTCTCTCTCTCTCTCTCTCTCTCTCCCCCTCTTCCCCACCCGTATCCGCGCCCATCCGGCCGGACCATTCATCTCCGGCCGGAGTCTCCCGAAGCCATCGCAACGCATCTTCTGCTCCGCAACTTTGGCGACTGGAAATTTATCGGCATTATTGGTCTTAATAACATCTATACCATAAATACTAGCTCCATTGTCACCTTCTTTTGCATAGTGTGCTCTATAATAGGGCTTCGAACCCAGCTAGGACGTAACCCGCGCCTCGTCCGCAATTCTCCAAAACCGCCCGTACGAATCCGTAGCCGAAGAAAGACCGAGGAAAAGGGTGACGGTAAGGTAAAAGCGGCTTTACTGCAAGATGATATAACGGTGATAATTCTTTTTGGTTCATGAAACCCGGTTTAAGTCTCCCTGCCTTCCTCCCCGTTAAATGTAGTGTTTGAAAAGAAAGATGGGCTCGTTTTTCACGGGGAGGCAGCAAATCGTTCGCCCAAAGATATTTATGGCGCGGGAGTACTAGTTGTTCGAATAAGGGGGGAGTTGGGGGAGGAGGGGGAAGTTGTTAAGAGGGGGGAAGAGAGAGGTTTCTGTGTATGTGTGCAATGCGTTGTGTGTGTGTGTGTGTGTGTGTGTGTGTGTGTGTAGCGGTGGGGGGAGGGTTGTTTAAGAGGGTTCACAATTTTTTTTTCTCTCTCTCTCTCTCTGTATATAATATGTCTCACGTATCCCTATTCCCCTTTACTGCATGTCCTCCCCGCTCCTTCCCCCCCCCCCAATACCTCAGTGGGCGCTATAGATTCGTGTCTTACCTCACTTTACGTTCCTGTCTTGGCTAACTCGCCTGTCGGGGCTGTCGACGGTGCCGAAGAAGGGTAAAATACGACCGTATTTCGTGGGATGCGCGTCCAGATAGGCCCGGACGGGTTGTGAGCTCAGGAGGACCCGGTCATGGGCCCCCACTGCTTCTGTGTAACAAAGAGGGAAGGGGGGAGGGAGTGTGTATTGGGGGGGGAAACAGGCGAGAGAGAAAGAAAATAAAATATATATATACTGTATATATATACACACGGGGTGAATTTCACATTTAAACATGTGAAATGATGAATGAATGATGCAAACTCACAAGGAAAAAAAAAAAATATTCCAAGTCCTTTCGTGTATTCAGCAATACACCTCGTCTCATTCCCTGATACACCTGTATTACTGTGTATTACTGAATACACGAAAGACCTTGGAATAATTTTTTCTTTTTCCGTTAATTTGCATCATATATATATATATGTGTGTGTGTGTGTGTGTGTGTTTTGCATTGTTGCAATGATGCAATAAATAATAATGCAAAATAAAAAAAAAACAATCAGGCTGACATCAAAGTATTCAATAAATCAAAGCTTTGCGTCACATACTCAAGTCATCATTATTAACATAATAAACTCTCTCTCTCTCTCTCTCTCTCTCTCTCTATATATATATATATTATATATATATATATATATATATATATATATATATATATATATAAGCACATGTAAACAATAAATATATTAAGAATGCGAACATACACACCCACAGAGGAATCGCTGTATATATAAACCTTTAAAAAAGAATGAATTTGAATTAATTAAAAGGCACTCATAAATATAACACCTGTCCAGGTGAACATGTGAATTAATCAGCTCAATTTAGAAGACCACAAACCTGATTTATTTATGCTGAAATCTGTTAACTACACCTGACAGGTAACTGACACCTAGTGATGTTCCAAACGTCGTATACAAACACTTATATAAAGGGCATCTGTTCATTGTATGTTTCGCCCTGAAGAAATAATGAACTATTTGCTTTTAAGAATTATCATTCCAACGGGAATAGGTTCAAATTTTGAATTATAAAGAGGATGGTACATATATATATATATATATATATATAATGGAGAAGGTAAGAAAGAAGAGAAAAGGTAGATTCCACACACCAACAGGTATTTTATCTACCTGTAGTTCCGTAGCAGCCCCAATTTTAATTCTTAAAAACAAATTTTTCAATGTATTTTAGTTACACGTTAAAAACAAAGACCAATAGCGAGTGACATTTTACCAAATGGCAAAATGGCAACACTCAGATTAATGATGAAATGGCAGATCAACAAAATGTCATTAAAAAAAACAAATGAATTACGAAATACAAAGCAAGTATTGTCGACTTTTTGCTAATGATTATTTTTTTTTTACTAAAGACTAGGTATAGTTTTAGACTAAAATTTGGGTATACATTTTGTAAGCTAAAAACTGGGTATACACTTTTTAAAGTAAAGACTGGGTATACTTTTCTAACTCTTTTTAACCAACGACTGGGCATACATTTTTTAAATTAAACTATATATATATATATATATATATATATTCTTGAGGTTTAATTAATGATTACTATTTGAGGTCGGGGATGTTTTGGGACAATACTAATTATTTTTAATGGGATATAATTCCATTAAACGTAATTTGAAGACAAAATCATTTAATGACACATTTTCGTCTTTCTTATTTGAAATTCAAAATTATTTGGAAAATTCATCGTCTTTTATTGACTTTATTAATTTACTTTTATTTTTTTTAATTATATTTTTCATTTTTTAATATAGGGTCTATATATAATATATATATTTTTTTTTTTTTATTGGGGTTGTTTGTTTAACCTCCTTCGCAACATCTAAGGTCATATGACGGAGGGGACCTACAGCTTTACGTGGGATCCGAACCACGGGTCGCTACATAATCTGGGCGCGGAGGACGGTCTCCCATCCAACTATTACCCAGACCCAATGTCGCTTAACTTCGCTGATCTCCAAGAAGCGGTGTTACGACATTGGCCACGACGTATATATATGTATATCCGTTTGGGTATGGATAAAATAAAAATGGTGTGAGAATCTACCAAGAAGTGTACAGCGCTCATAAAATGTGGTAGTTTGTAATAGGCTATGCCATCCGCTTGCTAGACGTACAAGCGCCATCTGCTGTCAGACTTATGAGACACATGCGTTTCGAAGATGGCGGCGAATGCGCAACAACGTGCGAAGTGTGTCATTTGGTTTGCTAAGTTTGAGAGTGTGACAGTGGTACAGCGTGAGTTTCGCCGTATGTATTGTGTTCGAAAAGCTCCTAAATACGACTCCATAGTGCAGTGGTACCGCACATTTGAAGAAACGGGGTCTATCACTAAACCACATGCAAAGTCGTAAGAATTAGCCTCTCGTTATGACCTCTGTCGTGTCCAGAAGGGGGGGGGGGGGTCATGTTGAAGACTAATTAGGTTTGTCACAATCTACCATCTTTGTGGGCACTGTTTGCCAAGTGTTAAACTATACAATGTTACTGTTTCTATTTCATATCAATTTTATTTTAACCATACCCAAACGGATCACCCTATATATATATATATATATATATATATATATATATATATTATTATATATATATATATATATATATATATATATCTATATATATATATATATAGGGTGAGCATAGAACAAGGAACTCTTCTGGGAAAATTAAATCCACTATAGTTCGAATAAGTAATGGTAAATGACAAATACTATAGTTTTTCTTTTTCATGATCCCATCATGAAACGGACATGTTAAATGCTTTAAAAAGTGGACGCTCAATTCTGCCAGTTGAGGTTTGTTTTAGTTTTTGGCTTTGGCTTTTGGGTTTTCTTTGATGTATTGAATCCGACGTGAATGCAACGAGTTTATTGCGTATATTGAGGTTCTGGATATAGTAGGCTTGGTGTAGCTGTAAACCCTAGATCCTGTCCCAAAGCTGGATCCTATCTGCTTGGCAGATAGCTGGTGAGGGCAGCTATATGTTGGGGCCTCTTTGCGAGTGACCCGTTTCCCACGTTGGGCTTATATCATGAAAAAGGAAAAACTATAGAATTTGTCATTTACCATTACTTATTCGGACTACAGTGGATTTAATTTTCCCAAAAGAGTTCTTTGTTCCATGCACGGTCTGTGCAGAACATAAAAGTTTCTCAGGGGACCATTCTGAGTTGTTATATATATATGCACACAGGGTGGCGCAAAAGTCGCGCATCATAGAAATTTTCAGTGTTGATTATAATATATTATTTTTTTTTCTTTTAGGTAGGGGATGGCTGCGAAATTAACACTAGACAAGAGAGTGAGCTTGGTTTTAATTAATGCATGGAATACCAGGTACTACAAATCGATGAATCGGTACAGAATTTAAATTCTGTACCGATTCATCGATTTGTTGTGCGTGGTATTCCATATAGTAAAACCAAGCTCACCCTCTCGTCTATTGTTAATTTCGCAGCCATCCACTACCTAAAAGAAAAAAATAATATATTATAATCAACACTGAAAATTCCTATGATGCGCGACTTTTGTGCCACCCTGTATATACAGGGTGTTCGAAACAAACAAATCTTAATTATATATTTATTAGTTCATACAGCATCAAAATGTAGATGACATTATATTATAAATGATTATAAGTCTTATCCAATTCACTTAATAAACCTCAACGTGTATTCCATCATTAACTATAATTAATCTTATTCCTTTTTCAAATTCTGAAAACATTTTCCAACACAGGTTCAGGAATCGACATGGCACCATTAATAATAGATTAATTATATAGTTAATGATGGAATACACGTTGAAATTTATTAAGTGAATTAAATAAAACTTATAACCCTTTATAATATAATGTTATCTACATTTTGATCATATCTCACCTAATAAATATATAATTAAGTTTTGTGTTTGGTATATTCATTTTGGGACAACCTATATATATATATATTGTGTGTGTGTGTGTCGCTTTAAAACATGACTCGCAATTCTCAACGTTTACACACACACACACACTTTATATATAGGTAGATAAGTAGCTTTTCTGTTAGGAGTTGGTCTACTTTATAATAGAAACATGTCTACTTTTCGGCATTAGTTATTCATGAACCCTACTTTGAAGTCTTTTGGGCCGTCAATAGATCGGCTCTTAATGACCGCTATTTCTTGATAATAAATTTTTTATGGGCACCATTTATTAGTATTTAAATGTGGAAGCAATGCCCTCGCATGCCCGACATGCCCCGCTTTCCGTTTTTTATTTCTCTTTAATGGCAGACTAATGTAACTATTAGAAACTTATGTCACATGGAGTTCCTCTACATACCTTATAAGTACATTATATATATATATATATTGTTTTTTAATTGGGGTTGTTTAACCTCCTTCGCAACATCTAAAGTCATATGACGGAGGGGACCTACAGCTTTACGTGGGATCCGAACCACGGGTCGCTACATAATCTGAGAGCAGAGGACGGTCTCCCATCAAATTACTACCCAGACCCAATGTCGCTTAACTTCGCTGATCTCCGGGAAGCGGTGTTACGACATTGGCACGACGTAGCTCATATATATATATATACGCGCCTCGGTGGTGTAGTGGTTAGCATAGTTGACTACGAATCCACTTGCCCTGGGTTCGATTCCCGGCGAAAGCAGTCGGCGTGCATCTTACCGAGCTGTTCATCCCCCCATACAATAAAAATTGGTTGGCTGATAAATGGGTAACCTAGTGGTTAAGACGCTGGGCTGCTGATCGGGAGGTCGTGAGATCGAAGCCGGGCAAGGACTTTGTAATTTTTGACCACTTATTGGGTCGTGGTTCGGATTCCATGTTAAGCTGTAAGTCCAAGGTGGAGCAACAAATTTAACCTTCGTCAACATGAGTAATTCAGGCAAAACCAAAACCAGGTGTATATATATATATATATATATATATATATAGAGAGAGAGAGAGAGAGAGAGAGAAGAGAGAGAGAGAGAGAGAGATTTCCTCCTTCGGATATTAATTTTAAACACTTCCTCAAGCTCATATCGAAGGCCATCACAAAAGGTTAACCTTGGGATCGTTTCAGGTGCTCGTACCAACTTCTATGTACATTGCCACGGAAAGGTTGGAGTTTATCTTAGAGCACTTACCTACGTCAGAATTCAGCTTCGTCAGCAGGAAGTATTTTTCTGAGAGGTTTCCTCGCACCCGCGTTCAAACACCACAGAAGCGCCTTGTTCTCTCCCTTAGGGTTCGACTTTCTGTGCTTACTCGTACAAAATAGCGCAGGTTCGAAAACGTTGATGGGGTTTTCCTCACACCTGCATCAGTTTCCACTGCGAGAAACCTCAACAACATTTTAACGGGTGAAGTTTTAAAATCAGTCCGTCTTCAAGCACCATCGCATAAACATTTTTACTTATAGGCTCTCGTGCCCTACAGACTATAAGTTCATATAAACTCAGTGTCTATAACTTTTCGCATAGGCCTAACTCACTTGGCCTACAGTGTTTTACAGTGTCGTATTAGGCTCCTTATTATACAGCCTACAACATTAATGCAACCTCTCAGCCTAACCGAATAGGCTCTCTAAAGTGTTTCCAATAACGCGTATAGGATTTAACATAATACTGCATGTAGGCTTATTACTGTTTATTAAGTACTGTATTTTGTCAACTGAATCACTGTACTTTTGTTCTCCATTTAATTTGTAATAGCTCCTTTAATTTTCAGCATTCAGTAATTGTAATATTTACGCATTTCACTACAAACTATCTTATTGCTAATCATTGTGTAGAATTATTATTTTATTTTTGCTAATTAAATGGAATAAAATTACAAAGCCTATTAATCCTCTTTATTACTGACGCTATTTATTTGATTGAAAGATCAAATTGGTGACTCATAAGGAATCTTCATTTACCTCATTACACTTATTATAGGGCCTACTGTCATTTGGCCACTTTTTGTCTGTCTGTCTGTCTGCCTGTCTGCTGTCTGTCTCTGTCGCTCATACATATATTGCTCTACTGAAAATATACTGTATATGAAATTTAAATAAATGCCCAATTATTTCTTAAAGTACCTCAGCTTTCAAATACCCAAAACTACACCTCGGTCTCATCCATACTTTACCCATATATTATTTCCATGCCCCAAACTGTTTTTTCTTTTTTAATCCTTAGAATTTCCTGTGCCCTGTGGCACTCTCAGTGCCACGCTTATTAAATTCAAAAGATATGAATCGGAAATGCCTTTAATAGCAGTTTTGAGTTTTAAACATTTCTATATTACTATTAATACTAATACTATTAGTTTACTTAAAATATCTGCTAATACTAATGCCAAATATATATATATATAGCCTTGGTTTTCCTTCCGCCCGAATTGTTCATTCTGACGGATTCTGAGTCCATGTTAGACCTAGTTTAACGTGGAATCCGAACCACACCCCACCAGCAGCCCAGCGTCTTAACCACTAGGCTACCCAGGGTACCCATTTATTTACCAAGCAATTTTTTTTTTATTGTGTAGAAAGATAAACAGCTGCGTTTTGCTGCGCGCCGCCTACCGTCACCGAGTCTTGATCCTGGGGTCGATGGATTCGTAGTCAGCGACGCTAACTACTACACCACCGAGGCGCATATATATATATATATATATATATATATATATATAATATATCCCGAATACGAATGTCGATCCAAGGGATGCTGTGTATGTATGTATATTTGTCTGTCTGTCTGTCTGCCTGCCTACCTGTCTACCTTCATTTCCATCGTGGAACATCCATAAAGTTTAATGCTTTCCCCAACTGTCTAATTTAATATGCATTAATCTCTCAAACTCATTAGTTTAACACCGCCTCTAACTACACACACCTCATACATACCCATAACGTCTTCTAATGACGGAAATTCCATGTTGTACCCCGTATACCCGTATACGTGTGTAGGTAAACCTGTTTTTCGCTCAACAATCTATTTTCTTCGCATACAGGAACATACAGTTTAGTATGTAATAGAGTTATTGTGCGAGATCGTTTTCTTTTTGGGATGGTGTATAGATACAACTGTGTGCACTGTACAACATTACTATTATGGGCCAAATTTAGTTCACTCGTTTCCTACCATACTACACATACACGCTTTTGTTTTTACTCTTAAAAAATAATGAATTGCGCGATCAGCACGAGTATATTATTGGTTAGTTTATACAGTGGTGCTCTTTATTGTACGATCTCCGTGTTCATGGTGTAATTGTAGAATTAGCTTATATAGTCTCCTCTTTCCCATAAAATTTCCTTGGCTACTCTTCCAGGGTCAAGGTATTTTCTTCAACCTTTTTCCGTACCCTCCTCTGGCGGGGAGGGAGCCTTATGCTTTTGTATCCAGTTTTCTACTACTGCTAGAATAGTTTAAAAATTAATAGTTTAATAATAGGAACCTCCCCGTGTGGATCAAAAGGTCTTTGAGACTTCCTCTTGTCCTTGTAACTCATTGTAACTCCTCGCAATTCTCTCTCTCTCTATGTAATGTTATACTTTTATTCACGAAATATTCTCAGAAGCGTGATACCTCGGTGCAAACTTTGTGTTTCCACCATCTCGAAGTCAGAGGTTCGAGCCTATAGAATTTATATAGATCGGAATGGAGGAGCTCCCCCTCTCCTAAAACAAAAATGAAAATACAAAAGTAAAGCTACTGTATAAAAAAGTAAATAATGACTTTATTGTATCACCTTTACTCGCGTTCTTTTTTTAGTCCCTCTCTTCTCCACCTCTTTTCTCTAATTTTTTTCCTTTGACTGCGTTTAGTTTCAACACTATTAAAAGAGTATTATATGGACGCCTAATTTTAACGCTTAACAAAAAAAATATCCGCCCGTGAAAAGGCATAATGTTAATTACTGCTAATTTTTACATTAAATAACTCTTAATTCTCTTTTCAAATTTAACGTTAATTAAATAGAGACGTTAAAATGGGACGTTTAATTTAATAAATGTCACGAACCTTTTATTGACATTTCTATAAATGTCCCATTTCTCGCTGGGTAGTGACGTATAAACGTTGCAAATTTCTCACTAAAATACATCATCTACGTAAGTTAAATCAAAGGTACTCTCTCTCTCTCTCTCTCTCTCTCTCTCTCTCTCTCTCTCTCTCTCTCTCTCTCTCTCTCTCTCTCTCTCTCTCTCCTGAACCTAAAATATTATCAATTAAATTTACTATTTTTCTAAGTTATAATATTAAACTTGAAATAAATAACTATAAAGCTCAAAGTAGCCTCGTATACCCTCTGTTTAATTACATCTACATACCTCACAACAGTCATTTTATTTACAAGAATAATGTAAATGATCATAACTTACAATGTAAACATTGGATTCGGACGGAGAGACTGAATCTCGTGTGTGATTTCCACCTCATTGCCAAAGTTTCCAGAAAGGGAATTTGTGGCCACATTGACAGTGATTGATGGTCGAGAGGAGGATAGAAAGATTGATGCCCCGAATAGACAAATAGATCAGTAGATGGATGACTCAAATGTCATGCCCGGGGAGGTTTCACAAACTTTAGAGTTGATGAATAGAAGCTTAATAAATTATAGTTGCACGCAACAACACTCAAATGCCCTCGCAATGGCGAAGGGATAAAAAGAGCGGGGGGGAGTCTCCTTTCTATATTTACATTTAAGAGGAGCCATGATTTATGAGCTTAAGATATATATATATATATATATATATATCCTTCTCTCTCTCTCTCTCTCTCGTCCTGTCACCGCGCGGTAATGGATACGAATTAAGGACATAAACTGAACATGTTGGTTCAAAGGGCGGCGCCCTCGCAGCGCCTCACGGCATGTCACCTTCTGTGGGAGGACAGGAACATCCTGACGAAGGCATTAACAGAATGGCTGACGAGGTGTGAACAAACTGCAATTCTCACGAGATGAACAAACGAATTCAAAACTCGAGAAGTAAAAGCAATTTCATTCAAGGTTGGTACACACACACACACACATACACACACACATACACACACACTATAATTCAAATTTTATTGGTAAAAATAAATATTACAATGGTACAATATACAATATTACAATCATTTTTTAACAAAACATTTATTTTACTTGTGCAGTGTGGCCCTTAAGCTTTAGGTTTTACTGGGCTCCCAAATTAAGATAAAAAGCATTTCAGTTTCGATTTGGTAGTATAAATATTATAATTATTATATAAAACGAACTTTATAGTTATGATTATGTAATATATAACTATTTAGGACGTACAAACGAACTTGTAGATGACATAAGAAATGAATTCTCTTAATAGTATACATTAGATCTTGGTCATTATAATAGTTATGAAACCTACAGTACTAATAGTTAATAGTAAATACAAAAATTAGACAAGTGAAAGCAAATACCTCAATCGGACAAGTAACGTATTTAATCCCAAAATGCATTTGTACGATTTTAGTATGAGTTTATTAGAATTGTTTTAAATTTGTTTTTCAACGTTAGAAATATTAAGAATATCAATCAGTGTTTACATAATTTCAAACCTTAGAAAATACAATGGCGCTCATAAGTATTCGTACAGAGATGAAATTTTTCAGTTGTATTCGTCCTTATCGTACCAAGCATAAGATAATTATGAAAAGTTTATCGTTCTTTTGAAAAATGTAACAAATATAAAAATTAGTTTAACTCCAAGTTCCAAAATATAATATAAAACATCAAAGAATTTGGGGAAAATAGAGAAAAAAGCTGAAATTCAAAAGTTTTGGTACATTTATTTACAAAATTATTTAATAATACTTTGCGTGTCCACCTTTTGCTTCAATGACTTCAACGATTCGTTTTGAATATTTTTCTACGAGGTTTCGATATCTTTCAATAGAAATTTTAACCCATTCTTCTAAAGAAAATTGATGCAATTCATTCAAATTCGAAGGGTCTCTCTCTCGCGGACAGTTTGTTTCAAATCAAACATTAAATTCTCGATTAAATTGAGATGTGGGCTTTGACTGAGTTACTCGAGAAACTTGAAATTCTTTTGTTGAAGCCTATTTATGGTGCTCTTTTACGTTTTGGATCATTAGATTGTGGCAATACTTAATTGCGAATCATTCGCAACTCCCGAACTAAAAGGTAATACAGTTTCTTCAAAAATTTCCTGATGTTTCTTCAAATTCAAGATTCCATTGATGACGACATGATTTTCTGAAAAAGAAGCGCTTTTAAAGCATCCCCAAAGAAGCAAACTACGATCACGATGTTTAACCGTAAGAAGGATGTTTTTTCTTGGTCTCGTCTGTCCAGAGAACGTTCTTCCAGAATGCAAATCCATCATTTTGATGATCTTTGGCGTACTTTAAACGAGCTTCTTTGCGCGCTTTTCCACGCGGACCATTCTTTCTCAATGTATGACATACTCACTCGTACAGTAGAGGGATAGACATCGATCTTAGACAGTCTTAATGTTTAGCAAATATCACCCGCAGTCACCCGTGGATTTGCAGTAGCCATTCTTTCAATCCGTCTAGCTGAACGTTCTGAAATCTTGCAAGGTCGTCTCCACTTTGGTAGAGTTTTGATTGTTTTCTACTTCTTTATAACTGCAGCAACCATCGTAAATGGAATTCGAAGTTCTTCTCCTCTCTTCTTATAATTCTTTCCAGACTCGTGCGCAACAATAACGGATCTCTTAAGACCCGTAGACAACTCTTTACCACGACGACCCATTGCTTAATAATGGCTCGTACAATCATCCGTCTTCCATGAAGATTCAAAGAGAAAATTCTAGACTTTAGAATTGCCAACAGTCTCTAATCAATAAACAGCCAACTACTGATAACAAAAATTAAATTCTTCACGCCTAAAGTGGACACAAAGTATTAAATAATTTTGTAAATAAGTGTACGAAAACTTTTGCATTTTTACCTTTTTATTTTGCTCTAATTCTTTGATGTTTTCCAAACGAACTTTGCATAATTATCCTGGTACTAAAGATAAGGACGAATATAACTGAAATATTTCTCTGTACGGATACTTATGAGCGCCACTGTAGATGATTTTTGAGATGAAGACAATCTAAGGTGAGGAATAACATGCCTATCTCTATTCCTAGTCTGATGTGAGTGAATATCTTGATGAATTACAAAATATTTATTTATCCATTCAAGGTTAATAATCTTATTCATACATTTAGAAATAAAGCCAGAGAGAGAGAGAGAGAGAGAAGAGAGAGAGAGAGAGAGAGAGAGAGAGAGAGAGAGAGAGAGATTCAAAAGCAAGATTTATAATCCGTCCCGAAAATAAAATTAAACCTGAAACAAACAAACCCCTCAAGTGCCTCTGAGGGGTCGTTCATAAATTTTGTTTCAGCTCAAATTCAAAGCAGTGCCATCTATAAAAGTGGCACTTACTGGCACTTTAATTATCAAAACCCTATAAACGACGTGATATATATCCGTGTCTCCCTACATTGTATGCTAATGTGTATTATATATATATATATATATATATATATATATATATATATATATATATATATATATATACAGTTATACACACACACACACACACATTAGTTCAAGGGTAAAATGGAATAAAATTACAAGGAAGTTAAGATACAGGAACTAAATATGAGATCGAAATCACTTCTACAAATAATAATAACCTTTTTGAGGGTTTGTTTAACCTCCTTCCTAACAACAGCGGTCACGTGATGGAAGGGGCCTACAGATTTAAATGGGATCCGAACCATGAGTCGGTACATCATCTGGATATAGAGGTCGGTCACCCATCCAACTACTACCCAGATCCAATGTCGCTTAACTTCGCTAATCGACGGGAAGCGGTGTTGCGACATGATCGTGACGTAACAGTATAGTACCTAGTGGTAATGTTTTCCCATTTACATTAAAATAATGAAGGAATTTACCAATTTTCTAAATAAAAACCTGTAAAAAAAACCCCTTAAAATATGTATATAAATCACCCAAAATATTGTATATCGAATATCGTACAGAGAGAGAGAGAGAGAGAGAGAGAGAGAGAGAGAGAGAGAGAGAGAGAGAGAGAGAATTGACAAAAACAGACACTTTTGTTTTTTCCATAGTTTTTAATTTGATAATAAAAGCCAATAAATAATAATGCATTTATTGAATCAGTATATTTAGAATGGGGTTACTTTCCCCTTTCCATTATGTAAAGGGGACACAAGTTCTGGCACTCCATTGATGAACTTTGTCACTCGTTGTTGAGGACAATTATCGTGGTGTCTATTTACTTTTGTCAACCCTCTGTATATATAAATAAATAAAATACCCCTAAAATAAGGAGTCATATCAGTTGCATCGTGCGCCATAAGACTTATAAAACGCTTAAACCTACGCAAACTAATCTGATACCAAGTCTTTTACTCATTAGTGCCCATTGGTAGAATTCCCTACCGCCAAAATTGTTCGTCATTATTGAATCACTTTTTCTCGTATTCACGTGATCTTCGGTATGAGTCATTGACACGAGGCAATCGTCATATCAATGACTCATACCGAAGAAAAAGTGATGCAATAATGACAAACAATTTTGTTGGTAGGAAATTCTACCAATGGGCACTAATGGGTTAAATGCGGGAAGGCAAGAACACATTCGTATTACAACTTCAAGTATTTCTAAACATGAACGAGATTTCACACATTTTGAAAAACAAAAAAGCCCCAAAAAGAATTTTCACAATCGTTTCACCAATCCTTAAAACACCAAAATATAAAAATGAATGTCCTTTAATTTTAAAACATTAATTCTCGCCCCCCCCCACCCCTAAAAAAAAAGTAATTCCTGACCATTCAATCTCAAAATATTAAATTTAGGAAATCCTAAAAAATGACAACTCTTTCTTAAAACCCAACAGTTCTGTTACCTAAAAGAACACTATTAAACTCTGCACTAACAGCTTTCCAAACCTATTTATAAAAATTTACTTTCTTAACATTTACAGTTTTAAAACCTAACTCTAAACCCTTTATCCTGCCTAAAACACCGTAAAACGTATGGTCCTGAAGCTTCAACCCTTAAACCTTCACGCTTTCTGACTTATAAAAGCTTAAAACCTTTAAAACTTGATAACTAATTCTTAAATATATTAAAACGAAGGATAGCGAACCCATAGCATAGGGTGTTGGGTTCGCTATTCTTGACATGGATAATTTTGGGTTCCCTATTCTTGACATGGAAACTTTTGGGTTTGCTATTCTTAACATGGAGAATTTTGTAAAAACCTATTCTTTACACGAGATATATATAATCCGATTATAAAGCTCTCTTATCGTTAGTTACTAAGTTACAAAAAATATGTTTGGAAATATCGTACGTTTAGGTTAGGTATTTTTCCTTGTTGAAACATTAGGTTTGCCATTTTTAACATGTTTAATTTTGGGTTCGCTATTCTTAACTTGTTGAATTTTGGGTTCGCTATTCTTAACATGTTTAATTTTGGGTTCGCTATTCTTAACTTGTTTAATTTTGGGTTCGCCATTCTTAACATGAGGTAAATGGGTTCGCTATTCTTAACGTGATCCAAAACAAATTACAAAATTACAAACCTAGTTTGAGAAACTATAAAACCTATAGCTCTATACACTCCTAAATCCTTAAAAACTGTAAAACTTAAACTCCAAACCCCTAACACCTCAAAACCCCCCGCACAAAATTCCTTAACCTTTAAAAACTGTGCAAGATCTAACTTCAAACCTCTAAGACTCTTAGACTTAAACCCCTAACCCTTAAAATGGTATAAGACCTAAACTCCAAGCCCTAAAATCTTAAAAAGTAAAACCTCCCTAACCCTTAAAATATGTAAAACCTAAATTCCAAGCCCCCAAGAAACGAAAACCCACAAAACCTAAACCCCTAACCCTTGAAAGCCATAACAGAACTGAACTTCAAGCCTCTAAGATCTTAAAAACCTCATAACCCTTTAGCTCTTAAAAACGTAAACCTAATCCCGAAGACCTTAAAATCCCTAAAACCAAAACTAACCCTGAAAATGTGTACGGGCTAAAATGTGACTTTAAAAAAAATGCCCGTTTTAACCATTAAAAGTCGCGTAAGACGAGCTCCAAACCCCTACCATCTTAAAGCACCCCTAGCCCTTAAAAAAACGTGTAGACCTACACATCAAACCCCGAAGACTCAAAACCTAAAACCTTTAACCCTTAAAATTTTATAAGACCTAAACTCCAAACACCTTAAAAAAAAAACCTAAACCTAAAACCGTATAAGATCTAAACCCCGCAACCCCAAGACCTCATAACCTAAGGCTTTTAACCTTTAAAAACTACGTAATACAAAATGAAAAGCCCAACGACCTTATAAAACCCCAAATCCTAAAGCCTTTAAACCTTAAAAACTGCATCAGACCTAAACCCCAAACCCCTAAGATCTTAAAACCCCTAAAAGTTCTTCCCTAATCCCCCCTAAAGAAATAAAAAAATAAATTAAGCGGAAGCGAATGAAGTGACGATACGGTACGTAAATGACCCAATAAGGTGGCACCTTGATGTTCAAATTTCCCGCCACTTTTAACGGTTACGAGCCTCATAAATCGGACGGCTAATGTGAGTCTGTGCTCCTGTTATGTGCCACTAATGTGAAATATGGAACCCATTCCGTGGGCTCAAATGTGAGGGGAAGGGAAAACGAGAGAAAACGAGGGAAAGGGAAGTGGACGAGGGGAAGATATTGAGAGGGGGGATAAGGGAGCAAGAGGGAGAGAATGAGTATATAAGAGATAGTGGCAAGCAATAATAGTATAAATGTTAAATTGTTATGTCTTGGAGAGGGAGAGAGAGGGGAAAAGAAGGTGGGGAGAGAGAGAGAGAGAGAGAGAGAGAGAGAGAGAGAGAGAGAGAGAGAGAGAGAGAGAGAACAAACGAGTAAAAATGAACATAACTAAATAAATTTTAACCCAATGACGAAACAGAAATAAATAATGATAAGAAAACACGATAATAAATAAATAAATAAACGAACGAATGAAAAAAGGAAAAACGAACTTCAACAAACATATTTATTTATCTTACCCCCCCCCCCCCCCCCCAAGCACCCCCTAAATTAAAAAAAAATTGTAAATAATTTTTAAAAGGTCTTTTTTTCTACCTTTTGAACATTTTATCAGATGCAAGAATGGAAGTTCATCATTTGAATCTAAAGTGAAAGTTTTGGAGAAATGTTGTTAATATTTCGTTCGTATATCACCGAGATCGCTTTTCTCGGGCCCCGTAACTAACCAATCTATTATTACTATTCCTCGCAACGATTTGGAAAGCAAGTTGTGAAGAGGGCATGTTAGGAAGGAATACTGCTGTATAACAATGACCCGCAAAGAGCAGTTCTCTTAAAAGAGGCCCTTTTAAGAAAATATATACTGTGTATATATATATATATAAAGTAAATGGTTAACTATAACCGTGTATAACCTTATTTATAAGAGTTATTTATAAAAATAACCTTCATTACATAATTTATTTCGCGTTAACGGACAAAATGTAAATTACGTTTAAATGGAAAATCTTTGTTGAAGATAAGCGATTAATTTATTGTTGAAAATATTTCCATTCTCCAGATAACACGTATGTTCACTAGCGTTCTTTAACAATCTTGCACAAAAACAACTCGGAAATAAGAGTTGACCGTATATTTCTGTACTATTTTGCAGTACAGTACGCGAGAGCTGGCTTTACTCCATATACTGTGTGTGTGTGTGTGTGTGTGTGTGTGTACAATTCCGGAAAGAAGTTCATGTACAAAATTTCTGAGTAAAATAAAATATTCCTAGTCATCACTGAGTGGGTTTTGTTTTTTGACATTTTACTGGTGTCACCAAAATGAATAAAATATCCAGAGAAAAAAAATACACTATTTACCAATTAGTAATTTTTCCATGTTTGTTTGGGGGAGCGGTGGTAATTTCATGTTCTGTAAACGAAATTTTTTCGAGACTTGTTTCTCGTGATTTCTCCAGACGGAAAAGTATATTCATGTACTTTTGTACTACTTTACACTTTTACTGTACGCTATACACGTTTCACGGTCATTTTGTACGCGTGTATTGCTTGCTCATTCTTGCGTTCTACTAACGACTTTTCTAACAGTGATAATGTTCTAACAACATTATCTACACATTTCCGGGGACCAACAACTTTACCTCTTTATAAGTAGCAAGATACTGATATAAACAAGATTACACACACACACACTTGTGTGTACGTGTGTGCAACTCCTCATAAGCGAGGTACCGACTTTTTTTAAATCCACGCATCAAAAAAAATTTAATTAACCTAACTTAAGTGTTATCGGACCAAAAAGGACGTGCGAAGTGTATTACAAATGTGAGGGTAATATTATATATTATATATATATATATATATATATATATATATATATATATATATATATATATATATATATATACATGTAACATTATATAGATAACATTGCGTGTTATCGGGGTTTTCCGATAAGTCGGTCATTAAATAGTGAGGTACTCTCTCATCTAGCCTAACCTAATCAATCCTTATCTAACCTAACATAATCACGAGTAACGTATCTTTTTTTTCCGACAAGAAAATTGTTTCTACATTTTTAAATATTTTTTTTCAATGTTCCGAGGTACCAAAAGTGTTACCTCACAAAAAAAATACCACGCAACATTTTTTAATTAACACACACCAGACCACACTTATGCCCTGTTCCCTACAAAAACACATACACACACACACACTTGCACTGATGCCCTAAATCCTCACATACGTGTACATGTATCTACACCCACAAATCCACGTAAGTATATATATATATATATATATATATACACAGATTTGTACACTTCATACAAGCATTCATACACGTCCTACACACACACACACATGAATTATAAACATTAAAAGAAAGCTTAGAGGATTTCCTTTAGCTTGTAAATAAAAACAATATAGAAAAAACGAAATTTACGACTCTTTTGGTCTTTTGAAACTGGCATTGCAAAACACTGTTAACTCATTGCTTCAAGTTTTTTATTTTTTATTTAAAAAGCAAATTGGTAATTTCAATTTTTTAATATATATATATATATATATATATATATATATATATATATGAAATAATGAATTTTAAGTATATTTTATTTTCATTTATTTTTAACAGAAATTTTTTTTCTTCCAAATTTTGAATTGTGAAAATAGTTTTTCAGTTTTGTAGAATTAAGTAATATATAGTTTTGTCTTATATATATATATATATATATATATATAACGTAAAGAACGCTTGTATAGGAGATATTCCGCGCAAGACGAGAGAGAGAACGAAACAAATGAAAAAATGAGGTAACCACCCGGGAATCGAACCCGAGATCTTCCGATTGCCGGTCAGATGCGATAACCATTAAACCATGGGCCTCACTCTTCCAAATGCCGTAATTCTTCTACATACTCGCAGAAACCAATGCCCCAAGGGGGCACCTCCCGCATGCCGTAACATTATATACATTTAACTGCAAACACGCAGTATAATTAACGTACAGAACGACGCTTGTATAGGAGATATTCCGCGCAAGACGAGAGAGAGAGAACGCATCTGACCGGCAATCCGAAGATCCCGGGTTCGATTCCCGGTGGTTACCTCATTTTTTCATTTGTTTCGTTCTCTCTCTCTCGTCTTGCGCGGAATATCTCCTATAAAAGCGTCGTTCTTTACGTTAATTATACTGCGTGTTTGCAGTTAAATATATATTATTATATATATATATATATATATGCCTATATGGTATCCCAAAAGTCCTGTCTCAAAGGCTACTATCATGTTGTATATTATGAGGCAGGATCTCTGGCATACCCTGTATATATATATATATATATTCGTGAAATGAGGAATCATCGCGCGGAACCTTTGAAAGGTTGAAAGGTACACACTTTGGTTAACCGTGGTTTTGCTTCCGCCCGAATTGTTCATTCTGACGAAGATCAAGCTTGTTGTTCCACCTTAGACCTACAGCTTAACGTGGAATCCGAACCGCCACAGGTGGTCAGAATTACAGTCCCTACCCGGAATCGATCTCACCACCTCCCATCAGCAGCGCAGAGTTTTAACTATTAGGCTACCCAAGGTACCCATTTATCTACCAGCCATTTTTTATTGTATGGAAGGATGAACAGCTGGGTTTGCTGCGTGACACCTGCTGTCATCGGGAATCAAACCCGGAGGGATGAATTCGTAGTCAGCAATGCCAACCACTACACCAGCGAGATGCACACACGCACGCACACACACATACTGATATAAACAGTATGTACAGTATATTCATTTTGATGGGGTTGTGGGGTCGCTTAACCTCCTTCGCAGAACATAAGGTCCGGTGCTAGTGTCCCAGAAGACAAGCCGTTCAGTTATTGGAAAAATTATATGATTTCACTGAAGCATATGACGAAAGGGACCTACACAGCTTTACGTGGGATCCGAACCATTTAAGAGTTGCTACAAACTCTAGACGCCGAAGACTGTCTTCCATCCAACTACTTTCCAGACCCAATGTCGCTTAACTTCGCTCATCAACGGGAAGCGGTGTTACGACAATGCCCACAACGTAGCCTCTGTCTCTCTCTCTTTGTGTGTGTGTGTGTGTGTGTGTGTGTGTGTGTGTAGTAATAGTAAATAGTACGTTACACGTACATAAGCATTAAAGTGTTGCGTGGAATATGGCTGTACGTTATTTTATTAACGTGGCATTTAGTCGAAAAATTATTTTGGTTTAAAGTTAAGTTTTTAGTTTATCGGAATGTCGATAGAATCTTTCGTCGACCATATTGGTGTGGAGGTTTTAGCATTCTAGCATTGAATTACGTCGTGGTCACGTAGCAAAACTGTTTCCTTTTATATTAACAGGATTTGTTTCTGGACTTTTTTATTTTATTTTATAAGCGACGTTAGGTCTGGTGAATATTTGGATAGGTGACCCTTTTCAATTTTCAGGTGATGTAGTGACCTTGAGATGGTTCGGATTCTGCGTAAAATTGTAGGTCCCTTCTTCTACAAGGATTTTTTTTTTTGCTTTTACGAAAGGCGTTAAATAATTCCAAAACATGATTATTGACCAACACTAAGGTCAAATCCACAATTCAGACCATGATAAACTGTCAAATGTCTGAATCTCATTATTTCGTTACTAAGACAGGGTCTGTCAAAAAAAACTAAGCCAAATTCAAACCTTTATTAAAACAAAACCATTTATCTAATTAAGTTGAATTTTTTACACAATAAAGTATAAGTAATCATCTATTATCCTTTAAATTTTTATGGCGATATCTTCAGAATTGTTAATTTTATTAATAATTAATTAAAAAGTGAGATTTTCTTACTTAACATGAAAATTTTTTTTTTTACGATATACTGTAGATAATTTTTAGTTCAATAAAATTAAAAGAACTGTTCAATATGATTCCCTTGCATTTCTATCACTTTGTCCATGCACTCTTTTAAATGGTTTAAATTGCAGATCAGATTTAATAATCCTTCTTACGCTTGATTCTGATATTTCTAGTTCTTTTGATATTTGAGCAGGTGTCATGTGGCTACCAGGTCGTCGATCCTCTTGACTAAGGATACGTTCCTCCACTTTCTGAATATTTTCATCTACTCTAACTGATTTTGGTCGCCCACTACCAACCTTCCTTTCAATGCTTCCTGTTTCATCGATAGTTCTCAATAAGTAATCTAAACCTGATCTAGTCCATCCTTTATAATCGAATTCAGAAAGTAATTTCCTTGCACTATAACCTTTTTCAACTCTATAATGCTTTATAATTATTTTATCTTCATGTGAGAGTGGCATATTTAGAGGTATTCACGAAAAATTTTAAATCTAAACAAATTCTGAAAAAGAGAAAAAAGAAGATATTACATAATGAGAAAAACTGAAATTTTCGCAATGTGTAGAAATAACCGCATAACTCCTAAAATATTTAAAATAAAGTTATAAAATTATCACAGATTATTTACGAGCCTTTTATTTATTTAGTGTAAAAAAATATTTGAAATCTCTATCAAATTGTGCATTTTATAGAGATTTCAAATTGGCTTAGTTTTTTTTGACAGATCTATATATATATATATATATATATATATATATATATATATATATATAATATATATATATATAATATATATTCTTTTCTCCTTTTCAGATTTTCTTAAGATGTTTTCGGACGGACGACAATTTAACATCGATCTGCGGTCAACACCTCTGCAGCATTTATATAAAGACTGGGTATATATCCTTCATTTGCGGGATTTGATGGAGGAGAGAATTGGTTACCGTTCCCCTCCTGCTCTCGTAGACAGTCATGCGTGGCTGGTCAAGAACCTGTCCGGGTGGTTCTTGAAATTATTCAGATTGATGTGCTGGAGGTTCCTCAGTTATTTTGAAAGAACATTAAAAAGTTTTGGGTCTCGTATTCCTAGAGTATTTTCCATCCCCGTTTTCACGGTCCCCCGTCCCACCCCAGCCGGGACAGCACAAAATCTGCCTCTTCTCTCGTTCCACTATGTTCCTATTTCATTTCTAAAGTTAGGGACACAAACCGAGTATTTCCATACGTAGGGGGCCTATATTATTGCGTACCGCTCGCACTTTCAGGGATTGTAGTAGAGACCAGTAGCGTTCATCTTTCGTTTCCTCTCTCTCAGACGTAAAAGTCCTTCGTATGGCTTCTATGTTTGCGCTGTCTCGTTTTCTGTACGGGCTCGTGAGTACTGAGCAATACTCTCAATTATTGGTAGGACTAGACTCTTCCATAATTTGAGCATAATGTTTGCTTTTCTGCCGCGGAAGTTCCTCCAGATAATTCCCATTACTTTTCAAGCTGTTGCGATTTTAACGTTATCCGATAATGCATCCGATAACATTATTACTCCAAGATCCCTGACTCGTGAGTTTGGGGGTTATCCGTTTGGCTCGAAGTGTTTCGTACACTTTATTCGGTAGTACCTTGTTGTTACCATATCTCATAAGTTGGATTGTTCGTTGTCTTCCGCCCATTTGAATAATATTTTAATGTCGTTTTGTAATTTTTCTATATCACCTTCCTTAGTTGGTTTTGCTTCCGCCCGAATTGTTCATGGTGACGAAGGTCAAGCTCGTCACCGCACTTTCGTCTGATATTTCCTCGCGTATCTTTGCGTCATCCGCGAAACACGATACGATGCTGTCATTAAATATCTACATTAATGGTCGCAATCATTATTATGAACAGCGAGGGAGATAATACTATGCCTCGTGGGACGGAGCTGACGAGTTCTGAGAATTCAGATTTGACTCCACTTACTTACTAACACTCTTTGTGTTCTTTTAGTCAAAAAATTAAATACCCTTGTTCCAACGTTCCAATAATTCTTCATTTCTTAAGTTTCTGTGATATGACTGCATGATCACATTCATCGAGGGCTTTAGGAAAAAAAAAAAAAATATATATATATATATATATACACACACACACACACGGCTTTTTTGTGACGGTACGGCGTACCGACACCTTTTTTAAATAATTAATTCGTCGATTATATTATCTAGAATCTTTCTTATTAAATTTTTAAGTTTTCTAAAACTTGAGCGATATTGTATTATAATATTCTGTAGTATAAAATTATACTGTATACCTATTTCATTTCGTGGCAAGTATAGCTGTTATATGGTAAGCATTGAAATCAATTGTAGGTAAACTTTACGTACGCAACAAATGTAAGGCATCTAAAAATAAACAACTACGAGCTAGTACACAATACAATTTATTATGCGCCACTCAGCAGTTGACACTAACAGCAAGGAACGAAGTCGACAAATTGAAGCAGATGAGAACTTGATGAAAATTTGGAATTTTCTATAAAACGGTAAGTTAATGTTATGATATATATATACAGAGGGTGATGAAATTATTAGAGCCACTACATAAAAAATAGTTTTTCTAGTATAAGTTTATTTCTAATGCTAATAATAGTAAAATTTGGCTAATTTAAACACTTATTTTATTTCAGAATATATTTATATACACTCTACAGTCATATTAAACACATTTAGTACTTAGTGGGTCCTCCTTTGGCCTTAATTAAGGCAGCAACCCGTCTAGGCATACTCTCTATACAGGCTTTGCAGCTGGCCTGTAGCTCAGGATCACGGTTCCAAATGGCAATTATTCGTTCTATTAACTGTATTCGAGTTGTTATTTCCTCGCCTTTCAGTCTACGCTTTACTATTTCCCAAAGGTTTTCGATAGGGTTCATATCCGGAGAATATCCTGGCCAATCCACGAGAGGAATATTCTTTGCAGCCAGAAAACTTTTAACTGACTTTGCAGTGTGGCATGGGGCCGAATCTTGCATAAAATGGAATGGCTCACCATTTGGAAACCAGTCGGCGATCTGTGGAATAAGTCTTGTTTCCAAAACCTTTCGGTACTGGTCCTGCCTCATAGTACCCTCAACAATGTAAATTCGTCCAGTACCTTTACCGCTTATCACTGCCCATATCATGACAGATGTTGAATGCTTAACCGTACTTACGACACAGTCTGGATGATATTCCTCACCAACACGTCGCCTAACGTATTGTGATTTATCAGACATAACTAGGAATGTGGATTTGTCACTGAAACACACCTGCAAATGAAAAGAGAAAGAAATGATTGCAACCAAAATGAAATGTGCCTTGTCATACAAATATCAAAATAATACATTTTACTCAAAATAAGCATACAAGATCACTAAAATATTGTGACTTACCAATTTCCAGTCATCTATAGTGAACTTTTAGTAGTATTTAGCCCACTTTAAGCGTTTTTTGATTATTGTTGGAGTCAATTTTGGCGTTTTCCTTGGCCGGCGACTACTCAATCCAAATTCCCTGGCACGCCTTCTTAAGGTCATTGTCAAAATGTTGATGTTTTCCTTCTCCAGCTCCAATTTAAGTTTGTTAGTAGTGCTTCTCCTATTATTTACTAGTTTCTTTTCAATGCATCTGTCGGTTCTAGGTGTAGTTATCCTTTTCCGACCACATTTACCCTTTCTTTTTGGAGTCAGCTCTGGATTATCCCCTTCAACTTTAATTTTTGATGCGATCCTGTCAACACTCGCACGTGACACATTCAGTTCTCGGGCTATTTATCTGTGAGAATAATCAGTTGCAGTCAGCAGCGAGAGCATTCTACCTTTCTTCTTTGGCGATAGATCACATTTCTTACCCATGTTGGGTAGCCTACAGTACATAAAAGTTATTCCTGTAAAGAAACACTAATTTAATAAAAAGAATCACAATACGTTGCTGAGAAACAATATCATATGGGTGTATGAGTGCATATTCCACGTACAATGGTTTAAATATAATAACTTATCATTAACTTAACATACACTTAACCCACCTGACCACTTGACACAACCTTCCACGTTCACAGCTGAAACACTACTGAACCCACTTTTCACATACTCCCCTCCCCCTACTCCCCAAATTAATCCCTATCCCCAGTTTCTGTTATTCAGGTAGAGAACACTACATGTGTTAACAATTTGGAATACTTTCTGCATACTTAAAAGGTTATTATTTAAACTAAAAACACCATATTATAATAAAAATGTGTTTTTCAAGGGGTGGCTCTAATAATTTGATCACCCTCTGTGTATATATATATCCCAGTGAGTACCGGCACCTTTTTTTTTTTTACAAAAAAAAGCAGTGTATATATGTATATATATATATATAACCTTACAAAGGTTCCGCGCGATGATTTCTCATTTCGCGAAGGTCAAGCTTGTCGCCCCTCCTCTCGAGTTGGCCTGATGAAGTAGTGAGTTGGATTCTTGCGCTCTCCACCTCACATAGCCAGGTACGCCCGGCTCATCGGGGATTGTTCTGAGCCAGGCGTCTAGTCTTCTTTTGAAGATTTCCACTGCAACTCCCTTCGTGTTTCTTAGGTCTTTGGGCAACTGATTAAACAGTTTTGGTCCTCTCACTACAAAACTATTTTCTTTCAGGGTTAAGGATGTTCCCTGTCTCGCCTTCAATTTGGGAATACGACACAGTCTACCGCTTCTACTTTCCACCGTTGTTTGGGGAGTTATGGGATTCAGAGTAAGATTAGGGACTAGTTTCTCCATTATTTTCCAAGTGTAAATAATGGTGTATCTCTCTCTTCTCCTTTCCAGTGAATATAGGTCTAGTTCTCGTAACCTTTCCCCATAATTTAGTTCTTTGCACCCATTGATCTTGGCTGTGAAGCTTCTTTGGATCCCCTCCAGCTGTCTAATGTCTTCTTTTTTATATGGGGATGTTAGGACCGAGCAGTATTCCAATTTGGGTATTATCAGGGTTTTTAGTAGAGGAATCATTACATTCCTATCCCTTCGTTTAAAGGTTCTCAATATCTGACCCGTTATTCTCTTTGCTCTGTTTACTGCTATCTTATTTTGTTTCAAATTTCGCATCATCTGTCATTACAACCCCTACATCTTTTGTTCTGGAATTTCTCTGAATTTCCTGTTCATTTGGGATATAATATTCCATGGATTTTAGGTCTTCTCTTTTTCCTACCGTAATAGCTGAAATTTCTCGGTGTTAAACTTCATATTGTCGTCTTCAGTCCACTCGTAGATTTTGTTTATGTCGGTTTGTAGAGATCCTATGTCTTCTGGGTTTCTTATTTTTCTACTGATCTTTGTGTCATCCGCAAAGGATGTTACTGTGCTGTCTCTGGTAACGTCCTCATCTACGTCAGTCAGTATGATTATGAAGAGTAGTGGAGCTAATACTGTTCCTTGTGGTACCGAGCTGAGGACCTCTGATTCTGATGAAGATACTCCTCGTACTGTAACGACTTGCCGCCGCTCACTAAGGAAATTATATATCCATTTCCCTACTTTTCCCGTTATTCCCATATATTTCAGTTTATGTATTATGATTCCGTGGTCACACTTGTCGAACGCTTTAGCAAAGTCTGTGTATAGTACATCATAGTTTTCATTACTTTCAAGTGAATCAATAATGTTGGTGTAGTGTTCCATTAGTTGTGACAGGCATGATCTGCCTGACCGAAACCCGTGTTGGTTATCATTGAATTTTTTCTGAGTTTCCAAAAAGTCATAGGTTTTCTGTCTAACTATTCTTTCAAATAAATATATATATATATATATATATATATATACACAGGGTGTGCCATAAGTTCGGTCTCGTAGGAAAATTTATTTTAAATTAAAATTACAAAAGTAATACAGAACTAAAACAAATGTTCAAATTGATGACTTGTTTTGAGACCTCTTTTTTTTGTTACAGTTAATGGAAGTGAGTTACACTCCTGAGGAAAAGGCCTCCGCCTTTTTCTCACGAATGTAACTCACTTCCATATTAGCCATTGCGTTATTCTACCTGAAGCAAAAAAAAGGTCCCAAACAAGACATCAATTTGAACATTTGTTTTGGTTCTAATGTATTACTTTTGTAAATTTAATTTAAAATAAATTTTCCTATGAGACCAGACTTATGGGACACCCTGTATATATATATGTGTGTGTGTGTGTGTGTGTGTGTAAAGAAGGTTAGGTTGGGATTTAAATATTAGGCATGTAGCTATCGTTAATAACAAGATGGCGGTTATCTATTAACTTTTTTATCCTCACATTTTTAACAATTTATTGTCATGAAAAGTATTAAGAAAACTTTTCTTAATTATACACTGCATTTCCTGGCCTGCAGCAAAACACTCTGGGATTACAGTGTGTGTGTGTGTGTGTCTGCGTGCGTGCGTGTGCGTGAAAAAATGTGTGCGTGTGTGTGCGATATATATATATATATATATATATATATATATATATATATATATATATATATATATATATAGAGAGAGAGAGAGAGAGAGAGAGAGAGAGAGAGAGAGAGAGAGAGAGAATGTGTTATAGGAAAAGCAAAAAGCGAGAAGTTAAAATTACTAATATAATAATAATAATAATAATAATAATTATTATTATGAATTCTTCATTGGAAAAAATAAATAAATATATATCAGACAATGGTCTTAAATTAATATTTTCAAATTACATTATCAATAATTATACAAATTTAGACGCAAAAAAAATATCTGACGAGTTTTTATTCATAGCCACAATTTCAGTGGGTATAGAATTGGCATTTAAGATAATTTTAAAAGCCCAATAAATTATAATGCAATCTACAATTAATAAATATAAAATAATTCATTTTACAAAATCATGTTTTAAATTTTTTTTTTTAAATTATCGCCGAAAACTAAATTTTTTGCACTTTGCTTAAAAAAGTTTAGCAGTTGTCATTAATGTCAGCCTGCAATTTGGCAAGGAACAGCTGTTGTAAACTGCACAAACTGTGTGTGAGAGAGAGAGAGAGAGAGAGAGAGAGAGAGAGAGAGAGAGAGAGAGAGAGAGAGCTATGAAAGAATGTGAACAATGTTAATTATTATTATTATTTATATTAATATTATATACTGCCAATCATTATTATCATCATCATCATCGTACATACCGGGTGGCAAAAAAATACGTGTTCTCTTATTTTAAACGTTGTCATTCCTCTCGTATTTGTTTCAGGCCGTTGAAATTCATAATAATACAACTAAATAAATTTAATTTTGTTCCATACAAATGTTAATGTATCACGAGTAAGAATCGAGTTAGGAAAAGTTTCAAATTAGCGTTTAAAAAATGAAAAGTAAGATTTGAGCGGGTGCTGTCTGTTCTCTGATCGAGAAATTTGGAACTACGACGCGCGTACGTATCGGGTTAAGGCTTACATCGTTAAATTTTAACGAAAAAGTGTTAAATAAGATCTTCAATTTTCTTTCTTCTTTTAATCCTCATTCTTAAACAGCCAGCCTCGTAGGGACCAGCCGGTCTGTTGCCGTTTGGTGTCCTTTGTATTCTGGTTAATTAATAGCGGCGTGGACGCGTCGTTTCCATTGAAGAACGGCGGACTGGATTTACTCTTCAGAGATTTGCTGCCATCATTCTTCGATGCGTTGTTGGAGCTTCTTCAATGTGATGAATGGTGTCCGCCGGCCCGCATAAAATATTTCTTGTAGCACGTTCCGCGCGAAATAGCGTTGACGGTTGATGATGTCTGCTGAATGTGGAGGCTACTCATTACCTCCCACGAACTGAGGAACATTTTCAATAAGATAATAATCAATGAAGAGCGACGGAAACTGGTACAGCGCTCAGGCCACATGAACGCTGTCTATTGGGCTAACTCCTCGATTATATTAACCAGCATCATCGAATTCCAACCCCCGACCTCGGTATCTTTACTTCGGTTATAGGGAAACGGCGTCACTTCCCCATTGAGCTGCGGACTTTCGGAGTTGCGTGGTACGAAGGGTCGCTGTCTCGTACGAAAATAAAATCAACATTGTAATAAGGTCATTTGTATTATGTTAAATTATTTAAATTCTGCCCATTCGTGCCCGAACTTATTTCTAAATTTTGAGGATTAAAAAAATATATTTTTTTTTTTCCCCCTTTCAAAGAAACGCAAAAAAAGAAACCATAATTTTTAAGGAAAATCGCGATCTTTCACGATAAAAGTTGTGGATTAACATTACGTTTCGGATGTATGGAATAAACTGTTGTTTTCGTGATTTGTTGAATTTTGTAAGCTCGTAAGCGAACGGCAAGAGGTTTTAGACCCAACTGTCTTCATCGTTCTCAAAACCAAGGTCTGGAAACTCGTAAATTACGCGCCAACATACAGTAGTAGTTCGCTGGGACGAATGAATGTCCGGTTGATCTTGTGACAACACCAGTTTCTGAACTCGTTTTCGATTTTGCCGCGTTGGGGTTATCCGCCGCGGTCGGCCGCAATTCATTTTATTTATCATAAAGTTCATATTATTACAATGTAATACTTACAATGCTTACGATGTAAGCTTAAATCCGATGCGCACGCGCGTCGTAGTTCCAAATTTCTCTATCGGACGACAGACAGCACCCGCTCATATGTTACTTTTTATTCTTGAGTAACTTTTTTTTTTCTTTTAACGCGAATTTGAAACTTTTCTAACTTGACTTCCACTCGTGATTTCTTAATAAGCTTTTTTATGGAATAAACTTAGAATTTTTTATCATTTCATTTACAAATGCGAGAGAAGTGACAACGTTTCAAACGGAGAACGTTCATTTTCTTCCGCACTCCTCCCCTGTATATACAGCAAACGCGTACGAGTATATCCATAATAAATAAATAAGAGAGAAAATCTCGCGATTTATCCGAACTTATCATTCTAACATCCAAAAAGATAACCCGTTTCTCGATATTTTCATGGATAAGATAAGAAATCCATTTCTTTCATTAACTCCACATTCTTTATCGAATTATTTATTTTCCTTTTCTTTACCGTAATTCCTCATTAAAAAGGACAAAATCTATGCCTAAACCGCTTTAATTATTATACATCTATATATACACAGAAATTCTATACTTTGGGTAGGTGAGTGCGTTCTGTACAGCTTATATACACACATATACATATATATACTGCAAAATTGTAAGGACGCCTCAAACTCCCCTCGCAAAACGCCAGTCTCTCTCTCTCTCTCTCTCTCTCTCTCTCTCTCTCTCTCGTTCAATTAAAATTTACAATGGCACGGATATACCTTACACAATTTACAAACCCATAACGGAAACCGTAACGTTATAACAACTTCTACACAACGCACAGAAACTAAAAGAATCGAACTAAATCTCTTGAACTTAACATTAAGAGAGAGAGAGAGAGAGAGAGAATTACTCGGTCTAATTCTCTTTCTACTTGTTCTAGTTGAGAGTGCCATTTTTGAGCCGGAGTGATTCTGTTCCGGACTAAAGTGCCTCATTAGGTGGATTCTGCAATGACACGGAGAACACACTTAAAAGTAGTGTAGTGGTGGAAGAGTGGGAAAACTAGGCGATTTTACCCTACTTAGGGTATTTTTGGAGGCAGATAGACAACATTACACAGAGAGATAATGAATGAACGAGAGAGAGAGAGAGAGAGAGAGAGAACATATATGAGTAAAATTAAAGATAGCTTTAAAGCAAATAAAAACTATCTTAAACCAGGAATATATATACACACAGTATAATATATATATATATATATATATATATATATATATATATATATATATGGCATCCAAACCATAAATAAATAACTATTTAAGTCCTGCCTCTATATAAATAAATTCCCTCCGCAAAAGAAAACTGTATTTGATAATTTGCTTTGAAAAATTTTGCGAGATAGCATCAGAAACAATTTTTAAACGCATACAGTATAATTCTTTTATATACATAGCAATATATTTAAATAAAGAATTATATCTCTCCCTGAACCATAAAGCTCGAGCTAATACGCGCACTTTTTATCAAAGCTATCTTTCTTGGTTTACACTTTACGAATATAGAAGTATTTGGCATCGATTTAGCTGGAATGCCAATTATTATATTTGGAAAAGCGATAACTGATATTTTAAAACTACAACACAATAGACATACGTTTGAAACAAGTCCACAACACGATGTTTGTTTTAAAAAGTTGCCACACTCGACGGGAATATCAATGTTTGGTATCATTTACATAAGGTATTGGTAATAAAAATATCTGTATAATTGGAAAGCAATTTTCTTTATCATTAACGAAATAAAATATAAAATTTATAACTCGTAGGCATGACTTAAATTATCCTGTACGACACGAGTTATTACTCGAGAGGGACTTTAATTAAATATATATATAAAACTTCACATGCTCTGAATCATACTAAAACATACATACGATAGATGCAGTCTAAATCTTTTAGGCTTACCCACAATGATATAAGATAAGAACTTGCGTAAACATGTAATCAAACAATGTCTACAATGTTAAGATTTCTGCTTATGTGTTTGTGCTCAAATATATACCCACAATATATATATATATATATATATATATATATATATATATATATATATATATATATATATATATATACGTTAAATAAAAAAACAGGGTGGCGCATAAACTTATTAAATAAAGAACTTAGGCGAGCATTATTATTAACACCCTGTTCAAACGAGGGTAACTATTTAACCATCAAAATAACTCATCAATTAAGATCAGAGTCAAAAAACGTGAGCAAAGAGACGTATTCCAACTTAGTAACTCTGTAACTTCCACAAGAACATTGTGAGAGGCCTTCAACTAAGATTTACTGCACGTCACTACCTCAAAGATAAATTTCTCTCTTTTCGCTTCAACTATTATATATATATATAATATATATGTGTGTGTGTGTGTGTGTGTGTGTGTTCTTGGCGACCTTACAAAACCTCGACAACTTTTAGGATTAACAACGTGCTCATTCCGACACAAACGTGTTGGTAGATATGAACAGTGTTGCTATACAGTCAGAATATTTTTTATTGGAAATCATTAAATGTTTTGAAAAAGGAATATAATGAACATTCGGTTAGGTTAGGTTAGGGTTAGTTTATCACTTTAACTGTTTTAGGTAAACTATCGCCATCCGGAAGTTTATATATGGCAGACACAGCTGTGTGTGTGTGTGTGTGTGTGTGTGTGTGTGTGTGTGTACACATGAAACATTTCGCAGCATTTAAATCACACACATGCAAGTGTATGTACAGTATATATATACACAAACGAACACACGCAAGTGTATATACAGTATATATACAGAAACACACACACACACACACAAGGTTGACAAAAGTAAATAGACACCACGATGACTGTCTTCAAGAACAAACGGCATAACTCGTCAATGGAATGCCAGAACGTTTGTCAGCTTTACATAATGCTTTAAAGGGGAAAGTAACACCATTTTAAATATATTGATTCAATAAATATGTTATTATTTAGTGATTTTGAGTGTCAAACCAAAAACTGGAAGACCGAAGCTGTCTATTTACTTTTGACAATCCTCTCTCTCCCTCTCTCTCTCTCTCTCTCTCTCTCTATATATATATATATGTAAACTGGATAGCCTAGTGGTTAAGACACTGGGCTGCTGATCGGGAGGTCGTAAGATCGAGTTCTGACGAGGACTTTGTAATTTCCGACTTTCTACTGGGGTTGTATTCTACGTTAGAATGTCGGTCTAAGACGGGGTGGAAAGCTTGACCTTCGACAGAATGAACAATTCGGGCTGAACAGACTTAAGTTTTATACGTATATTTATATTCTCAATGTTCGAGACAAATGTTAACGGCTTAATTGGAGACAGAACTAGGGCAAAAATGATGAAAAATGGTTAATTTTCCTCATAATTTCAGCATCATTTTACCTTAAATTTTGTAATGTATCATTTGAATTTGGCACCTTTATTGCATGTATAAACTGTCTAATCCGCCCATACCTGATTTCTTGAACTAAAGCAAACTAAATGTTTTCTTCGCTCTTATCTCACGCAACAGAAACAATAAAGCTCTTTCTTACTCTTTTCAGAAGTATTTAATTTTTAATCATTTTTAATCAGTTAAGCATTGATTAATTAGAAAATTTCATCATTCATCATTTTTTTCTAAAATTGATTAATTAACCATGCCCTAATCACAACAAAGGGTTTCACTGTTTTACACAAAGCACCATACACCAAGTTAGCGTATGAGCAGCTCGCAGCATCACTGTCAGCTACATAAAAAGTTAACGTACTGACGTCGCTCCTGTATATATATATATATATACACAAAATGTTATATTTGATATATTCAACCACCATTTCATAATATCATGGTCCAAATATCCTATCTCCTATTTAATCATATGCCGTTGGCACCTTGTCTATCTATCTGTCCAGGCCCAGTATGAGGGGTCCCTGTCTACTTACTTTACCCGTCCCAAAGGGCTGTCAACGGGCGTCTCGCTTTCTGCGCGGTACGACACATACGTCAGTTTCCTATTATAAAGTGTCAGTTCGTATGATTGAAAATGTCCTCCAAATGATATTGATTATACGAATACTAAGGCGGAGAGGCCACAGTGAATAATTTGGCTGTCATTCCGCGGTGTATTTAACGTTCCATTTTTATTGGTGGCAGCGGTGGCGGGTATATGTGTGTGTGTTTCTGCGCGTATATAGGAAGGAGATTGGACGTACGAAACGTTTTCGATGCTTCATTTGTTTTTAAAAAGTTGATCTCTGTCGTTATCAAGTCGTCAATTCCTGGTTTTTTTTTTTTTTTTTTTTAGAAATGTTCGGTTGAGTGAATGTTAAGACTCGTTTACCATCTATTGTAAATCACTTTTGCAGTTCTTTAGAAATTATATATTTCAAAAGTGCGCAACAGTGTTAGTATCTGAATATAAGGCAAAACATTATTATTATTATTATTATTATTCAGAAGCATTTCCATGAGATTGTATATATATATATATTTGCAGAGGAATGTCTGCAATGCAAACTAACGACAACCGTACGTGAAAGGGTTAGGATTGGTTCGCTCATTGAATTATGATAACACAAAGCATTGTTGCTTCAATGGTGAGCAGAAACGTATGGAAGCATCATTAGTACGATGACCTTCCATATACTGTACTTGACAATGACGCTGCAAGCTGCTCGTACCCTAAATGGTGTATGGGTAAGGTGTTGCTTCTTAAAAAGTGGTTTCTATTTTCGGTCTTAGACTTAATCTCTGATCCATCTACGCATATTCTAAACGTTAATTATTAAAGTATATATATATAACCCTAGTTGAGCGTTAGCTTTGCTTCCGCCCGAATTGTTCATTCTGACGAAGGTCAAGCTTATTACCTCTCCTTAAACCTACTTAACCCGGAATCTAAACCGCGAACCATCAAGGAAGTAAGGAATTACAAAGTCCTCACCGGGACTAGATCTCACGACTTCCCGATCAGCAACAGTCTTAACCACTAGGCTATCCAGGCTACCCATTTATCCTCCAACCAATATTTTGTACGGATAAGCAGCTGGGTGAGCTGAGCGCCGCCTGCCCTCGCTGAGAATTGAACCCGGGGCCGGTAGATTGATTCGTAGTCAGCGATATTAACCACTGCAGCATATATATATATATATATATATATATATAGAGAGAGAGAGAGAGAGAGAGAGAGAGAGAGAGAGAATTAACAAAAGTAAGTGGACATCATGATGATTATCAAGAACAAATAGCAAAACTCCTGAATGTAATGCCAGAACGTGTGTCACCTTTACATAATGGAAAGGGGAAAGCAACACCATTCTATCTTAAATATATTCATTCAATAAATACGTTAATATTTATTGGCTTTCATCAAACCAAAAACTATGAACAAACCAAAGGTGTCTGTTTGTTTTTGTCAACTCTGTGTGTGTGTGTGTGTGTGTGTGTGTGTGTGTGTGTGTATAATCAATTGATTCTCTCATCCAAAAAATTTTTACTGATAATTTATTGCCATGTAAAATGCAACCTTGGTACAAAGAAGTTTTGTATATACATAGTAAAACAATACGTTCCATAAATTTTAAATACTTATTTTTGCTATATATATATATATATATATATACACACGAGTGTCTGCATTTTTTTTGTGGGGTGGGCGAGAACGGGGTGTAACAAAAAGAACTGCAACATGATGAAAAGCCATAACGAGAGAAAATTACATAGGGGCCAAATAAAAGATCTATTGACTGTTGACTTTATCATGTACTGTTGACTCTATTTCATTTTTAAGGCAATTGAAAGCCGTCGAAAGCGAGTAAGCTTCAAATAAATAAATCAAGAAAGAGGGGATGCGTACTTATTTAATCCTCCATAATAGCCGAGTTGGATATGATTTACGCAACTTTTGTTTACTTTAGATCGGTATCGGCGCTCCGAACCTGGTATTACTTCATCTCGGAGCCAGCCACTTATTATTAAAGAAAAGCAACATCCGAACCATATAATCATTATAATTGTAGGTGCGCTAAGACCTTCATTCGTCATAGGTGACTAGTGATTAGAAGTTCTTTCTCGACAGATTCATTATTCAAGCTGCCTAGAGTAATCTCCCTCCTCTTTGTTTTCACGAGGCAAAGAGCTACGGCGAAGCGGCGGCGCTGCATACAAATATGCTTCCTGCGCCCAGATATTTATCGCGCTAAAAAAGCGGTTGATGGCAACTCCGAGCCCGATCGTAGCGCATGCGTAGTTCTACTCATAAATGTGGGTTGAGGTCTCTTCAGTATATAAAACATTCGAATCTATAATTTGTGTATGAGTTTAAGACAAGTAAAATTGTTCATAATTCTAAAATGTTTATTTTGAAAGGTAAAAGTTTAAAATTTAAAGAGATAACTTAAAAATATTAAAAAAAAAAAAAAAAAATTAAAATTTACGCAGAAAAACAGGAATTGCAACACTAAACAATAAAAATAAAATAAACCTTCACAGACTGCAAAATAAAGAGTTCTGTCACATAATAATTACCAAAACAACATTTTAAAATATATATAATTAAGCCTGAGCCACTTTTATAGGATTCCTAATGGTATAGAATTAGCAAAACCACGTTCAGATACCTATCTATTCATTATCTTAATAATACAAATTAAATTAAATATCTATGAATAAACTTATTAACTTACATCTTCTCCTTGCCTAAGATTCATAATATTTCCTTTTAAGTATCTTTATAATATATATATATATATATATATATATATATATATATATATAATGTCGCGATGAAATAACTATTAAACAACGAAATATTAGTATATGTAAATTTATTCCAATAAATCTAAATTTTTTCCACTTATAAGGAAATAATGACGAAAATATTGAATTTAAATTATTTAAATTAACACAAAAAAATAGACGATATTTAACTGCACCCCACGCAAACGAAATAATTATTTTTCGGTTACTCAAAAATGTTAGTAATTGTAAAAATAATTATTATTATATATTCTTGTATTATTATCTATTTATCAAGGAAGTCTTTTATTAAAAAAAAAAAATACAATAGCTTTACCTTAAAAGCAACATAAAAGAAATTGAGTTAACCCTTTATATATATATATATATATATATATATATTACACAAACTCAGAATGGTCTTCTGAGAAACTTATATGTTAAACACAGACCGTGCATGGAACAAGGAACTCTTCTGGGAAATTACATCCACTATAGTTCAAATAAGTAATGATAACTGACAAATACTATAGTTTTTTCTTTTTCATGATGGAAAGCCCAACGTGGGCACCGGGTTACTCGCAAAGAGGCCCAAAATATAGCTTCCCTCACCAGCTATCTGCAAAGCAGATAGGATCCAGCTTTGGGATAGGATCTAGGGTACAGCTTATACCTAGCCTACTACATTCAGAACCTCAATATACGCAAGAAACTCGTTGCATTCACGTCGGATTGAATACATCAAAGAAAAAGGGGTAACTATTGTATTTTTAGCCAAAAAAACAAAACTTAAACCTAAACCGGGACATTGAGCGTCCACTTTTCAAGGCACTTTTCAAGAAACTTTTTCAAGTGCCTTGAAAAGTGGACGCTCAATGTCCCGGTTGAGGTTTAAGTTTTGTTTTTTGGCTAAAAATACAATAGTTACCCCTTTTTCTTTGATGTATTCAATCCGACGTGAATGCAAGAGTTTCTTGCGTATATTGAGGTTCTGAATGTAGTAGGCTAGGTATTAGCTGTACCCTAGATCCCTTCCCAAAGCTGGTGAGGGAAGCTATATTTTGGGCCTCTTTGCGAGTAACCCAGTGCCCACGTTGGGCTTTCCATTATGAAAAAGAAAAAACTATAGTATTTGTCAGTTATCATTACTTATTCGAACTATAGTGGATGTAATTTCCCAGAAGAGTTCCTTGTTCCATGCACAGTCTGTTTTAACATATATATATATAATATATATATATATATATATATATAACAGAAGTCATACACCAATTTGATTGTTCATTAGTATATTATTACAAGTCGTCTGCATATATTGAGATCAGAGCAATCTTTGAGACTCTCATTTTCAAGAAATCATTATTTTTCCACGAAATAATTTACAATTATGTTAATTAAAATTAAAATAATGTCAAAAATGAACGTAAATACAGAAGCTACAAAATTTATTATTACCATTATTATTAGAACAATGATATGAACCTTTTAATATCGCAAGGCAGGTGTTATACATCCTTGAAACATCTGCTTAACATCATTATTTTATATATATATATATATACACACACACACAAGGTGTACTTCTGAATACACGAAAGGCCTTGGAATCATTTTTCTTTTTCCTTGTGGATTTGCATCATATATATATATATATATATATATATATATATATATATATAACGCAGTATGAAGACGTGTATATATATATATATATATATATATATATATAACTGTACTTTAAGTGGAAGTAAGATGAAAAGTTTAACATTTTCACAGAGAACGAACGCCATTCCGCCCATACGTCCATTTCAGGGTACGAGCAACGCGCAGCAGTATTACCAAGCAAACAGGCGGGGAGGGGGGGGGGGGTGTGAATGCACTGACGAAGCTTCCATATATTGACATCTATCGAGACCTGTTTAAATTTATGTACATCTTAAAATTCAATATAATAAAACCTGTAACATACAATAACTTCGTTCACACACACACACACACGGTGTTGCGGTATGTACACAAAGGAATTGATATATACATTGTATTATAATAAATTGCCCGTTACGTCTGAACAAATTACGGGGTTGTTTAAGGATAACCTTATTCCTCTTAACACTGACGATATAAGCATGAATAATTTAACAGGTTAGATTAAAAGTCGGATTAATTTAATGGTCGATTTATCTTCATAGTTAAGAGCGAATCTGGTTAGCTGATTTTTGTCTAATTCCGTTTTTCATTTCATTTATTGTCGATATTTAAAGAAGTTTCACGGAACGTTTTCCTCTTTAGCGTCCAAAGTTTCTGTTTCAATTTTGTGACTGGAACGGAATTTACCTTTTTCATCGAAGTTCAACTTTTTCCTCAATGTTTCTTCATTTCTAACATTTTTTTTCTAAATTCCTATAAACCCATTCTCCCTTCTCTAATTTCCCACAGTTTATTCAACCTTTTCCCCGTACCATGGCCCATTTTTCTTTCTTACAATTCCCGTAGCCCAATCTTCCTTCTCACTTTTCCTATAGTTCATTCTCCCTTCTCTCACTTCTCAAAGCCCATTCTCGCTTCTTCCACTTTTCATAGCTCATCTTCTTCTTTCTCACTTTCATAGCCCATTCTTCCTTCTCTCATTTCTCATGGCCCAATCTTCTTTCTCCCTTCTCCCACCTTTCATAGCCCATTCTTCCTTCTCCCATTTCTCATGGCCCAATCTTTTCTCCTTCTCCCACCTTTCATAGCCCATTCTCTCCTTCTCATTTCTCATGGCCCAATCTTTCTTCCTTCTTCCACTTTTCATAGCCCATTCTTCCTTCTCCCATTTCTCATAACCCAATCTTCCTTATCCCCTTTCCTATAGCCCATACTCTCTTCTCCCAATTCTTAAAGCCCTTCTCTATTCTGCCACTTATCATAGCCCATTCTCCCTTCTTTCACTTCTCATAGCCCATTCTTCCTTCTCCCACTTCCCATAGCCCATTGTGCCATTCCTCGCTTCACCGTTTGAGGGTGTATGATTAACGAGCGAGAGTACCAACTTGGGGAAAATCTATTTGTTCCCTAAATTAAGAAGAGAAGGTTCGTGAACTCTGCTTGTAGTTAATAAGGCGCTGTCAATTCTCGTTCTTCATTATGCCAAGCTTTCAATTCTCAATGTCTTTTAGGCGGACCGTTTCCATGTTTACGACGGCTGCACTCCTTTACAATACAGGATCTTGGGTTATGGGTTATAGGAAGTAATGGGTTGTTGCTGTTGATGTTGTTGTGTGTTGTTGTTGTTTGCTTAATTCTTTGTACGTTAGGTCCATTGTTAGACGATATTTTTAAAGGCTCATTTCAATTTCCTTTTTTTTATGCGTGTTTGTGGGTTTGCGCTTTGTTTTTAGATTTTCAAGTTTTTTTTGTTATGGTTTGATATTTACTTCACTATATATATATATATATATATATATATAGTAAGAACTATTGCATATTTTAAAAAATTTAACTATTTATACTATCTTGAACTACGACTAAACTTATTTGCACGTCGTAATAATAATTACGATAAGAAAAAGTTAAACATAATTTATAGTAACTCGTTCCTTTTCAAAATTTCCTTATTTATATGTTTAAGCATTCGTGTTAACGTAAATAAACATGCTTGAGTCGTAACAGTTAAACATGTTTATGGGGTAACCATTTAAAAAAAAAGGTATATATATATATATAAACACGCGTAAAGCGAAGAGGGAAAAATACATTTCTGAACTTGTGTTTTGGCATTACCGGACACTGACATATGTTTCCCAGTGTTTCATAATACAACGCTCATCCCTCCGTAATATTTCGTTCACTTGACGACCTCCCTCTTGTTATATGAAAAAAAGACCGTTCTTTTAGCCTGCGTCAGTTATTCTCCCTTTTTGTAAACTGACTCTTAGTGGCTGAAAAATGGTCCAGGAATGATGAAAGATTAAGGCTAAGGCTGTCTGCGCGTGATAAATCATTTTCTTTCGCAGTCCTCCCTGCCAAAAGCCGTCGTAAAGAAAACGAATAGTGTTGCGAGGAGGGAAGACTTTTAGAAACTGTGAAATTGATATAGCACTCTTTCGGCGTACGTATTTATTTCCTTGCCTGCTGCTGCTGCTTCTGCATGCTACTACTATTACTACTACTCCTGGTGGTGGTGGTGGTGGTACCGCCGCAAGCAGCAGCAGCAGCAGCAGCACCTCCTCCCTGGTATATTAGAGTCGAGAAAGATGCTCTCGTATTTTACCAGAAATTTATTTTGCCTTGCTTCTCTCGCCTTCTTTTCAAAATCCTTTTCTCATTTTTTATAAATAGCTGAGCCTTTCTTGCTCTATTTAAGCTTAAATTTAGTAAAAATTGCTTATTTATCCTCGCGTTTTAAATTTATGATGCATTTTAAAGGCTTTTTCTAAAAAATAGTTGGCAATAAAATTAGAAGAATTATTTCTCCTTACTTTGCTACGCGAGATTTGTGATCTGTTTCCGTCCATTCAACGCATGCGCGAGAAAAGACGAAAAAACTATATATTTATTAACTCTATACTTTAGTTTTCAATAATGACGGATGGTCACTCTAACCCACTTATACCTCGGAACTTTATATATATATATATATATATATATATATATATACACGCGTATATACCCAGGGTAGCCACGATGAATTAATGTTTGATAACACTGGAATACGTTGTGGACTCGTCACAACACCGTTTCCCGCGCCATCAGCGAGGTAAAATGACGTTGGGCGTGATCACTAATTGGAGGGATGACCGTCCTCCTCTACATCTAGATGATGTAGTGATCCTCAGATGGCTCGGATCCCGAGTAAAGCTGTAGGTCCCTTCGGTCACCCTGATAACATTAAATTTATAACGGGTGATTTTTTATTCGTCTGACCATTACAGTAATACAGTACAATGGTCAGGTAAGTGAAAAATCACCGGATATATATATACAGTATATATATGGTGATTACAAAGTTCTTGTGCAACCTTACACTTTAATAACATTTGATACACACACGATAGAAACAAAATGTTAACGGCAATGAAACCATAATTATTAACGTTGTTAATACTCTACATTACAAATTTCTAGACCTCAACATAACCGTCATCTTTCGCGATACATCGTTCAGTCTGGTTTTCTAAAGACCTGAAAACATTCTTCAGTTGCTGCTGAATGATTTCCTGAATTGCATTTCAACAGCATTTGTGATCCTTACTTAAAAGTTCATCCAAAAAATGTGGTTTTCATGAGTAAACAACACTTTTAACATGAGCCCATAAAAAAAAATATTCCAATGGGGACACGTTAGTGAACGAGGTGGCCAAGCAAATGGCTCATCTCTACCAATCCACTTGGAAGACTTCATTCAAGAACTGTCGTACACTCAAAGTAAAGTGGCAGGGAACACCGTCTTGCTGAAAGAAGGTTCTGTCTGAAAGAGTTAATCGTCTTAGTTCGAGGATAAAAGAAAATTCTGCGACACTGCAAGGTAACGTTCACCAAAACAGAAAAGACCAATGATGTCTGGCTTTCTGAAAGTGCACCAGACATTGATTTTTGGCGAGCGTCTTTCATGCTGTCAGACTTCGTGAGGTTTCCCTGTCCCCCAAATGCGACAATTGTGGCGGATGAACTTATTGTGAAGATCACAAATACAATTCACGACATCACTCAACAGCAACTGAAGAATGTTTTCACGTCTTTCGAAAATCGAATTTAACTACAAATTTGTAATGTTGCGTTAAAAACATTAATAATTATGTATTTACAGTCTGTTTGTATCATGTGTACATCAAAAGTTACTAAAGTTTAAAATTGCACAAGGACTTTGTAATCACCCTGTATATACACCAATGCTTAATAAAAAATTTACATAATTTTTCCCTTATCTGGTTAAACCTTCTTTTATCTTTCGGAACAATTTACCACATTACCATATCAATTCACTATTACTGATACAACAATTACTGCTACTATTACTGGTAATAATGATAATACTCTACGTGAAATAAGATTAACACGAGTTCAATTCTACTGAATTAACAAATGGCCTCTAAAAATAGTAGAAGCTGCAATCACACACACACACATTTTCTGCATATATATATATATATATATCGAGAGAGAGAGAGAGAGAGAGAGAGAGAATCATCGTATATACGTGAATGTGCATACACATTTCCATAACACATACGAGTGTGTATATATTAAAAAATCCAATACATACATAATTTGTAGTACTTTAAAAACAGAATAAATAAATGAAAGAAAATAATTTATTGAAATAAATTAAGAAGCAAATAAAGATGAAATTTTTATTGACATTTTCCATCCATAAATCGGAGACGTATGAAATGCCAAATGCACGAATTGTAAATTCATTCATTTCACTATTCATATATATTCTTTGTATTAAAATGTGATTAAAATTCATTGGTTGCCAAACGCTTATTTCCATTTCAAGTGAAAGACGTTTTTAGTGTCAACTATGCGGTGTACAAATGTTATGTTTTGTTATGAGAGAGAGAGAGAAGAGAGAGAGATATATGCAGTTCATTCGTAAATTAATTATAATGTCCTCTTTTTTGATCAATTTCAACATCTTCCAATTATTAATTAATTAATTAATTATTTAAATAAATAAAATTACATTAATTGTACTAATAAAATATAGAGGTGTAAACAACGAAAAAGGGTTGTTCACTTTTTCAGTTTCTGGAGGATTGTGTTAATATTGACTGTCGATGAAGGTTATATTTGTTTTATAACATAGCGACTTCCCTCGAACACTTCAATTTAATCGGGTATACGCATACATCATTCTCACAGACGATTTTAAACACTTGCCAAAATTTGACGGAGTAATAATAGTATAATAATAATAATAATAATAATAATAATAATAATAATAATAAATCAAAACAAAAAACAACAAAAAATAACTTTCTCAAATTAAAAATTCTTTTTAAGGGTAAACAATTTGAAACCAGTTAATTATAAGTTATAAATTAAAATTATAATTCATTCATGAATAATAACACCTGTCATAATTCCTATTCGTTGATAAAATAATTGAAAGTTTAAAAAATGTTTTTTAGTTAATATTATCTCTTGTATTATGTAAGAAAAAGAAAAAAAAAAAATATATATATATACATATATATATATATATATATATACACACACTGATGTGGTAAAAAATTAATTTCACGTTGATTGTGATAGTACAGTGATGAAATCAGAGTTGTAACAATATTGATTTTTATATATAAGCAATAGAACAACGTCACAACGGTTTCTGCTTAAAAAAAACGTTGATTTTTAAAAGTTAACGATTACGAGAAAAAATCGCAACACAAGATCGACACGGACGGTGTTACTTACAACATTGATTTCTTGTATTAAGAGTAGGTGATAAATTTTGATCTGTCAGGGTATTATCAATGTGATTGTGATTAGCCGACAATGAATCCCGATTTGAAATTTATGTGTAGTTTTGTATCGCATCCATTTGCGATTAATGTTCAAAACAACATTGATTGACGAGGGTGATGTTATAGCGTAGTAATAATGACTAAGCAGGGCTAATCACTGGCATATCGCTCGGGCTAGAATAATGCCGGCCATTGCTTTTATTAACTCACGGGTTATTATTACTGCCACCACTATCGGGAGTCGAACCACCGCGTTTCTATTTCGCTCGTAGAGAAACTGCGTTATCCAATGAGCCAACACGGACGCGGGTATGGTAATGTAATAGGTCTGTTTTGACGAACCCGAAGAGCGTCGTGGTACGGTTAGCCAAAGATTTCACTATAATATATAAATAATTCCATACAAAAGAGTCGTAACAAAAAATTTTCAGGTAGTGAGATCTTAACATTTACTTTAAGCTCACGAAACACTTAGATTTTCGTTGCAGCTTCACAAATTTTGACCCACTACCTTTAAATGCGAAGCAAAAAATTTTGATGGCTGTGGTATTTTTGTAAAACTATAAACTGATTGGCTTTTCTTCCATTTCATTGAAGAGTATGAAATTTTGCACGAATGTGGTCTGACTAGATATACGTAGGCTTTGAGTCTGTTTTCCTGTAGGTACATGGTACAGAGCAAAACAGCATTTTTTTCTCTAAAAGTCGTATAAAACTATTTAGGCCTATGAGCTTCCTTCCGCATAAGGTTTACTTTTCAACATAAACATTTGTATTTCAACATTGCGAAGTCACGAATTACTGTATGAACCCTAAAATTCTAAATATAAGGGGTTCCGAAAAACCTTAGCCCCCCCCCATTTGCAGCTTACATGTTTACTTATATCGAAATAGTTTTTAGTGATTATAAAAATATATAAAATTCTTTATTTATTGCAGGTATTAAAATTACTCTAGCTGATAAAGTGATAATACTGTATAATGGCTTCTCAATTGGTGATTCGGAGAGGCAACGTGTGATAGATCGCATACGAGCAATAACATTTCGGGAAGCTCGTGATGCTGAAGCCATCTTTATAACACGTTCATGGGTTGCCAAAAAGTTACGAAGAAGTGAGGACTTCGTCAAAAGAAATTGGAATAAAACTTTGGATGAATGTGAAATGGATACAACCAAATCTGGGCGCCCAAATTTGCCACTCTCTCAGGAAACAAAGGACATCATTGAAAGCGGTACGCGTAAGCGGAAAAACAGCTGTGCTAAACTTTCTAGAGAAATCGAAGTGTTGAGAAGAAAGATCGTTAGTGGTGAGATCATTCGACTGTACCGTCATAGGCAAGGTTTAAAGCCTTGGCATGAACTTCCAAAGCCAAGAAAAACTCAACTTAACATCGATGACAGAATGTGGTTTGCCCATTATCTTGAAGATTGGGATGTGGATGATTTCATGCATTTAGCTGTCTCCGATTAATTTTTTGTTTACGTAACACGTCGGCCTAACTACCAAAATGATCGAGTGTGGGCCACAACACCAGATGAAATCGATGACAATGAACATTATCGCGAATTATTAAAAAGTCCAGACTGTGTTGGTGTGTTTGTTTTGTTCATTGCAAAGAAGCTCATGTGGGTGCTGAAGCCAAATGGTCAGAGTTGGGATGGACAGTATTTTCGTGATATTATTCTATCCCAGCATGTCATTCCTTTTCTAAGAAACCCAAACAATGTTATGGATGTCGATCAGGTCACATTCTGCACGATAAGGCCCCCTGCTTTAAGGCATTAGCCACTCAACAGTTGTTGCGGAACTATGAGATCGATTTCTTTGGAAATGAAGAATGGCCAGGAAATTCCCCTGACCTGAACGTCTGTGAATACATTGGATCAGTTATAAAGGACAAGGTTGAATGTCTCTCGTTTCAAGAACCTGCAGCAAATCGATTTTCGAAGGATACAATGACGCAACACATTGAAACTGTTTTAGCAAATTTGCGTAACGATCAAGATCTATTCACGTCACTTTTGGCAAGCTACCCAAAGCGAATTCAGGCTGTCTTGGAAGCCAATGGCGGGAACACCAAGTTTTAATTGTTTCTCATTAAATGCAGGATTAAATTCTCTTTTGTAAGGTATGTTTAGTTTTACTGTACCTCTAATGGTTTAGGCCATGGGCGGGGGGGCTAAGGTTTATTGGAGCCCCGTATATATATATATATATATATATATAGAGAGAGAGAGAGAGCTATTGTAAAACTTATACTAATAATTTTCTCAATAGAAACTTTACACATTGGCTTAAGGGCCAAATTAAATAAATAAATAGTCCAGCTTCACAATTACTTACGCCATTGTAAATTGTAAAAGTACTGTATTTATTTTATTAAAAAAAAAAATAATAATAATAATAATAAAGTTTATTCACTTCACTTCAATTATTGTTGGTTTCATGCTGATTTTCTCTTATCTACAGTGTGTTCAAAATGTTTCTATCGGATGGGAAATAGATTTATCTATTCAAAATATTCTCCATTTAAGTTCGAAGCTCGTTAAGGTAATGCAATTATTTAATCATATAATTAACGATGATGGTAAGAACCTATACTTAATCGTACTCTTTAAACTATTGTCCCGCGTAAGAGAAACCAAAATTGCTTGGAATACCACTGAAATATGTACCTGTGTTGTACCTCTATTGTTAATTGTAGCCAGCATGCGTGATTTACTGAATTTAAAAGTTGTAAAGACTGAAGTGGACATAATGTAAACTCCTTCAGATAGATGTCGCTGTATTTGACAACTTACGCGACCACCGTATTTGCTATTTGTCCGTTTGATACATGAATGAGGAATATTGGAAAAATAATATTTAATGATTATGATTCACTTATCAACTTTACTATCATCGTTAATTATATTAATTTCATTAATGAGATTTCACCTTAATGGGGGGAGAGGGGCTTTTGAACATTTATGATAGGGTTTTTATAGTTAAATATATTTCCCATTCGATAGAAACTTCTCGCACACCCTGTAGATACGAGAAAACTGCAATGAAACACGGTGGTTTCGACGAAGCGGGAGCACTGTCGTAGACTGTGGTTCCCTGCGCGCTTTCAAGTTCTGTTAATTGTATAGCAGGGGTTTTCAACTGGGAGGGGGGGTGTACATATTGATTTTTCAAGGGTGTAAAGTGAGCTGACAAAATACATATTTTTCATTTTCTTTTCATTTGTAAATGTATTTTTCGAAACATTTCAACAATGTAAGGTAATAATGATACAGGGTGGCCCAAAAGGTACCTACCAACATTAACTTACATTTTCTTCGAAACGAATGAAAAGAATTCGATGAAAATTTGCAGACACACTATACTACTCACGCCATTTGTTTAACATCAATTTGGAGAGAATGTCATTGGTTTGGACTATCGGAAGCGGCATTGATTGGCCTGCCTATTCGCCTGATCTCAACCCGTGTGACTTCTTTTTATGGGGATTCCTCAAAGATAGAGTTTAGCAGAGCAACCCAAAGACTTTGGAGGAGCTGAAATCATCGATTGAACGTCAAATCATCGACATTCCGACAGAGGTTCTCCGCAGCGTGGTATCGAATTTTGGGATGAGGTTGCGAAAAATCGTCGAAGTGGAGGGACAGCACATTTAACACATTGTCATATAAATGGCTTGAGATGCTGATTTGAATGGCATTTGAACTATCTTTGTACTCTCAATAGTTTTGGTGAAATAAAGGCTTAAACATGGTAGGTACTTTTTGGGCCACCCTGTATATATATATATATAGCGCCGGTGACTACAACTCCATCGGCCCAGGGATCGAGACCCGGTGACGACAGGCGCCGCGCAGCAAAATCCAGTTGTTCATCCTTTCACACAATAAAGTGGTTGGTAGCTAAATGGGTACCCTGGGTAGCCTAGCATAGTGGTTAAGACGATGGGCTGCTGGAGGGGTGTGGTTCAGATTCCACGTTAAACTGTAGGTCTAAGGTGGAGTGGCGAGCTTGACCTTCGTTAGAATGAACAGTTCGGGCGGAAGCTAAACCAAAGTTAACCAAGGTTTTAATATATATATATATATATATATATATATATATATATATATATATATATATGTATGAGACTACACAAAAACACCTTGACTTTTCAAAAGGGTACGCGATGAAGACAAGGTTGAAAACCTCTGTTAATAATATAGGCTGATGACACAATTCAAAATCACGATGATGAAATTTGTGACGTTTTCAGCAACGTTACAGAATGTCAGTACGTTGATCCCTCAACTTAATTAAACCACTGTTGAATTCGTTGTTGTGTTATAGAAACAAATAAACTAAAGACCCGGGCTCAAAGTTTTAATTCCACTACATGGCTGAATGTTATAGGATGCGGGCTACCAAACCCCCTACCGTAAGTTCAGTGGGGTGTCAGTACCCCCATTAAAAAGAAAGAACTCCTGCCGAAGTGCAATTTGAAACCTGTGACGCATCAAAAGAATAAATTCAATGATGCAAAACTCACTGAACATTTTCCCACACAAGAAAAGCGCAACGGCGCATGCGCACAAACAGACATATAGTTCATAAATAAAAAGACCCATTTAATTTACCTAACTCCGGTTTCCTGTTACATGTGTGTGTGTGTGTGTGTGTGTGTGTGTGTGTGTTGGCTGATTATTGTTACATATGTTCCAGGAACGTCGAAAAATCATGGAAAAATGTTAATTTAGGCCTAACTCGTTTTCTTTCCAACAAATTTATTTTAGAATCCCCCCCCCCCCCCCCCCCCCCCCTCCAAAATATTCACACAAAATTCGTAAAAGAAAATTAAAAAGAAAAACAAGAAGAGAGGAAACGGGAATTTTCCTCACTGTGTTGTGGAAAAAAAAAACATTTAACAGGAAGATTCGAAGAGCAGATAATGCCCGAAAGTTTTATTACAGAAGAAGGGTATAAGTGATGAGCTGATTGGGTATACTGTCTGTGGTTCCCCTTTTGAATTCTATAATAAAAAGAAACCCATTTATCACGGGTGTACAGCAGCTGTGTTGACACAAATGTGTGTGAAAATTTATTGTACAACGTCGATAACTCTTCTAAGATTACTTTATGGACCAGTTGGTCTACAGTCGAAGAAGATAAATCTAACACTGCGTAAACTTCGGGGTTCTTAAAATTTAACTATTTACGTAATCTCAATTAAAGAAAAGGCAAGATGATTATAAATTACTTATATAAGAATATAAAATAAAGTTTGTAAGTATATGCGTGTATACCGTATATATATATATATATATATAGAAAGAGAGAGAGAGTTTTGTTGGTTGGTAAAAGTAGTAATAAAATCTCGTCTAACGCCGTATATGACTCAAGGTTTTAAAAAATGTAACTATTTATGCAGTTTCAGAGAAAAAGCGAGATGATTATGAATTATTTATACCAAAATACAAAATGAGGTTGTATATATATATTATGTACACACGTGGATATTGTATGTAGGTTTTTGTTGGCCTGAAAAAAAATAAAAAATAAAAAATAATAAAAAAATATCCCAGTCGCACTAAATTTTTGTTACCAAAAAAAAAAAAGATGATGACGAGGATGATGATGATAGTGATCGTTACTACTAATATTATTACTTTCATTTATCTACTCGTCATATCATAAATTTTCGCTTTTAATCATAAAAGAGAAGCTAGCAAATCCTAACTGTCAAGTAAAATATAAAGGGCAAATCAATTACAAAGCTAAAAAAAAAAAAAAAATTAATTCATTCAGTGTACAAAATATACGACCGATATAAATCCCACCGCTGCCACCAACAATAATAAAAAAAAGCGGTGGACTTGTAAAACAACTTTTGAGGCCTTAAATCATTCACTTTTTTCTTCTTTTTTTTTGAGATCGTGTTTTGCGAACCTTAAAAATTAAGATACAAAACCTTCAACTATACAGGACAAGATTATAATGTAAATATTTAAAAATAAAAGAAAGTTTATAAAATATTGTGGAATAAATGAACCGAACATTCGTTCTACCTATCAGCAACGTGTTTATAAAAGTGAGCTGTCAGGACCCCCTCTCGTTACACGTCCAATTTAAGTAATGGCCCGATTTTGTCTTTCTCATTTTTGATAAATCTCGAAGTTCTTATATACAACCCCTCCCCCGTACCCCATTTCATTAGTCCCACTATCGTCAAAAAAAAAAGCACATTAACAGAATTCATGATCAAACGTGTTTTTTTTGTTTTTATGTTTGGTCAAAATTCAATAAAAATGTTTAAATATGAATGAATTTTGCCAACAAATCTGTTAACGATGCCCGCATTTGAAAATAGTTTGTAACGACTAAATTAATTAATATCTTAAGGTTTAACAAGTTTTTAAATGCCAACTTCTTAATTAATGTTTTAATATATCTGGATTATAAATAAATATATATACATACGTATATAAGTATGATTTCTTTCGAGCGAGTTTATATGTCATAAGATAATTGTAAATTCATTAAGAAATTTAGCGTGCTTTTTTAGCTTGACTAATAGGCGTGTATAACTTGTCAAACCAGGCATAAACACAGTCAGATGAAATTAATAAAATTGAAATTACAAGACATTAATATTTTCATTTTAATTAGTGGTATGTTGCCATTATTATTTAGATATTTATATATTATATATATATATATATATATACACACACACACAGTATATATATGGGATGAATTTCACAATTAAACACGTGAAATGAATGAATGATGCAAACCCACAAGAAAAAGAAAAATGATTCCAAGGCCTTTCGTGTATTCAGAAGTACACCTCGTCATTCCCTGACGAGGTGTACTTCTGAATACACGAAAGGCCTTGGAATCATTTTTCTTTTTCCTTGTGGATTTGCATCATATATATATATATGCGTGTGTATTATAGAGGTAATATCCATATCCCACATCTCCCAGGGAGTCTGGGCTACCTTAGCCTGAGTCAATTAAAGCGGGGTGGACGGCCCGCCGCTTTGTTGTGACATATGAGATAGAAACGACAAACCGCCCAGTTCTAGGCAGCATTGGGGTTCAAACCCACGACTCAGCGGAGTCTCAACACTGCCAGGCGGCGCCCAAACCGATCGAGCCACGAGACGTTTATATATATATATATATATATATATATATATATATATATATACACACACAACGCATTATTATTATTATTAATAAAAGTCTCCATAAATTATAACGATTTATCTTTTGGAAAATAGCGTAACACATTTAAATAACGGAAACAAAGACTGTGTTTAGACACTTAATATATTATTCATAAGGCATATATTTGGTCGTGTTTGAATTGCAATTTTCACCTCTGTGAAGGCTGAATGTGTGATGGATAATGGTTGACTCGCATACTTACAAAGCATATATTATTCTGAATTTCAAATTAAGTTCGAGGAACAGCCTAAAATGGACCTCAGACAAGAACAGAATGCCGAGAAGATCAACACAAAAAGAACGACCAAGTTAGGTATATATATATATATATATATATATATATGTCGACTCGCCGATGTTTAAGATCTATGTTGGGCCTTTTGAAAAGAATATACATTGTGCGAGGACCTCATGCGGTGACGTCATGGGGTGTAGGATGGAACACCTTTGTATTCTAAATTTCCTCCGAGAGAATAAGACAGCCTTACCGAACGCTTCTTGACAAACGCCTGTGGAGCAGAAATTAAAAGTCATCGGCCTTGAAAGACCACCTGCGAAGCCTTTGAAAGTGAAACTCAAACGACGAAGCCATTCGCAAATGCTTCAATTGGCGTTCTTAATTCGTCTTTTATTTTCCTTTGAAACGTGGCCCTTTTGAATCCTCTCTATAGCCGAAGGCGTCGCGAAGACCCGTCACCGAGCCATATCGAAAGCGATTTGAAAACGGAGAACGGCTTTCAAATGCCAAGTTTCACAAAGACAAAAAAAAAAAAACCTGACGCAGAAGAGGTTTCTCGTTTTCGTATTTTTGCTATTGTTTTCGCCGTTGTTCTCTCGACTTAAACTCTTATAATGATAAGACCTCCAACTCGGTCGCGTCGTAAACCTCGTAAAACCCCTCCGAATTATAACAAAGCAACAGCTAGGTTGAGGCAAATTCTCGCCACCCGTGGATCTAATCTCAATTCCTTATAACCGTTGTTTCTCCGCAGTTCGAAACATGGCGATTTTAATGGTTATCAGAGTATAGCGAACATTTGGCGACTGTTTCCTTTTGTTTAAAACCATTTTTAATCTACATTTTATTCTTCTCAACTTTTTTTCCTCTCGTGTAAAACGGGAGTTCGAAGAATCAAAGACCATGTAAAATATTTCGACATATTCTCTCTCTCTCTCTCTCTCTCTCTCTCTCTCTCTCTCTCTCTCTCTCTCTCTCTCTCTCTCTCTCTCTCTCTCTCTCTCTCTCTCTCTCTCTGGCCTCGTGAATGAAAATTATGTTCAGCTGCATCATTGCCAATTAGAGAATTAAATATAATTTCCATAAAATTAAATGTAATACACAAGATACTGATTGACATCTTCATAAAAAGATGAAATTATACGTGGTGTGTGTGTGTATATATATATATATATATATATATATCGAAGGCATGAAGATTTAAAAGAAAAAAAAGTAGAGGGGACAAGGCAGTAATTTTACAATTCTTTATCTTCAAAATATACAATCCACTCGCAGCTTAAATTTAAGATAATATTTTAAAACTTGAAATACAACCCAATTAAGTCCAGGATTCTCTACCATTTATTTATGTAAAATATATCGCTATATATTTTTAGGGATAATAAAACCAAGTAGTTTATATCGAAAATAAAATATATATGCTTTTTTCTCTCTTAAAATCTATATCATAATTTATGGCCTTAAAACGGTGAGTGAAAACTTGGATTTTATGTAAATTAAAGAACACTTAACAAGACAGATGATTACATTTATAAGAATATAATATAGATTTTGGCCATCCAGACCCTCCGCCTAGCCGGCTTGGCCACCCACCTCGAAAACACAAAGCGGCGCATCCTAATCCCCGGCGCCTTTCCGGGTCGTAAAAGCGTATCCCTCACGACTGACACGCGAAAACAGACCCTCCGACGCGAGACGAAAGGACGTAAACAAACTAGATCAGTAAGTCCTTTTAACGTGGAAGAGTCAATCTTACTAAGTTTAAAAAGGATTTAACGCAGTTTGCCCTCGAGGACGAGCAAAAATAAACCTTAAGTGGGGGGGAGAAAAGAACCTTCCGTCCTTAATCCATGGGCCGGAGGGTTAAGCCACCCGTGGCCGGCGATGTCAGCCCGATAGAGTGACAGACATGATGAAAGACAAGAGACAAGCTAGAAGTGGCTTTCGAAGTTTTATATACACATAAACCTCCAGTTACAGAGGGATCAAATGCTGGGAGAGGGGGAGACACGGGGCTGGGAGAGAAGGGGAAGGGGGTGAGGGAGAGGACGAGAGGGGAAATTAAGGAAACATTGGTTGGTATTTTTGTACTGCGGGGTGCGCGTTAAGTAACGGGTCCCGCTGGACAGATTCAGATTCCCCACATCGGCAGAACAGGAAAAAAAAATAATAATAATAATAATAATAATAATAATAATAATCCCACACTTAAACAAATACAATAATTAAGTGAAACAAAGCCATCCTCTCATTTTCTTTTTAGGCCAAACAAAAAAAAATAAAAAATAAATAAATAAATCTGTGGTTTAAATAAAAGGAACGTTTAACTTGACGTTTCTAAACTTCATCCTTTTCTCTCTCTCTCTCTCCCCAGAAGAGAGAGGGAGACAGAGAGAGAGAAAGAACCCCCCTCTCTCTCCCTCTCATAAAAAAATTAACAATTGGTTGGGTTTTTCGTTAGTTTTAAGGTTTTGGTTATGTAGACGTTGTTGCATAAAGTACGCACGTGATTTGTGTCCACTTTTTGTTTGGGTCATTTGCAACATTTACAATACTACAATATGAGAGAGAGAGAGAGAGAGAGAGAGAGAGAGAGAGAGAGAGAGAGAGAGACTTAAACATGAAACACATTTCCAAAACGTCTGTCATTCTTCCAGTGGAATCAGGCGCTATTCTTTATACAGAACTGAAGTCTGTTATTATACTAATGAAGGATAAAGGAACAGACACCGTATGGTGCGTAAAGAACAGACAGACAAAGTGACAAAAAAAAAGAAACAGACGACTGCGTGTCAAAATCCACGTAACAGACATAAATGGACAAAAAAGACTAAACAGACACGCATGCAGCGCCAATGGAAAAACTAAAAGAAAGATATATGAACTGCCAAAAGAGAGAAAAAAAGACACATGGTTGCAAAACAGCAACTTCACTCATCCACGTCACTGTCAAACGAGTCTTTTCAACCAATCATTTATTTCTAGCCGAAATATGACCTTCTCTTTATACCCCGACCGAGCTGAACATATGCCCATTACCAAAATGAGAAAGAGACAGTGAAATTTAAGAAATCTACCCAGAAATTCGTATCCTTCGCTGGAATCGATCCCTGGATCATATATTCTATGCGTGATATCAGATACCAGTGGGCCAAGGTGACCACAATATTTAAATGATAAGAAAAGTACATAGAAGATAATCTGAAACCCTGAATAAAACACACATACACACACGTGTGTGTGTGTGTGTGTGTGCATGTGTGTGTAGTTTGCAGGATAGGTGGGGGGGGAGAGAACAAGACAACTTGAGAGCCACTCCCCCCAAAACACAACACTTCTCTCCCCCCCTCTCAAATATAAATCGTATAAGCTGCGAGTACGGCAGTTATCCATATCTGTGAAAGCAGTTACTGTCGCCTAACTAAAAATTTATTGCTCTTCCTCAGATAAACGGCACGTAGAGCACTCGCGCATGCGCTCTGTAGAGTATTATATATATATATATATATATATATATATATCACGTCACGAGGCCTATCCTATGTGTCATAAAAAATATCTGAAATGGCTGATAATTGCTCCACTAAAGATATGGAGCAAGATATCAGTTTATATATATATATATATTATATATATATATATATATATATACAGGGCGTCCCAAAAAAATGTATACACACTTTAACAGCTGATAGCTCAATTGATGTTTCTTTCTTTCCAAGTTAAACCCATTAGAATTAATAATGGCAGTCAGACTAAGCTTTGAACAAAGGAAATTCATTCTAAAATGCTACTGGAAGTGTGAAAACGCAGTTGAAGTGCAAAGACAGTTTAGGAGGGAGTTTCAAACAGATCCACCAACGCGACTTACCATCACTCGAATTAGAGATAAGTTTGAAGCCGATGGAACTGTTCAGAATGTCCACAAGAAGCGTTCCGGAAGACCACGGACATCGACAAGCCCACAAAGCAAGAAAGAGTACTGGAAACGTATCACCAAAGTCCAAGAAAATCTGTGCGGCAAGCGAGTCGTGAGGTAGGAATTTCAGAATCGTCTGTCCAACGCATTTTGAAGGCTGTCAATGGAAAAGTTACATTCCAAGATTAGTCCATGCTATTAATGAAGATGATCTGGACCGAAGAGTGGAGTATTGCGAGTGGTACTTGGCACGATGTGGATGTGGATTGGACGAAGGGGTTTCGTACAATACCCTCCGCGTTCACCAGACCTCACACCACTAGACTTTTTTTTATGGGGATACTTAAAAGACAAAGTCTACGCTATAAAACCTGCAACAGTCGCTGAATTGAGAGCAGCCATTGAACGAATGCACACAAATACCAAACGAAATGTTTCGTGATGTTTGCGACTCCATTGCTTCGCGTTATCAGCAGTGCCTGGACCAGAACGGACGTCAGTTTGAAAACAGGCGTTGACAAAACAATTAAATAATGTCTGTAGATTCTATTACATTTTGAAAATGAAATGTATTTTAATAAACACTGCCTTTATAATTATTTAAAGTGTGTATACATTTTTTTGGGACGCCCTGTATATATCAGTGGCATGCAGTGGGTGTGTCCACCCCGACTCCACAGGGTAATCGGTAGCTGCAAATATATTACTTACTTTAGGTTACTTTGGGTGAGTTTGAACGACGGTTCAGGATCGACCTGCGGTCGACCCCTCTGCAGCATCCCGCCTCATTTGCAAGATTTGGTGAAGGAGGGAATTGCTGTCTGATCTGCCCTCGTAGCCAGCCACGCATGGCTGGTCAAGGATTTTGCGCAGGAATCTGTCCAGTTGGTTCTTGATGTTATTCAGGTGGGTGTGCTGGAGATTCCTCACTTCTTTTGGTAGGACATTGAAAAGCTGTGGCCCTCGTATTCTGAGGGTATTTTCATCTTCGTTTTCATGGCCCCTTGTTCCACCGCAGCTGGGACCGTACAAAATCTGCCTCTTCTCTCGTTCCAGTTTGTTTCTATTTCATTTCTAAGGTTAGGGACAGAGCCCTCAAGTATTTTCTATATGTATGTATATTATCGTGCACCGCTCGCGCCTTCTTTCAAGAGAGTAGGGTTCCAGGGATTGTAGTCGAGACCAGTAGTCTTCACCTTCCGTTTCCTCTATCTTAGACGTAAAAGTCCTTTGCATAGCTTCAATGCTCGCAATGTCTCTTTTTCTGTGTGGGCTTGTGAGTACTGAGCAATACTCAATTATTTGTAGGACTAGACTCTTCCATAATTTGAGCATGATATTTGCTTTTCTGCTGCGGAGGCTCCTCCAGATGATTCCCATTATTTTTCTAGCCGTTGTAATTTTGATGTTATAGTGCTCTCTGAATTCTGCATCCGACGACATTATTACTCCAAAATCCCTGACTTGTAGATTTGGTGTTCTGTTTGGCTTGCATAGTTTTGTACCCTTTTTGCTGTAGCTCCTTGTTATTACCATATCTTAGAAGTTGGAATTTTTCCTCGTTGAACTTCATATTGTTGTCTTCTGCCCACTGGAATAATGTTTCAATGTCGTTTTGTAATCTTTCTATGTCACCTTCGTTTAATATTTCCTTACATATCTTTGTGTCATCCACGAAGCATGATACCATACTGTCCTTAATATCTGCAATCATTATTATGAACAGCAAGGGAGCTAATACTGTCCCTTGTGGGTCAGAGCTCACGACTTCCGAGACTTCCGATTTAACTCCGTTTACCACCACTCTTTGCGTTAAGAAGTTAAATATCCATCTTCCTGGCTTTCCAGTAATTCCTGTATTCTTAAGTTTGTGTCCTATGATTCCATGGTCACACATATCGAAGGCTTTAGCAAAGTCCATATACGTATGTATTACATCTATGTTTTCTCCTCGACACAGTTTCCAATATTTTCACTTGGTGGTCTAGTAGCTGCGATAGGCATGATCTTCCAGCCGTGAAGCCATGTTGATTTGGGTTGTATAAGTCTTTTTCTTGTAGGTAGTAGGTAGTTTTGCCTCTAATTATACGTTCAAAACACTTTATAAGGTGTGAGGTGAGAGCCACTGTCCGATAATCCTTGGGCATTGCTCTGTTACCACATATATACCTTACCTTATGAACCTTATGTTGTTTCCTGCGTTGGTCTCTCTTCACACGGAGGTCAAGCTGGTGGCCCCGCCTGTAGCGGGACTTTTAACTGGGTAGGTGGCGCATGCGCCGCTTACCCTGACTGCACGCCACTGATATATATATATATATATATATATATATATATATATCCCGCAAGGGGGTTCTAAGCTCGTGCTCTTGAGTGCTCTTTGTGCTCGTTTGTACGTGCTTGTTCCTGGAGGTTTCACGTGCGCCCTCCCGGCCCTAGCACCCAAGGATGATGGGGCTCAACCCTGCAGTCCTTGTCATCCTTTGGTCTTTTTCCACTTCGACTGTCCCCTCCACCCTTTCTTTTTCCTCTGTCTTTCCTCTCACTTTTTCTTTGTTTTTCCGCCGAGATATGCCCTTTTAAATAGAGGCGAATCGGTTCTTCCCGAACTTAAAATATATATATATATATATATATATATATATTTATTTTTTCAGTGTCGCTGCATCTGTGCTTATAATAGTGTCCCCAACTATAAAAAAGCTCATAAATGCTAATCTACATTGAAAATGGTTCAAGACAAAATTTATGTATATTATTTTCTTTTTATAAAAAAACTAGAGTAAAGTTTTTTATTAAAGAATCTAGAGTAAACTTTACAAACAGCGAGAAACAGACAAGAACAGACCATAACAGACGAAACGGACTCGAGTGTGTTTTCTGTTTGGAATCATCTCGGAGCAAAATGTGAAAACTGAACTCAAAATAAACAATTGACAGCTGTACTATGGCCAAACAGTTTATTATGTGACAATGGGACCCATCAACTTGAAATTATAGTTCCATTTTAAAACTTTAAAAACAAATACTTCTATTGAGAAATGCTTTCTTCATCTTTAAGAGCTTACACAAAAAAAAAAAAAACCTGAGCATTCTAAATATTACGATTTATGAAGATTTATGAAGTTGAAAGTCGACACTGGTCACTGGCGTACGAAATCTAAACTATTTAATCTTTCTGTATCTAACGAGTAAGCAAATATTCAAAGCACATTCAAGCAACACTGAATATCAACAACATTCCTTTTACATCCTGTTTAACACTTCTAGCGTGATTTGTTTCTTAGCAAACTCATATTGAATTACGGGGAGGAAAACTTAAGTACCACTTGGCAAATATGTCGAACGGTACGGCGAGAGAGCGACTTGATACTATTCAGAGCTACTTTATTTACTAAAATCGAAACTATCTGACTATTCTTAATTACGAATAATTGAAAGAAAAAAAAAACCTTAAAAATATAAGTTTTAAGTTTTTTCGACCATACTACGAATAAATATAGATTTTTTTATTCTCAAAGACACTGACTGGCCGAAGAAGTTACAGAGGCCCGATCATAATCGCTTAGTCATTTCGCGTCACGCGTATAAAACGGATTGAGAATGTGTCAAGATGAAACAAATGAATCGTGTTATGCGCATGATAAATTGGCTCGACAGGAGGAGGAGGATGAAAGAGGGTACAAAAAAAGATAATAAAAATAAATGACGCTAAACGGCTAAATGAAACGTAAATAAATAAAATGAAAGAAGGAATTGGGGAAAAAAAAAAAAAAAGTAAAGCGTAAAACAGAGCGAGGAAGTCGGTTCATCGCAAAGCCTTTTTCTTAATCTACACCAGCGCATTAAAAAACTTCACGAACGAAGTAAAAAAATTATTTTTCTGTCGAGTATTCTGTCGAGTATAAAGGTCGTAAACTTCTAATTAAACAGCTGATCTTATCCGCTACTAAAGAGGCAAGAAAAAGGACTTACTTAACAAGGCCCCAAAATAATATTAAAAAAGAAAAAAAAAAATAAGAAATATAAAAAAAAATGTGAGGGGAAAAAAGTTAAAACAAACTTAATCACGATCGGCTGATGTTATTGTACGTCTGGCAGCGGTGATGGGCTGCCGAGTTAATGGATCGTAAAAAATTAGGCTTGTTTGATCTCGAGTGAAGAGGGCAATAGGGGGGATTTTCGCTTGACTTGAAATATGGCGGCAGTATTTCTCTCCCAACTCTTTTGTCGTTCATTCCCTCGACGTTTCCAGCTTCATCTTTCTTCCTAATCTGTTTATTTTAGTGGCTGCCTTGACGTGTCGCAAAACCGCAGGGGAGATGTTACGTGTCAGGGAACCAGCTGCGCCCTCTATGTATGCATATACACACAAATGTTCACATATTATATTTATAACTTTGAAAACAAATATTAGCTATTTTCCTACTTTGATTTTATATTAAGTGATGGATAAGTGCCTCCTGTTCACCTCTCTCTAAATAAACTTTGAAAGAATATTTATTGGCCTATTATGCCAACGCGTATAATGAATATAATGAATATGCCAGTAATATTAACAAAATATTATGATAATAGCTGTCGTACTTCGTTCAAAAGCGGTTTTAATTAAAAATTATCTTTATATATATATATATATATATATATATATATATATAATATTTATAATATATATATATATGGGAACGAACTCAGAATGGTTCCCTGAGGTTTTTTATGATACACACAGACCGTGCATGGAACAAGGAACTCTTCTAGGAAAATTAAATCCACTATAGTCCGAATAAGTAATGGTAAATTACAAATACTGTAGTTTTTTCTTTTTCATGATGCTAGCCCGACGTGGGCAACGGGTCACTCGCAAAGAGGTCCCAAAAATATAGCTTCCCTCACCAGCTATCTGCAAAGCGGATAGGATCCAGCTTTGGGACAGGATCTAGGGTTTAAAGCAGCCTAGCCCAGCTACATTTAGAACCTCAATATAAGCAAAAGACTCGCTGCCTTCACGTCAGATTGAATACATCAGAGAAAAAGGGGTAACTATTATATTTTTAGCCAAAAACCAAAACTTAAACCTCAACTGGCATAATTGAGCGTCCACTTTTCAAGGCACATAACATGTCCGTTTCATGATGGGAAAAACTATAGTATTTGTCATTTACCATTACTTATTCGGACTATAGTGGATTTAATTTTCCTAGAAGAGTTCCTTGTTCCATGCACAGTGTGTGTGTGGGTATCATAAAAAAAGTTTAAGTTTTGTTTTTTGGCTAAAAATATAATAGTTACTCCTTTTTCTTTGATGTATTCAATCTGACGTAAAGGCTGCGAGTCTTTTGCTTGTATTGAGGTTCTAAATGTGGCTGGGCTAGGCTGCTTTAAACCCTAGATCCTGTCCCAAAGGTGGATCCTATCCGCTTTGCAGATAGCTGGTGAGGGAACCTATATTTTTGGGACCTCTTTGCGAGTGACCCGTTTTGGTGGATTTGACAGTGTTGAAACTGTGACAAAAGACGTCACTAAGATAGCGAATGAAGTAGGTCTAGACTCTAGATGATGTGGAAGATGATGATGTTGATGAACTGCTCAATTCTGCAGTTCCTCAGCAAAAAAAAAAAGAGGATCTCCCTCCGGGATCTTCTTCCTCTCAATAAATCATCTCCATTTCGCCACTTTCAAACAAGATCAAATAATTTTGTTTTTAATTGCTTTAATTACCAAAGTAAGTAGTAATTTATCTTTAATTCAATTATTTTATTAATATTAAGCATTTTTTTACTAGTTTTAAGCGTATAACCCATTAATAATTTTCATTTTATGGAAAATATGGGGTCACTTTTGGAGAATCCTGGAACCTATCCTGTTTATTTAGGTAGAAGCCCATTATTTTTTAGCTTCAATTTACGCCGCTTCACTTTTCGACGGCAATCTGCTGGAACCTAACCCCGGCGTAAATCGAGGCACACCTGTATTTGATTAGGTTAAGCTACTTCCAAAAGATATATTAAAATCAACCCATAATAATTCCAGATTAGGTTAAGCAGAATTACGTAGGTAAGGTTGTCATAAGCTGGATTAAGTTAGGTTAGATTAAGGAACTCCCAAAACATGTTTATATAAAATATATACATATAATTATTACGTATCTCGGTGGTGTAGTGGTTAGCGTCGCTGATTACGAATCCATCAGCCCGGGATCGAGACCCGGTGACGGCAGTCGGCGCGCAGCAAAACCCAGCTGTTCATCCTCCCACGCAATGAAGAAATTGGTTAGTAGATAAATGGGTATCCTGAGTAGGCTAGTGGTTAAGACGCTGGGCTGCTGCTGCTGGTGGGGCATGGTTCGGATTCCACGTTAAACTGTAGATCTAAGGCGGAGTGATAAGCTTGACCTTCGTCAGAATGAGCAATTCGGGCGGAAGCAAAATCAAGGTTAACCAAGGGTATACAGTGGGTAACCTAATATCTATGGCCTATGTCCCGCAAGGACTCGGGACGCTCAGGGTATACAGTAAAATTCGAAATTAAATTCTTGAATTTACACGAGCGTATATTTCAAACAGTACCAACGATTTTATCCTCCAATATTCGAAAACGTAATCCCGTCAATATAATTCTATCCATACAATTCCCATATACATTCGATTCAAAAAGTACTTTGCATCATCTGATAAAAACTATAATGGCAATAGCTAATTACACGGTGCTTTAGATTTTAATTAAGATCTGTAAAAATCAAAATTTATCAAGTGAACTTTTGATGATATTTTGATATTTAGTATACGAGTATGTATATATATATATATATATATATGAAGGATCAATTTTATGGAGTTCTTTTTAGACTATTTTAAATATAAATTCTCTCTCTCTCTCTCTCTCTCTGAACGTAGTTCATTGTAAAAATTTTTTTGGACAATATCAGATGGAGAATTCAAAGGAGAATACTAAACGATGTCCTTGAAGATGTCAGACATGTTGTGTAGTTAGGAACGGACTCAAATTATATATATATATATATATATATTATTTGATGTATCTTCTCTGTATCACTATTGTGTTGTTTGGTTGATAATGTTGTTTAACCTTTTTCGCGGCATCTAAGGTCATATGACGCAGGGGACCTAAGGCTTTATGTGGGATCCAAACCATCTAAGGATCGCTACATATTCCGGACGTAAAAGACGGTATCCCATTACCAACTACAAACCAGACTTAATGTCGTTTAATTTCGCTGATCGACGTGAAGAGGTGTTACGACAATGACCACAACGTAACCCTCACATTTTACGTTAAATCTACAGTTATTTCTCTAATATTCGAATGTACAGTATCACGTATGGATGAGAATTGTGATACACGGTAACAATGTATATAAAAATAATATGACCTAAACATTATTTCGATTAAAATAAAAAAAAAAAAAATCCAACAATATTCAACCAAAAACCATGGAAACAACCCATATAAAACGGACCATCACCTACAATTCAAAAACCCATTAGAGAGACAAGCCTATAACATCGACACTCTAAAAGAACTAATCTAACCCACAATATACTCATCTACAGAATGTCGAGTCGATCAGATGTCATATCACTCAAAACAGACCATGAACCCTTCAAAAAGATGCAATATACACCAAACAGCGTGTCCCCCAAACTATATTTGATCCTTTGAACTTCGTTTAGGTTGTATTTACTATATTTTATACTCCTGAAATATGTTTGACAACTTATGACTATGGACAAATCGAGCCTATAAAGAATGGGGCACAGCTTCAAAGGCCGTCTATGACGAAATTTATTAGACTCGATTCTTCCATCTGCGCGCGCAACCGGAGTAGCCTTCCGGTTGCTGGAAAAGACATCTGCTATACGAGTAACATTATATATATATATATATATATATATGGGATGAATTTCACAATTAAACACGTGAAATGAATGAATGCGGTTTTTTTTCCCTTGTGGGTTTGCAGCATATATATATATATATAATATATATATATATATATATATATATATATATATATATATATATATAATGATAAGCTTGACAGGACATAAATCCCATAAAATAATTCAATATTGTCGAAGGTAATAAACGATACGATAAATCTAACAATAATAAGTTTAAAAAATAAAAAATTATGACCAAAAAAGAAATAAAAGTAAGACACGAACTGAAACAAGTAATAAGAAAAATTACCCACAAATAAGACAACAAAAAAATAATAAAAAATAGTCGTAGTGAAGATACTAATATATACACTACCAGTCAAAAGTTTAAGTACACCTACTAATTTCCAATGTTTTGCTGCTTAGCTCATGACATAAACTTCAAATGTAAACTTAACTGGTACTAGAGATGAATTTGCTTACCTGGCTTTCATATTGTATGCTTCAGTGCATCTGCCCGATGCAGTGTGCTGTAACATAGAAGCTTCTTCAAAATAGCCTTCAAAATGTGTTAATTTACGTCTAGCATGCAACCTAAAATTAATGCCATTAGCTCTGCACAAAGGTCCAAAAACAGTTTAAAAGTCTTTACTGGGGTAGTGTGTTTCTTCAGGAGTATGTTAATACACGTGTTCAGTTATTAACATGCGCTGCGGGTCTTTACATATAAAATCCTTGCAGAGGAGCTAACTGTGTAGTTTAAGGTATATTTCTGCGTTTCAAAAAGCAAAAATGGGTGCCAAAGCTCAGTTAACAACAGGAAAAAGACAGTCGATTGTAACTTTTTGACAAATGAGGACCAATCACTGAGGCAAATTGCAAAAAAATTAAAAGTTTCTGTGAATGTGGTTGCTTGTGCCATTAAACGGTACAAAGAAACTGGTCAAAATAAGGACAGAAAAAGGTCAGCGCGACCAAGAACCAAACAGACTCAGAGGACAAGTATATCCGAGTCACCAGTCTGCGCAACAGACGCCTCACAGCACCTGAAATCAAAGCCCAGCTGAACAACTCCAGAAGTACAACAGTTTCAACATCAACTGTTCAGAGAAGACTAAGAGAGGCAGGATTATAAGGACGAACTGCAGCAAAGAAACCAATGCTGAGACTTCAGAACAAAAAGAAAGGGCTAGCCTGGGCTAAAAAACATCAAAAATGGACTGTTGAACAGTGGAAATTTGTCCTTTGGACTGACGAATCAAAGTTCGAAGTTTTTGGATCCAAACGCAGAGTATTTGTGCGGCGCAGAGCGGGTGAAAGAATGACACGACAGTGAAGCATGGTGGAGAAAGTGTGATGGTCTGGGGATGTTTTGCAGGGGAGCAAGTTGGAGATCTCCACAAAGTCATTGGAATACTGAACCAACGTGGCTATCACAGCATTCTACAGCGACATGCCATCCCATCTGGACTGCGACTAGCTGGCCAACAGTTCATAATGCAGCAAGACAACGATCCTAAACACACTTCCAAGCTGTGTGAAAATTACCTGAAGCAGAAAGAACGGCAACGTCAGCTCACAGTTATGGAATGGCCAGCACAGTCCCCGGATCCGAACCCCATCGAGCTAGTGTGGGGTGAACTGGATCGACGAGTGAAAGCCAAGCAACCATACAGTGCTCAGAAGTTCTGGGAACTTTTACGAGAGTGTTGGCAGCAGCTTTCACCAGATTATCTTCTTTCTCTTATTGAGCGGCGCATGCCTCGAATTTGTTCTGCTGTAATTGTTGCTAGAGGAGGCTATTTTGATGAATCTAAAATTTAGACTTTGCTTTTGGTAAACTAAATTGTCCTGATTTGTTGTTATTTAAGTTCCCATGTTTGTACTTATGAATTTGTGTCATGATAACTTAGTTAATAAATAAAAAACTTTAAACAAAATTTGAAATTTATGAATATTTCAGGATAGCATATATATATAATTATTTAAAACATTTAATTTCAAACTTAACAAAGTACCGTGTTTGAAATTAACAGAACCATTTTGGTTAAAATTTACCTAAATAAATGGTGTCACTCGAAAACCGATGATTTGGTTTAGGTTAAACCCAAATAAGATTTACTTTGGAATTGGGTTTGACTTCATGGTGTAGGGAAATGTGAAAATGATTAATTCCAACTAAATATATTACGATCTTAGTATTTAAAACTGAAACAAATTTATTTAAAATTAATCTCATTTATTAAGTTAAATTTTAACAAAAATTGGTTCCTGTTAATTTCGAACAGGGTACTTTGTTCGTCTAAAATCGAAACGAGTCTTTTGTTTAAAGAAAATGAAGAGTTTATTGACTGTAAAGACAGACGAATCTCAAATTAAATTTTCGTCTCCTTCTGTTGATCGATTGCTTTGAATGAAGTGGGAATAACTTTGGTATCTGTTTAAGTGTCTGATTATATATTTCAAGTAGTTCGTGCGCTTAATTCTGCATAAGTACCTCTCGGGGAATAGTTCAGCCATATATGACCCACATTAGTTAATAAATATACCAAATTTTACGCTAGTAACAAACTATGAAGTTATAATGAAATTCACCCGTTCTTGTCAGTCTGATAAATCTGCCGTAGATGACTGCTTAACCCTCACGGAAAAAAATTCGCCGAAAGTTAATTAAAAAAAAACCCTTCCAAAATTAATAACTATTACAATTTTTAAGCTTTTTTAGGATCACCTGAAGATCAGGACTCCCATGTATTCTTGTTTTTTGCTTTACAGTACCAAATATAATAAATTAAATTAAATGCCCGGTAAGGCCAACTGTACGCCCTTGATGATTGTTTAGGTTAAGTCGTGATATTTTCGTTAGTTTTAACGAAGATATCATTTGGTAATTGAAGCTGGGGGCCCTGATCTTCAGGTGACCACTTTTTTTTTTTTTATTCTTATCGACAAATTTTAGGCCTATTTCCCTAACTGTACATTGGGGGGGGGGGGGGGCCTTAGAAAAGTTGCTACTTCCCTACTCCCCCAACCCCACACCCAAATTATATATATGTACAGTACATAAATTAATTAATGTAATTATAATATCATCATCAGCTACATAATAATTATAATTAGTATAATAGATGTATATAACTAGTGTGTGTGTGTGTGTGTGTATATATATATATATATAACCTCGTTGCTGTTCCGTGCGTTGGTCTCTCTTCAGTATATGAAGGTATACAGGGTATACCTAATGTTTCTGGTCATTGAAGGGATATTAATTGTTATTGGTCGTAACATCTGTTCCTCTTAAAACAGCTTTTTTCCTTCCCTTAATTTAGCATTGCCCTTTAAAGACCTAAAAGGACCTAAGAGACTTACATAAAAGACCCGAAATCCTCAGTGACGCGTTAAAACGATCATAAAAGCTAATGTTCGTAGGCCTATTTTATGAGGTTTCAAACATCTTAACGAATAAGTGTTTATTACGACATTCCCTTAGAGAAGTGACACAACATTCCAAGACTAAAACCATTTCCTCAATTATCTTAGAGAGAGAGAGAGAGAGAGAGAGTATATATATATGATGATGCAAACCCACATACATATATATATATATAAAACTGGGTTCCTTCACGTAGCCGCTCATCTGAACATATTGTATAAAAGTGGTGTAAATACACGCATCTGAGTGAATGTTGAAGAATGTTGTACAACACACCTCTATAATTCACGTCTTACAACAGCTGAATGTTGAAGAAATGTTACAGACGCAACATATTTCTTCTACTCGCTTGATGAATTGCTTGTCTGTCACGACATAAGCTTCTGTAGTGGCGCGCGCGCGCACCCATCCACCTACCCCCTCACACACACACACACACACACACACACATATCTATCTAGATACTTTGCCATGTGCATGACTATAAATATTTTGTAGACAGACAGAAGCTGAAGTGTCTCTTAAAAATTAAACACTCAGAATCTGTTAAAATTGCATCCGTGCTTTTATGCAACTTGCGCATACCTCTGCTGAGCGGGAACTAGGGAACCAGATGTGAATATGTAACAGTTACACAAATTCTTTAAATATATCATCACTCACGCGATATGATACTTGGAAAAGGTGTTAGACATATATCACGCATTAAAATGTCATATACAATTTATATATAGTGACACTCATAAGTATTCGTACAGAGAAATATTTCAGTTATATTCGTCGTTTTGAACCATGCAGAGGATAGTTATGAAAAGTTTACGGTTCGTTTGGAAAAATTTAACGAATAAAAAAATTGAGTTTAACTCCAACATATAATGTAAAACATCAAAGAATTTCAGGAAAATAAAAAAAGTTAAAATGCAAAAGTTCTCGTACATTTACGAGTATTTACAAAATTATTTAATACTTTGCTCGTCCATAGGCTCGAAGAATTTAAAATTTTTATTAGTAGTTGGCTATTTATTGATTAGGGACTGTTGGCAATTCTGAATTCTAGAATTTTCTCTTTGAATCTTCATGAAAGATGGATGACTGTACTCGTACAAGCCATCAGTAAGCGAGGGGTCGTCGTGGTAAAGAGCTGTCCGCGGATCTTGAAAGATGTTATTGTCGCGCAAGAGTCTGGAAAGAGTTATAGGAAGATAGGAGAAGAACTTCGAATTCCATTTACGACGGTTGCCGCAGTTATAAAGAAATGGAAAAGCTTTGGAATAATCAAAACTCTACCAAAGTGTGGACGATCTCGCGAGATTTCAGAACGTACAGCTAGACGGATTGAAAGAATGGCTGCTACCAATCCACGAGTGACCGTACGTAATATTTGCTAAACATTAAGACTGCCTAAGATCGATGTTCACCCCTCTATTGTACGTCGTCGTACATTGAGAAAGAATGGTCTGCGTGGAACAGTTGCACGAAGAAAACCTCGGCTATGAAAAATACACAAAAAAGTTTATTTAAAGTACGTCAAGGATCATCAAAATGATGGACTCGCATTCTGGATGAAAGTTCTCTGTATAAACGAGACCAAAATTAAATTAATCGGGACAACGACCAACAGTATGTTTGATGACAGTCCAATGCTGCATTCGAGAAAAAAAACATCCTTCCTACGGTTAAACATGGGGGTGGTGGTGGTGGTGGTAGTAGCAGTAGCAGTAGTAGTAGTTTGCTTCTTTGGAGATGCTTTAGTGCTTCTGGTCCAGGAAAGCTCGTTGTCATCAATGGAATCTTGAATTCAAAGAAATATCAGGAAACTTTAGAAGAAAACGCGTTATCTTCAGTTGGGGAGTTGCGAATGAGTCCCAACTGGATACTGCAATAAGATAATGATCCAAAACATAAAAGTAAAAGCACCGAGAAATGGCATCAACAAAAGAATTTCAAGTTTCTCGAGTGACCCAGTCAAAGTCCACATCTCAATTTAATCGAGAATTTAATGTTTGATTTGAAACAAACTGTCCGCGAGAGAAACCTTTCGAATTTGAATGAATTGCGACAATTTTCTTTAGAGGAATGGACTAAAGTTTCTACTGAGAGATGGCGAGACCTCGTAGAAAAATACCCAAAACGAATCGTTGAAGTCATTCAAGCAAAAGGTGGACACGCAAAGTATTAAATAATTTTGTAAAAAATGGACGAAAACTTCTGAATTTTAACTTTATTTTTTATTTTGCTCAAATTCTTTGATATTTTAAATTATAGGTTGAAATTGAACTGATTTTTTTATTTGTTAAAATTTTCCAAACGAATAAAATAAACTTTTCAAAACTATCGTATGCATGGTACAAAAGATAAGGAAGAATAGAACTGAAATATTTCTCTCTACGAATACTTATGAGCGCCATTATATATTTATATATATATATTATATATATATATATATATATATATATATATATATATATATATATATATATATATATATATATATATATATATATATATATATATATATATATATATATATGCCCTATGGACATCTCCTAATCAGTTTGGCTTTAAAAGGTCCCACTCAACTGACCTGTGTATCTATGTACTTAAAGAAACAATATCTAAATACATTGACAGTAATTCAACCATTTATAGCTGTTTCCTTGATATAAGTAAGGCATATGATAGGGTGAACCACAATATTTTATTTGCAAAACTAGAAGACAGGAAGGTTCCCATGTACATATTAAATTTATTGAAATTTTGGTATTCCCACCAATCTTTCACTGTTAGGTGGGGCAATGTACTATCCGAGTGTTTTGGCTCCTCTTGCGGGGTGAGACGAGGCTCCTCGCTCTCCCCTATGCTGTTTAATGTGTATATTGACGGATTAATTGCTTCACTTAATGAGGCAACAGTAGGATGTTGTATAGATAACACAAGGATAAATAACTTAGTTTATGCCGATAATATGGTGTTAATAAGTCCCTCTGTTAAAGGTCTGGATCGGCTACTAAATGTCTGCGAAGTGTATTCGCAGAAACATGATATTCTTTTTAATGTTACAAAAACTAAGGTTATGCACTTTCATCCTAAAAGCTGTAATCAGCCAGCTGATATAAGGTTTAAAATGAATGGTGAAGTAATTGAGGAAGTACAAGAGTTTAAGTATTTGGGTCAAACTATTACCAGCTCCTTGAGTGATGACTCGGATATAAGAAAATAATCTCGAAGTCTGTGTGCTAAAGCGAATATGACCATAAGGAACTTTCGTTTCTGTACAAGTGAAGCTAAAGACACACTCTTTCGTACTTTCTGCAGTAATATATACGGTCAGCAACTCTGGGTGAATTATAAAAAAGGTTCTGGCAGAACCCTAAATTTGCTGTACAACAGGTCTTTTAGACTCTTACATAAATTACCCCCGAGATGCTCAGCTTCGCAAATGTTTGCTACCCGCAATGTCCCGAGCTTCCCGGAAGTAACAAGACGTGCTCAACACAGTCTAATGCAAAGAATTAAAAAATCAACCAACCCGATCATCCAAGCTATCCATGAGTCCTGCCATTTATCCTCTAAGCCAGTGGTTCCCAACCTGGGGTCCCCGGACCCCTGGGGGTCCGCGAAGGTAGTACTGGGGGTCCGTAAGCTTTCAATATTTCGAGAAGCTCCAATGGAAATCGTACATTTACCCACGATAAGGGCGCTCAAGCTAAAATTTCAAGTTTCCTTGCTCTTGGCTGGAATTATTAATACTTTTTTTAATACTCTGTATTTAATTGCATACTCACTTATATGTCCTTTATTTGATAGTGAAAAATTAGAAAACGAGTTAATTAGTTATAAAAAACAGTTTGTTTGGTAGACGGAATCTTTCAAAACAGGGGTCCGTGGGGGAAAAAATAAAATAAAAGGGGTCCTTTGTGGTGAAAAGGTTGGGAACCATGCTCTAGAGCACATCTGGACATCTTGTAAACGTCTGTCTGTAGCTCCACTAACTTCGACATTACAGTATTATTTCTAATCAATTGTATATATTTCTATCCTTAGTATATGAACTGTCATGTATTAATAATATTTGTCATATGGACTATAGTGCCAATAAACCTTTTCATTTTCATTATATATAATATTATATATATATATATATATATATGTAACCTGAAAGTTAGAAAAATACAAAATATAGAAAGTTAACTCTATACGTTTACAGTTCATTCACTCTACTACAGTCATATATATTTTAGTTACAGCTCATAATCATAGAGTTTATAGCGTACTCAGTTTTTAGAGTCACGGTGGATATAAAATCATTTTTCTTCAGTGATTAGTTCCACAATTACTCTTTATATATTGTTTATTATACACAGTCGAGTCTTTAGGATAACCGGTTATAGTCAAGATTTTCCCGACGACACTCACTGTATTACAGTTTTAAAGTTTATACACCGGTTATTTACAGTCAGTCCGTCAACTCACGCAGTGTTTACAGCCAGAGACCTTAAACTTAAGCCTTTCCTCATTGATTATACAGGTATACAGTTTATGCGGATAACCGTCAACCAAAAGATACGGGTTAGAGGAAAAAGATAAATAGAGATATTTCTTTCATAATTTATATAACATCATTTTTATTGAAAATGACTTTCAGCGACTTTCTTTTTCAATAAGAAATTTTAGTTAAAACGATCGAAAAATATATAAGAAAACACACAAACACTAAACTAAACTAAATTTAAATTAAACTAACTTAACCTATAGATAAGACTAATAGCAAAGTACCTTACTTTACTTATCTCGCACAAGCAAAACTTGCGAGGTAATGGAAAATTACTCGCAAAAATTACAAAGTCTCGGAACTATGGCATTCTTCTGAAAAAAAAACCACTCATAAGTTGGGTAAAACCAATACTAAAACACACAAACACACACACACACTCTTATAAGACATCCATATACATATATTAATGATGATTATTATTATAGGTTCACGCGCGACCAGTTAAGCATTAAAGTATAGGGCATAGGTGACGGTTATCGACACGCTGGGCAAATACCCATGGAGAACCCGGCTGTTAACCGGCACGCAAGTTATACCCTATATTTTTGGGCATTTCATGATTAAAATCCGATAGAGGTTTCCACACCATTCATATTGCGAGATTTAGATAAGACCTCATACTTTATGGCCCCATACTTATATATATATATGATACACCGATATATATGTATATATATATAAAACTTTCTTTTAACTCGCATACAATTAGGGACATAAATATACTCTCTCTCTCTCTCTCTCTGTATGTGCGCCGTGTATAACTGGATCACACCATAAATAAGCGCTGCTTTGACCGCGACCCACAAGGCTCTTCGGAAACATAAGGAATGAGACGTGTAAACAAAGCTAGGATAGACTGTGGCCGGTAATAACTTTGAGTTATAAGTGGCCATTTTGAAGCTTTAGTTCGAAAGATAGTTGTAACTCGCTGCAAAATTATTGCCTCTATTTTTATCTACATATTTATGTTTAGTTATACGTGTGTGTGTGTGTGTGTGTGTAGCCAAGTACATATATACATACCTATATGAATGCGTGCATTTATCTGTTTACTGTACATCTGTGTGTGTGGAGCTGTTTGTTTATTTATATATATATATATATATATATATATATATATATATGTTCGTTTGTACGTACTTATTTACCTCGTAATTATAGAGTAGATAGATGGATCCCTTTTTACTATTAGATTCTGAGCTGATTTAAATAACAATAGATTTGTATTTACACAATACAATACTTTGAACTACAAAAAAAAAAGTCAAGCGAAATGAATTCTATATGAAGACAACTTATAATATTAACCTATTTAACAAATAATACCTTTGGTAATCTTTAGTTTGGTAACCTTTGGTTAGCGTCTGGCCGAATTGTTCATTCTGACGAAGGTCAAGCTTTTCATTCCACCTCAGACCTACAGTTTAACGTGGAATCCGAACCACACCCCATCGCCAGCCCAGCGTCTTAACCACTTGGCCACCTAGGGTACCCATTTATCTACCAACCACTTTCTTTGTTGTGTGGAAGGATGAACAGCTGGGTTTTGCTGCGCGCCGGCTGCCGTCGGGTCTCGAACCCGGGACCGATGAATTCGTAGTCAGCGACGCTAATCACACACCACCGAGGCGCATATATATATATACACACACACACACACCTTACAGATACGTACATAATACATGCAAATAAAAAACCAAAGAAATAAGTAATCTCGATGTTACCGCCAATTTAATTTCTATTTTGAAATTGAATGTGACTTTCAAAGCACAGAAGATCCTTAAATAAAATCTTTTAAATATGGCTCCTAATCCTGTAAGCGTAAGACCCGTGGTCTTCCTCAATTGCGGAGAACAAAGAAATTTTCATTAGTATTCAATGACATCCATAATATATGGGTTCCCTCTGTGAATAGTTGGATATAAGAATCCAGAGATAGTTACCCGAAGCGGGGAGAAGAATGAGAATAATAAATACCGTTCTAAATTCGCCCTTACGCTATAAGATCATAGAGATCAAAATTCACTCCTCAAACGCGTTTTTTTCCTCTTGAACCGACAGCTTCCTATATTTTATTTTTATATGAGTTTTATACCGATATATACGGTAGCTTCTTGAATAAACATTCCGCCTTAAAAGGATTCAAAAACCGGTTAAATGTAAGTTATTCTGAACGGGAAATTTTACTCTAAAAAAAAGATATATACTTAATAACGAGGAACTGAATCAACGACAATCGTGGTTTACGCCCATATTAAATCCATATATATATACATATATATATATATATATATATATATAGAGAGAGAGAGAGAGAGAGAGAGAGAGAATATTGTGCCAGTGCCTTAATGTATAAAGTAAATAAATATGAAAGCGAAGGCAATAAAAAGTGGCAAATGCCACCTCCTGTTTGCCATTTCTCTCTTTGCCATTTTATGCCATTTAACACGTCACTGAGAAGAAAACGGAAGAAAAAGGGGCAACTTAAAAAAAGTGACAAATAAACGGTCAAAAATAGTTTTAAATTCATATTTCACATAAAACAGGCTGCTGATACTACTACTACTACTAATATAATACTTAAATTTCCTATACAGATATTAAAAAATGCGAAATAAAATATTTATCATACAAAAATAACTTCAAAACCCGTAAAAGATAAAAATAAATAAGTCTTACATAAAAAATGAAAATAGAAACTTCACAATTGGATTTAAAACTGCACAAATAAACACTGTTTTGACAAACATTTGTAAAAACTCTCGAGTCTTCAAAAGAAATCCCCCAAAAATAAAAAAATTTAAAAAACTTTAAAAAAATTGTATTTTAGAAATCTTTTAAACTTTAAATAAAGTTTAAAATAGAATAAAGTAAAGTAAAATTTAAAAAAAAATTGAAATCTAAAAGACAAAAGAGATACTCTTTTATTTTATATAATTATGCAAATCATCATTAAAACTCATCTTTAAACAAAAATCAATTTGTACGACCATTTTACGCCAGTCTTAAAACGTTTAAAACTGCGTTCAAGCTGTCTTTAAACAGTTTCAAAACTATCTTTATATAACGGCCACAGAAACCGACATACGACCGTTTTATACCCACCTTAATTAAAAAGTTTAATTTCGAAATAATTTAGCCGTTTTAAAAACCGTCAAAAAAAATAAACGTTCCTCCATAAAATTAAGTTTAAACCGTTTTGAAGCCGTCATATTATCACCGTCTCCAAAACCGTCTTTTATCCATCACTAAACCGTCATTAAGGCACCCTAAAACGCTTCAGAAACGGGATTAAAACCTAATTTAAATCAGTTCTGAAAAACTTTGAAACACCGCGAGTATCGTCTTAAAACTTTCAATTTAGATAAACCGCTTTCGGTCACGTAATAATTCGACTGTGGCGTGTGTACCCAAGATCGTCACCGTCAAAAAAACATGAAAACGTCACAAACCGTCAAGAAACATAAAAAAAAAAACCGTCACAAACCGTCTAAAAATGTTAAAAACGTCACAAACCGTAAAAAAACATTTTCAAAAATTCACACTACCAAACCTCGTAACAAACCGTCAAAAAGCTTCAAAAATCATAATAAACCGTCAAAAAGCATTAAAAACCGTTATAGACAACCCGAAACCGTCACATACGGTCAGAAACTAAAAAAAAAACAACAACAAAAACGTTAAGAACCGTCACAGGCGACCAAAACCCGTTAAAAATCGCCATTAAAAGCGCTACAAACCCGACCGCAGGACGGAGACTCGCAAAATTTGAGAATTACCCCTGAACACCGCTAAAAGAAACTGTAAACACGAGTCCATATCGTGGTGCGCGCGCGTTACCCTGTATGCCTCCAGCTTTTTGCTTATATACAGGTGACGAAAGCCTAAACAGTCACTGCCTAAATTTTACGCTAACACGTACAATACGCCTTACTCCGACATATCAGGGAGAAAAAGCGTTCTCAGTCATATCAGAAGGGTGACTATAATTTACGATGACAAGGATATTATTATTACTCTAAATATATACCAATAAATGATATATAAACTAGAATTACATTTTGAAAAAAGTAACTCGTGTGTGTATATATATATATAATTACAGTATATACATACATCTTATATGCACACTGTATATATATATATATATATACATACGCAACATTGATAGCAGTGTATTGTTAAATAAATACAGTGATAAAAAACGTAATATAACAAAGTAATTTATATACAAATTTCTCAACTGTGACTACACTGATTGGCTGATTACATGTCTTTAAACATGAACAAGATTTTTCTTCCTTTTAAAAGAATGAAAATTGACGCATTTTCTTGCCTCAAATTTATTACAGATGTGGAAGGCGTAAGTTTCTTTTTTTTTAAATCATGGTTTAAGGATGGTTGCATATATAATGATATAGTGAGTGAAACGCTATAGAATTATGCATGGCGAGATAATGATGATAATAGTGATATAGTGATTGTGATGAATTGTATGTATATATATATATATATATATATATATATATATACACTCAGAAGTGTCATGAAACTACATATTTTTCCAAATGTTTTTATAAGTGCTGAAATTTTGGGGTTTTGAGGTGGGGGGCGGCCTTATTGCTTGAAATCACTGCTCTTTATTGCAAACTGGGTCCGTACACCTACCCTCTCCAGAGAGAGAGAGAGAGAGAGAGAGAGAGAGAGAGAGAGAGAGAGAGAGAGAGAGAATAATGGAGAAACAATGACGTCATTTTTACATAAAGACCAAACAATTAAATTCATTAAGTTTATTTTTTACTCAAGTGAGATTAAAAAGAAATGTTACCCGTTTCATCGAACATAGGAAAAAACCACGTACTTCCATGATTTTAAAACCTTGGAATGAAAAACCACCATGCTACCCCGAGTGATACTAGACAAGATGCCTTGAAGACAAAATAATGTAGAGTGGTCAAGATCCTCCTTTAGCTTGCGTGGTACGGGTATGAATTAGGTTTACTCGGGAGAGACAACGCTCTCTTACATCAAAATACAGCAAGAATCCACAACCATTCTGATGATCTCATTGACGTATATACTAAGGTACGACAAAATATGACCCACTGCGTGAAGGAATGAAAGACCCCTCATGAATTCGCGTATGTTTTGAAGGTGAATATATGTTTTTACAAAATTATAGGTCGTATTAAGACGATAAACGCGGATTTTTTTTGTGTGTGTATGTGTCGTAACACCGTTTCCCGTTCGATCGGCAACGTTGAGCGGCATTGGGTCTGTTCAATAGTTGGAATGATGACCGTCCTCCGCGTTCAGAGGTGTAGGTCCCCTCCGTCACGTGACCTTTGCGTTAAGAAGGGGGTTAACCAACCCCAAACATTATTATTACTCCTTGATTATGAATTCGTGCTCGAGTGACGTAAACACTGAATGATTTAAGCAAAACCAAGATAAGAAGTTAGTCTAAAAAGGAAGTTGAAGTATCCACAAAGTATTAAATTTAGTACGTAACTGGCAACTCAAATACTCTAAGACGCCATAGTCGGTTAGTTATTTTTATATTTAGTTTCGATATTAAATATGATAATTCGTATATTTTTAAAATTTGAAGTGCACTATTATTATTATTAGTAGTAGTAGTAGTAATAGTAGCAGTAGTAGTAGAATTTGATATGGTTCATAAAGTTCTATCGCAGGCTTAGAAAAATAGCTACAATTTTTATACAGTGAACTATACTGGGATAAACGTACAGTAACTTAAATGTCAAATCGGTCTTGCTTTGTAAGATTAAAAAACAAAAGAGTTCCCCGAAAAACAAAATAGATTAAAAAAGAAAAAAAAGAGGATCGTAAAACGGCAAATATCATCAAATAATTTCCAAGAAGACGAAAAACACTAACTAATTTACAGTTTCGAAATTGGAGATAAAATCAAATCATTGTTTGTCCGTATTTATTAATGTCTTTTCTCATTTATTTTCAGGCTTATCCATCACTCCCAACCATTTTTAGTCGAGACTTTTCACCCCCTAATAAGCGGGTATGACTCTCGTACCCTCTCTCCTCGCTGGGCAAGTCATCAAAACATCATTCTTCATAATGTAATTTCAGTTTTAAATCTTATCTTCCCTAATAATGTACTTACGCGGTGTTCAGGTGAGAAATCTAACGCCCAAGCCTATGTTTTGGATCCAAGCCTCACGACCAATTGACGGTTATTTCAAACTGACCAATCAGGATACAGATCTTCTGACACGCTCTTCTATCCACTATCGAATCTACTCCAAGAATTTATCGTCCTCTTTTTCTTCTTTTCTCACTTTTAGTCTTTACGTTTTAGTCTTCACACACACACACACACATATATATATATATATATATATATATATATAACCTTTGGTAACATTTGGTTAGCTTCCACCCGAATTGTTCATTCTGACGAAGGTCAAGCTTTTCACTCCACCTTAGACCTACAGTTTAACGTGGAATCCGAACCACGTCCGATCAGCAGTCCAGCGTCTTAACCACTTGGCTACCCAGGATACCCATTTATCTACCAACCAATTTCTTTATTTATTGTGTGGAAGGATGAACAGCTGGGTTTTGCTGCGCGCCGGCTGCCGTCACCGGTTCTCGATCCCGGGGCCGATGGATTCGTAGTCAGCGACGCTAACCAGTACACCACCGAGGCGCATATATATATATATATATATATTATATATAATATATATATATATATATGTGTGTGTGTGTGTGTGTGTGTGTGTGACTGATACAGGTAAATTTGCGCTGCCTTTAGGAGGAAACACAAACTTGCGGTGCACCTTGCTCCTGAAGAATCATGCACCAAGACTGATAATAACTGGGGGTGTCTGCAATAGAAACTAACGAAAATTACAATAAACTGAATAAGGATATGGATGTTCTTTGGACTAGACTAACACAGGGCATTTTTGCTTTCAGTGCTGATGAACCACGTACGAGAGCTTCGTCAGTGCTTTGACCCCATATTTGCTTGTCAATGCTGCTGCGGGCTGCTCGTACCCTGAAATGGGCGTATGGGAGGAATGGTGCCACTTCAAGCTTTTGAGGAACATAGCTAAACCCAATTATTACTTTCACTGCAAAAATTATATTCAAACCTGAAAGTTTCTAAATTTGAGGCCCCCCCCTTGAGCTTGAGGCCCAGGCCAAATGGCCCTCCTAGCCTCCCCCTCTGATAGGCCCTATATATATATAATATATATATATTATATATACCGGTACACAATAATATACAAATGGAAAATACTTGAGGGCTTTGTCCGTAACCTTATAAATAAAATAGAAACACACTGGAATGAGAGAAGAGGCAGATTTTGTACTTCCCCAGCTGCAGTGGGACAGGGGGCCCATGAAAATGAGGATGGAAAAAACCCTCAGAATACGAGGCCCAAAGCTTTTTAATGCCGTACCAAAAGACGTGAGGAACCTCCAGCACACCGACCTGAATAACTTCAAGAACCAGCTGGACAGACTCCTGCGCAAAGTCCCTGACCAGCCATGCGTGGCTGGCTACGAGGGCAGGAGGAGATCAGACAGCAATTTCCTCCTTCACCAAATCTCGGAAATGAGGCCGGATACTGCAGAGGGGTCGACCGCAGGTCGATCCTGAACCATCGTTCAAACTCACATAAGTAACATAAAGTAAGTAATATATATGGGGGGGGGGGCGTCTTCTGCGTCCAGATCATGTAGCGACCCGTGATTCGAATCCCATTTAAAGCCGTATGTTCCCTCTGTCATATGTTGCGAAGGTCGTTATACAACCCCATCATTAATATTAATTATATTTATATATATATATATATATATATATATATAATGCGCCTCGGTGGTGTAGTGGTTAGCGTCGCTGACTACGAATCCATCGGCCCCGGGTTCGAGACCCGACGGCAGCCGGCGCGTGGCAAAACCCAGCTATTCATCCTTCCACACAATAAAGAAAGTGGTTGGTAGATAAATGGGTACCCTAAGTGGCCTAGTGGTTAAGACGCTGGGCTGCTGATGGGGCGTGGTTCAGATTCCACGTTAAACTGTAGGTCTAAGGTGGAGTGGAAAGCTTGACCTTCATCAGAATAATGAAAAATGATTCCAAGGCCTTTCGTGTATTCAGAAGTCATTCCTTGACGAGGAGTACTTCTGAATACAAGATAAACCTTGGCATCATTTTTATTTTTCCTTGTGGGTTTGCATCATATATATATATGACGCAAAGAACACAAAGAGTGGTGGTAAATGGAGTCAAATCGGAAGTCGCGGAAGTAGAGAGCTCTGTCCCACAAGGGACAGTACTAGCTCCCTTGTTGTTTATAATAATGATTGCAGATATTGATGCAGATATCAATGACAGTATTGTATCATGTTTTGCAGATGACACAAAGATATGCAAGAAAATATTGAACGAAGGTGACATAGAAAGATTACAAAACGACATTGAAACTTTATTCCAGTGGGCAGAAGACAACAATATGAAGTTCAACGAAGAAAAATTCCAACTTCTAAGATATGGTAATAACAAGGAGTTACAGAAAAAAGGGTACAGAACTCCGCAAGCCAAACAGATAACACCAAATCCACAAGTCAGGGATCTTGGAGTAATAATGTCGTCGGATGCAGAATTCAGAGAGCACTATAACATCAAAATTACAACGGCTAGAAAAATAATGGGAATCATCTGGAGGAGCTTCCGCAGCAGAAAAGCAAACATCATGCTCAAATTATGAAAGTCTAGTCCTATCAATAATTGAGTATTGCTCAGTACTCACAAGCTCACACAGAAAAAGAGACATTGCGAATATTGAAGCTATACAAAGGACTTTTACGTCTAAGATAGAGGAAACGGAAGGTGAAGACTACTGGTCTCGACTACAATCACTGAAACTCTACTCTCTCGAAAGAAGGCGCGAGCGGTACACAATAACATACATATGGAAAATACTTGAGGGCTCTGTCCCTAACCTTAGAAATGAAATAGAAACAAACTGGAATGATAGAAGAGGCAGATTTTGTACGGTCCCAGCTGCGGTGGAACTAGGGGCCATGAAAACGAGGATGGAAAATACCCTCGGAATACGAGGCCCAATGCTGTTCAATGTCCTACCAAAAGAAGTGAGGAATCTCCAGCACACCGATCTGAATAACTTTAAGAACCAGCTGGACAGATTCCTGCGCAAAGTCCCTGACCAGCCATGCGTGGCTGGCTACGAGGGCAGGAGGAGATCAGACAGCAATTCCCTCCTTCACCAAATCCCGCAAATGAGGCGGGATGCTGCAGAGGGGTGGACCGTCGTTCGAACTCACCTAAAGTATGCTGGTATATATATATATATGTATATATATATATATATATATATGTATATATATATATGTATATATATATATAAATAAATAAATATAACAACAAAATTTCCAAATAAATTTTGAATGGAAAAATAATTGTAATTGCCTTTAAACTTTATATCAAATGAATTACTTCCTCATTGGACTATAATTTTCGTTAATTGTTATGATAAAAGTGATTATAATTTTTATAATCTCTCATATATATATATATATATATATATATATATATATATATATATATATATATATATATATATAATTTGAAAGCCTATAGCCTGGAAGTTTTATTTATATATATATATATATATATATATATATATATATATATATGGAATTGAACTCAGAATGGTCCCCTGTATCATATATATATATAATATATATATATATATATATATACAGTATATTAATAGTAATTTATGTGTTAAGAACATCTGCGTTCTCAAAAGTTTTCTCAGTATTACTTTCATTATATAGGTACCTCTGAAAAAAACCAAAATAAGTATGAAGTTTCCTACAGTATAAGAGACCCCTCCGCGATACCTTTACCGCTAAAATACGATAACAGAAAAATATTTAATTTGACACAGAGCCAAGAAGTGTAAATTATTGCACCATTGCAATTACCTTATCGAGGTAGGATTACCTGTTAATTCATCATCGTTGCTCAAGACGATTCTCAGGAAGGAGCTAAAGTCTTATCTTTCCGCTAATCTCGTTTGTGTATGTGTGTATGTATATATATATGTGTGTGTGTGTGTGTGTCGTTTATTTCGTATGGACACATTCTCTCTCCAGAGTATAATTTCTAATTCATATTTAATATCAATGTGTGTGTGTGTGTGTGTGTGTGTGTGTGTGTGTATTATCTGAGGCAGTAAAGTGCAGAAGCAGTTGATTTGAGAAAATATAATGTGTACACATTTATAAAATAGCGTACCGTTCAGATGTACATTTTATCATAGATGCAATGTATACATTTAATATGACGCTCATACAGTTAAAGTTTGACACTTAAAGTTTTCATATACAGTTCATCCAAACATATTTAAAAACTAATTTTAAAAAACATAAAATTATGATGCAGAACAGGTTATATCTAACAGACTAACGGATTAACGGACTAACATTACGGGTTCTCCGAAGATATTATTAATTCGCCACGGGTAAAATAGAAGTTTCCCTCCTTAAAATCAATTTAAAATCGATTTAAATACCTGACAAAATCTGGCGATGGTAAAATCGGTGGGTCGAGGAAAAGTTCCTGTTTTTTCTAGTTAAAACAAACCAAAGCATTTTATTAATAAAATCGTACTACGTCTTGGCCACAACGCAGTTTCCCATTCGATCAGCGAAATTAAGAACATTGGCTTTAACCACAAGTTGGATGAGGGACCTTTCTCTACATTCACATGATGTATCGACCCGTAGATGGTTTGGACCCGACGTAAAGCTGTAGGTCCCCTCCGTCACGTGAGGGTTAAAAGTCTTTACAAATGATTGACTGAAAAGACTTGGTTACTCGCGCACTGTTGAACAATACATATGTGGCATTAATGGAGTTGACACTAATTCCTATACGTATAATTGATATCTACACAGAGATAGAACTTACGTGAGCGTCTATTTACATGCCTACATCGCTTTATGTGCACGTACTTCATATCGACATGCGTAAACATGTTTGTCTGCCCGTGAGTATACACATGGACTGATGCTAATTGCATTGGCCCTGTGTGCCAGTCGTTGTAATGCATCATAAGTGGACCAAGTGATGAACGAGGGTACTCGAGGGGTTTCAAGAGGGTGTTTGAAGGCGGGGGGAGAAGTCTTTAAAGTAGGGAGGTTTTGACTAGGGGCTGAAAGGAAGATAGTGCAGGGAAGAGGGAAGATTTTCACGCTTTGACAGGATGTCCTTATATATATACACACTGTATATATGTATCCTCTTTGTTGGAAATTACATACTGTATATATATCCTGCCAATAGAGCTTATCAGTATCATATATATATATATACTATATCCGATCAAGATAACCCAATTTCGTCATTCAAAGTTCATACCCACCGCAAAACCTCCTTCATGCATGGGCACAGTTGCAAATACAAAGGAATACAAAGGACACCAAAACAGCAACAGACCGGCTGGTCCCAACGAGGTTCTCTGTTTAAGAATCAAATAAGTGTATAAGTTCTTTACGATTGGATGAATTAAAACGTTATTTGGTTACCCCCCCATTTTTTTTTTGGGGGGGGGGTACCTTTCGTGTTGTCATTTAATGTTATCGAACGTCAAATTATGAAGTTTCCAACAAAGAGGAAACGTAAGCAATCGTCATTTTAATTTTTTGGTTGATGAAACTTCATCTTTCTTCAATAGGTTAAAATTATGACCGAGTTCTATACGGATGCGCATTGTCGGGAGAAAAGTTTGCCTAGAAACTTGAAATTTATAAAAAGCATAAAAAATTACTAATTAATATAATTTTCTTTTATTAGTGTCGCCAAAAAAAAAAAAAAAAAAAAATTCAAACAAAAAGATTATTATCAATTAATAATTTCTTATGCTTTTTGAAATTGTTTGCAGGAGAACATTTTTTCCCAAACTGTACAATAGAGTTACAAGTGCGTGCACAGTGCTTATGTTCATAGTTATTTGAATAAAACTATACACCTGTACAGCAGTTGAGTTTGACATATTAAGTTAACCCTTCACGGACGAAACAGTAGAGATGCTAACGTTTTATTTAAAGATCAAGTACACACACACACACACACACTAATTTGAAAATATATAGATTGAAGGGTGAAATTCAGAAGCAGTGAGGACTCTACACCCAAATACCCAAGCACGCATGCCCAAAATTAGAAAAACTGGAGAACCCACCCTCGAGCAATGTATTATATATAATATACAAACCCAAATTTCATAAATTAATGATACCCTAATCGGGGCATATACTACTGCCCAACCAGGTCATGCTTTTCCAATAAAAATTTTAATAAAATGTTGCATGATATTAAAATTACTTAAATTTAATTTTATTTATTTTTATTATTAATGAGGAAATTTTAACTCGGAGTGCAAATACCATCTCTCTCTCGTATTGGGAAAGTAATTTCATTTTGATTTAGATTATATTAGACCCCCTTAAAATATGCAAGCGGTAACTTCATTATTCTTTTTAAATGAATGCTTTTATATATATATATATATACAGTATATATATATATGATGTGTGTGCGTTCGGGAAACCGACATTAGTGTACATACATACATACACACACATATATACATACACACGTCTCCCCTGTCCAAAATCCTTTTTAATGGGACAGTGACAAATTGCCTTTTAGTTTAAGCTGCTAATCGACGTTACATTTCAACCTACACACAATGTCACACAATCAGCCATACAGCTATACACACACACACACACACACAAGAAAAAGACGAGATTCAGTCATTATACATTATTCACTATACAGTATATACTATATACGCAGAACTAAGACAGCTACACAACACAGACAAATGGAATAAATTGTGAGAGAGAGAGAGAGAGAGAGAGAGAGAGAAACTAATTAAATTTAGTATAAAAGGAAGTGGTATCTCAACATTAAGATTGCAGTTTATGCGGTGCAGCACCTTGTCCAACATCATTCGTAACATAATGAGGCCTCTCTATGAGGCATTAAGGAAATTGGCACTATGTTTATGGCACTTTTATTGTTATGAGCTCTCACGAATCCAAATTGCACGCTTGCCTTTTGTTGGAGAACGCTGGCACCGAGTTTATATCGTGTTCCCGACATCATGGCTATCATTATATTAATGATAAAAATGGTAATAATGACATTGTAATAATAATAATAATGTGTATATAATAATAATAATGTGTGTGTGTGTGTATATGTGTATATATATATATATATATATATATATATATATATATATATATATATATATATATATATATATATATATACAGGGTGGCGCAAAAGTCGCGCATCATAGGAATTTCAGTGTTGATTATAAAGGGTGATCCAGAGAAATGGGACCCAAAAGAAACCCATGTAACTCTTAAAGTATAAGTCCTTTTATAAAATCATACGCATCATTCGAAAGAGGATAGTTACAAGTTTGTACAGGATTGTATAGGTTTTGACAAGACAAGACAAGATAAGATACAAAACAAAATAAAAGTGTTACTTAAAACTAACCCTTCAAGATGACTGCATGGACTGTGGAACAGCTGCGTTTCATAACTGAGCAATATTATGAGCATGGAAGAAGTGTAGTTTCAGCTCAAAGATCTTTCAAGACAAATTTTCAGATGTCAAAATCACCTTCTAAGAGCTGAAACTACACTTCTTCCATGCTCATAATATTGCTCAGTTGTGAAACGCAGCTGTTCCACAGTCCATGCAGTCATCTTGAAGGGTTAGTTTTAACTAACACTTTTATTTTGTTTTGTATCTTGTCTTGTCTTGTATTGTCAAAACCTATACAATCTGTACAAACTTGTAACTATCCTCTTTCGAATGATGCGTATGATTTTATAAAAGGACTTATACTTTAAGAGTTACAGGGGTTTCTTTTGGGTCTTATTTCTCTGGATCACCCTTTATTATTTTTTTTCTTTTAGGTAGGGGATGGCTGCGAAATTAACAATAGCGAGAGGGTGAGCTTGGTTTTAACGTATGGATTACCAGGTACTATAAATCGATGAATCGGTGTAGGGACCTAAAAGAAAAATAAATATAATCAACACTGAAAATTCCTATGATGCGTGACTTTTGCGCCACCCTGTGTGTGTGTGTGTGTGTATATATATATGAATTATGGTAAAAATATATATAAATAAAATAAAATAAACAAAGCGCCCCCGGGTGGGCTCGAACCACCAACCTTTCGGTTAACAGCCGAACGCGCTAACCGATTGCGCCACGGAGGCAAGCGGCATCTAAGCTTCAATTTATTGGATTGAATTGAATTGAATAATAACTTTTATTGATAAAATAGACAACTTTTACAATTTTTGTTTTTATTTTAACATAACTATAATTGTGAAGTTGAAATAATCACTTTATTTTCTTTGGCCCTTACTTTAGGCTTTACCTGGGCTCTTAATTAAAAATAGAACAGAGTTGTTATTATATAAATCATGAATAAGCATTATTATTTAGTATATATTGATCTTAAGTTATTATTATTATTATAGATATAAAACAAATACAAAATCCTTATTGAACGTATGATACGAATACTATGCAAATAAATCAATATTAAACACGAGAGATGAACAATAACGAGTAAAGTACATTTAATCCTAGATTAGACACGAGAAATGAATAAGTAATAGAGTAATGTACATTTAATCCTAGATTTTTATTAGTATTCCATTATTTATCGAGATTTGAACTTGGTTTTGAACGAATTTACATTCACAATATTTTTTATATCAAGATTTAAATCATTCCATAGTTTCAATCCAATGAAAATGGGTATTTTTGAGATGAAGACACTCTAAATTGAGGTATAACATGTTTTCATCTATTTTTGGTCTGATACGAGTGGATTTCTTGATGTGTTACAAAATATCTATTTACTCATTGTAAGTTAATGATTTTGTTCTTACATTCGTAAATAAAAATAAAATGTACCAATTTGATTACGTCTTTGAGCTTTAGTAGTTTTATTTTAAAGCGTTGTTAGCGGAGTTTCCCCCCAAAATGGTACGGAAGAACGAGAGATGATAAAGAGTTAATAAAACCTGTTTATGGACCACATGTCTTAAAGTTTAAACATAATAGCAACGCTCCTTCAAATCTTTTTTGAGATATAATTTACATGATCACTCCATTGCAAATTTTTGTCTAACCTTACACCGAGAAATTTTGTTACAGTACACTACTTTACAGTGATTTCATCAACATTAAGTTCATTAAGTAAACATTTTTCTTATTAGTAAAAATCATGAAATTTGTTTTACCGGTATTTAGGAAGAGTTTACTGGTGTCAATCATTTCAGTATATTGATAAAATCTGATTTAAATATATTTTCAGCTGTATTAACATCTTTACAAGAAAAAGACGCTCGTATCATCCGCAAACATTAAGAAATTAAGTATATCGGATGAGCGTGGAAGGTCATTTATATATAATAAAAATAACAGTGGCCCTAAGACTGAGTCCTATGGTACACCATATTTGGCAAGCGTTTTAGTTGAGCGGACCTTATTTTATTTACTGATACAAAAGATATCTATTACACAGATAACTTTTAAACCAATCACCGATTGCTCCTCTAAAGCCCTAACAATATAATTTATTAAGTGGAATATGGTCTACTACATCAAACGCCTTACTCAAATCCATAAATATTGATATCATTATTTCTTTGTTCTCTTTAACTATATTTGCATTTTCCACAAGATATAAAGTAGCCATTTCCGTCGTTTTATTATTACGGAAACCATATTGATTTGGAGATAATAAAGTGTACGATTCTAACTATCGCTGCATTCTACGTTTTACAATTTTTTTCAAAAATCTTTGCTGAACGCAAATAGTGAACATACCGGAATGTAATTAGTTGCTAGTGTAGGATCACCTCCATTAAAAAGGGGTGTTATACAACCAATTTTTAGCATTGATGAGAATATTCCTTTAGAAATACTTTGATTGCTAATTTTAGCTAAAGATATCTTATCTTATCTTTAACAAGCTTCAATATAGGTACAGAAATGTTATGAATGTTATGAATTTAAACACAAAATATCAAATAATATTAATAACAACGATACAGTTGAATATCAAAATACTAATATATATATATATATATAATATATATATATATATATATATATATTATATATATATATATATATATATACTCTCCACGTATGACCATGAACAGGGCTTAATAGATAATTTCAGATAAAGGTAATATGCAGTATCTTAGCATGATGGCCTATTAGTGTCATTCTAAACTGGTACCCGGAATGCCCAACTGGGTATTATATCGACGCTAATATGGACTTGAACAAATCGTTTTTATAGTGTACTTATCAATAAAGATATATTTTCTGTTTATTATAGCTATATATAGCTTATATGCATGCTTAGTGAATATTATATATATATATATATATATATATATATATATATATATATATATATATATATATATATATATATATATATATATATATGTTGGAGATTCTTAACTGTATTAGATGTAATAATAAAAAAAGAAGGTTTTTTATGCTTCGTTCCCACCCACAATGACCTTGTGTTGCTCATGCTGCATTCCTTCTCCGCACCCTATTGAATGCAATCCACAAGTACAGAACATTTTCACCATAAATTAAGACAAGTGTGTATCTGGTAAACCTGGTAAAAGTTCCTTGCATCGCATCGGTCTCTCTTCACACGAAGGTTAAGCTGGTGGCCTAGCCTCTACGCCTGGCCTGATAGAAGAGCGAGTTGCTTTCTTGCGCTCTCCATCGCACATGGCGAGGAACACCCGGATCATCTGGTACGGTACCGTCCTAAGCCAGGCATCTAGTCTTCCTTTGAAGATCTTAACGTTGACCCCTGTGACGTTCCTGAGGTCTTTTGGAAGCTGGTTAAGAAGTCTTGCTCCCCTGACAACCAAGTGTTTGGAAACACTACACATTCTACTTTTTCTATTTTTCAGGGTTGTTTGGATGTTAATTGGGTTTAGTTTGAGGTTTGGTACCAGTTTTTCGATCATTTTTCATATGTAAATTATGATGTATCTCTCTCTTTTTCTTCTTTCCAGCGAATACAGATTTAATTTCAAAGTCTTTCCCAGTAGTTGAGTTCTTTACAGCCATCAGTCTTGGCTGTGAAATTCCTCTGGACTTCTTCTAGTTTATTAATTTCTTCATTTTTGTATGGGGACGTCAAGACTGAGCAGTATTCAAGTTTTGGTATACTGTAATCAATGTTTACAGCAGAGGGATCATTACCTTCTCCCTTCTTTTCTCAGTCGCTGTCCCGTAACTCCTTTTTGCTTTCTTTATCGCTACCTGATTCTGTGTTTCAAATCATCGGTCATTATTACCCCTAAATCGTGTTTCTCTGAATTTCCTGTCGATTTTGGGCATAGTACGCTGTCTGTTTAAGTTCTTCATTTCTCCCATATCTCAAGAGCCGAAATTTCTTGTTAAAATTCATGTTATTGTCTTCTGACCACTTGTATATTCTGTTTGTTTTCCTCTGTAAGGCTTCCACCTCTTCCGCATTGCCGATTTTTCTGCTCATCTTTGTATCGTCAGCAAAAGATGTTACAATACGGTTGTCGTCTACTTCATTGTCTATGTCTGTCAGTATGATAATGAATAGGAGTGGGGGCTAATACTGTTCCTCGTGGAACTGAACTGTGTACTTCCGATTCTGATACCTTGGATTTTAGGGCTTGTTGCTGTTCTCTGGTGAAGTTGTAGATCCATTTGCCCACTTCGTCTGTTATTCCCACGTGTTTCATTTTGTGTCATTATGTCAAGATCGCACCTATCGAATGCTTCAGCAAAATCTGCGTATATTACAGCGTAGTTATCATTTCTGTCAAGTGCGGCTATGATATTGTTATAATGCTCGATTAGTTTGAGAGGCAAGATCTTCCTGATCGGAATTCCTGCCGGTTCTCATTGAATCTTTTCTGTCTCCAAAGAATCATATATTTTCTCTCTAACTATTCTTTCAAATATTTTGATGAAATCACTGAGATGTGATGTGAGTGACACCGGTCTATAGCTCTTTGCTCGAGATCTATCTCCTCCTTTATATATAGAACAACGTTCGCTCTTTTTTGTAAGATCGGTATTTACCCCGTGTCTAGGGGTCTTCTCTATATCCAATAAAGGGATGTAGCTATTTCGTGAGTACAGTTTTTAATTAACAAGACATTCCATTTGTCCGAGGCTGCAGCTGAATGTGATTTCATTTGTCGTATTGCTTTCGCTATATCTTCTGCGGCAAATTCAAAATCAGTTATACAGTATCCATTTATTTGCTCTTCAAAAACATGTATTTCTGTCAGGTGCTGCTTTGTCTCTATTTGGGACATTGAAAGCCGATTCATATTGAGCTCTCAATATTTCAAATATTTCTTTCAGATTATCGGTTAGATCATTATTATTTTCTTTCCTTGAGGGTGTGATAGTGGTCTGCGTTTTTGTTTTTCTTTTCGGAAAGCACACAGAAGATTTTTGAATTATCTTTTTATGTTTTCACCGTATCTTCCTCTTCTCTCTCTAAATGGCTCTTAATTAGGGCTTGTATTTCCCTGTCTATACTTTCCAATTCTACTTGTATCACGTTTTTGGTGTTGTTGTTGTTGTTGTCTGCGCAATTAATTAACTTCGTGGCTACTCTCCTCTCTCTCGCGGATAAGTATTCGCTTTTGCCTCTCGAAATAGTTCCTCTTTCCATTTGGCTGTACTTTCGGAACATATTTTTCTAAGATTTCCAGGGTCTTTTTCCCCCCAAAATTATTGGCATTTCTTCGGTTGTTTTATCCTGTAAGACTGTTTTCCACTCTATCCGTGTCATATGAGATCTGATTTCTTTCCAATTTGTCGTCTTAGCGTTTAGATTAAAATCTCAAATTTGTTTCTTTCTTCAGTATGTGTATTTTCTTTTAGTGCTCTCGCACTGTATTATTAGTGGATACCGCGATAATGTCGTGGTCTGAGATATTTGTTGGTGTTATTTTTATATCATTGATTAAGTTGGTGTTATTCGCGAATACCAGATCCAGCTAGTTATTTTTTCTCGTGTTATCCGCTAACTCCCGCGTTAACATAAATTCATTTGTTAGAACTATCAACATTTTTGCTCGTTCCTCGTCTTCTCTCGCGTCTTCCTCGTCCTTTTGCGTATACACATTTCTTTTAATTCTTTTGTATTTTATCAATGCGCAATTAAAATCACCACAGAGTATTAAATTCAGGGATGGGGTGTTCAATAACTTTATTAGGTTTCGGATGTCGGCAATGGCTTCAGAGAATTTTGCCGTTGGAGTGTTCGGAGGTCTATAGATGACTATTAGTATCACGTTAAGTTTTTCAGTTTTTACTGGTAAAAGTGCCACGTAACTCTTTGATTTACTTATTACTTACTGTCTCTACCATATAACTTTCACGCGTGTATAGAGCACAGCCACCTTTTCGTCTTTCTGTTCCGTCAGCTCGTAGTATGTTGTAAACATCAAATCTTATTTCTTTTTTATCTATGCAGTATTCGCAGTTTTCACAATTTCCTTGGCAGTCTTTAAGATATGATTCTGTGAGGCACGCGATGTCAGTCCTTGTTTCTTCCATAAATCCATGGTTCGGTCTTAGCTTTTGAATATTTGCCAGGACTATGATCCTCCAAGAAAGCTCCGTTTCCTTTTACCTGTTCTGGTAGTTTCTTGCTTGGTAACGAATCGGCTCGGAGGTTCTCAGCTGTGTCGACTGTATGTGCTAAATGAAGCTTACTAGGCGTATTGTGTCTGCGATGTCGAGAAAATTTGCTCCTTCGTTTGTATTCATATGTTCCTTGCCGTTTTTCCTATTGTCCCTCGAGTTTGATGGGAGGTGATGATAGTAGCATTTCTTACCATATTTATAGACCCCCTCCTTGCATAGTACTTGCAAATGTTGTGGGATGATAAAATCTGCAGCTGTCACCAAACTGTGACCGTTATTATAATAGAAATTACACAGGGTGGGGTGCTCATTTATACAATGTCCTTCCTATATATATATATATATTACTCCTTTCTTTCTTCTTTTGGTCTAAGCCCATCTCTCGCATACTCCCTTTCCTTCCTGCACTCCTCCCTCGCCCTCGTTTACCCTCCATTCCATCCCTCCTCTCCCCTCTTTCTTAGCCTGGACAGATGATCAGTGCCAGGAGATGCGAGGGGAGAATATTTCACTTCTCGCCGAGTCGGATCGCCGTGATTTATGGCACCTTTCTCGAGACATTCTTTTCCCCTCTGTCATGGGTGCCAAGCAACGCTGCTCCGAGGGGAAATGAGAGAGAAGGAATAATATGGAAACAAGGGGAAAAATTGTGTATGTAACGATTCTTAAACAAGGGGTAATCATTTCTTGGTTTAAAGGGATACCTTATTTTACATGAAAATAATAAGAAAATAGTTTTTTAGGGAGGTACAGGAAGAGGGGAAAGGTATGAGGGGAGAGAGCGAGGGAAAGGGAGAAGGGAGATTCTTTTATATGGTTTATGTATGTTTTTCGCGCGCATTTTCGATTTTATTCGCGTGCCATTTTACGGGTTTCCCATTATTTTTGGTTTTGAAAGGGGTGGATGAGGGTAACGGGAGAGGGGGTAGGGAAGATAGGGGTGCTTATTGTTCTAGGAGGTAATTTATACGTGTATTTTATTCACTCGCGTATCATTTTCCCGCTATTTCCTTTGTTTCCAATTTTTTTAAAGCTACCTTCCATTTCATACTTCTCGGAACAACTATTTTACATAATCAACTACACTGCTTGCAGATAGTGAACTACATCGTCCACATAATCTACTACATCGCTTACACGGTCGCTTTCATGTTGTCATTGATATAAATTTGGCACAGAGGTATCAAACATTTAAAGAGTTTAATATCCGTTGTATTTTGGGGTTCCTTTCAACAGCCTCAATGAATCATTTCGTGGTCTAAACGTTTCATTACTTCCCGGACACCCTCATCTGTTCTTAAAATGATCGATGGAAGACGTACACAGGTAAGGAATAAGACAAGTTGTATAATATGTGATAATCAGCTTGTATACAGTACTGTGGTTTTTTGCATTGCTCTCAATTTTAGTGTGTGTGTGTGTGTGTGTGTGTGTGTGTGTGTGTGTGTGTGTGTGTCAACCCGCCTACCTGGAAAGAAGCAACTTTGATTCGGGGCAAAATCGAATGAAACCTAAAACTGAATTTGAGTCCGTTTAAGATGGATTTTGATGGATTCAGATGGATTCAGATGGATATAGATGGATGTAGCACTTGCGGATGAGGCTTATACGGATTAGGAGGAGACAAGTGGAAGGGTGGATGATGATGGATTGGCATAATCCACAATCCAATCCTTCTTTACTCGAACAACAACAACAACGGTCTCTATAGTTCATCCTTCACGCGCGCACGCACGCGCGCACACACACACACACACACACAGAAAAAGAGAGAGAGAGAGAGAGAGAGAGAGAAACCAACCCTGCTTTGTAGGTTGAAACGGTTGTATAGAGTGTAAGAATTATGACGGTAGGAAGGGTGTAAAATCGCATTATACAGAACGGGCAGGATTAAATAATCTCACGGAGCGAATGTGAATACCTACTCTGGCAGCAATGGAGAAAACCCATAAATTTTTCCTAATGGGCTTGAATGCATGGGCCTCTGTTGTGATGTATGGCATTACAGCCTTACACAACTATTTAATAATGGCGTCCACTGATTTATAAGGGGTCATATACGATCAGTCAATATTAATAAATAGGATAAGTCACCGAGATAATTTTTTTTTTCCGATTGTTCGTGTAATTTCTTTTTTTTCTTTGTTTATGGTTTAAAGATATTCTTTTTTTTTTACAAAAAGGCTTATTTATATATATATAAAAAGAAAAGGGTTATTGTATATATCTTCAGAATATCAGACAAGGTTTATAAATGAGACAAGCGAATGTGTATATTTTTGGAGAAAATTCTAATTTAAGTTTAGCTCTTGTCATTTGAATCTTAACATACGAAGGAATTAACCAATAAATAGAAATTATTTCCATTTCTGTAATTGTATATGACGACGTTTAGAGTCATTTTGACAGCAAACTTCTTCATATTTTAGATAAATGGCGTAATCTTCCTCCTACACACATCAAACCCTGAATAAGGGTCTCGTATTTCTACTCTTTCCTCCCTCTTTATAATCGTCCATTTTAGAAAAAAAATATTAAAAAAATGAGAATTTATAAAATTTACTGGAATAATAAGCCGTAAACGTTAAATACATACATACATACATACATACATACATACACAACACACACACATATAATATATATATTATATATATATATATAAAGGTCAATGTACAATGCGTTGAAATTCAAACTTTTCACCTCAAATTTTACGTTCTCTTTTTGTTTAACTGACAAACTCCGACAACAAAGGCCCTAGCCTATTAGGCCTTTCAGCCTGCCCGCTACAACGACCGCCTCCTGTCCATAACCATCCGCCCAGCGAAGACGTTTGGATAAATATATATATATACACACACACACACACACACGATCCATTCCTCTCCTAAACCTTATACATATACACACACACACGTTGTGCCTTGCCATAAACATTGTAAATGATAGTTTTATGTGAAAGGTCCGCCATAAACGCCAACTTGTGAATGGCACCACCCGAATCTAATCACAGCGTAAGATCAATGGCGGGAAGTGAGCGCGGGCATGATTATGAAAAATAGCGAGCAACTAGGCCCACCCCAGGCCACTTTCCTACTGCCTCGGAAGTCAATTTATTTCAGCCCGTATTTCGTTCTTCTCTTGTCAGAGCGAAAATATAGACCGTGAAAACGCACCATAAAGGAATAAATGGGAATAAATGAATTAGTGGCTGAAACAGAGATGGATGGATGTTGGTGAGAACGCTTTTTATTGGGAAGGAAAAAGAATAAGAAGAGATATTACGTCCTTAATGAGAGAATAAAAACATCGTAAAAATGGATAAATGTCATGGAATTATATCGAAATAGGGGGGATTCATTTTTTCCAAATAAACTTAGAAATAATAGCAGTTTTATTCTTTATGATCCTAAAACTATCTCTCCGAATTGGATTACTCGACAATAAAAACGGTCCTGCTCGACCTAATTTATTACCGAAGACCGTCCTTATCGTGTTACGTCCATTTATAAGGTGAACGCGTAGATTTTATGTTACGTTTTATAACTTAAGAGTCGCAAACATCAAATTCCAAAGAGAATTTTAAACGGAACCAACGTTTTGGCTGTATACAGGGTGATTCATAAGTCCCGTCCTAAAAATAACTATACAATATATATCTTTGGGACAGGACTTACGAATCACCCTCTATATACGTATATACGTATATATACATATATATATACACACACGCAATGTTTAGCGGAAGACTATTTAAAGTGTTTATAGCGATGAGTTAAATATAAATTTCAGTGAACACAAATACGTATAATTAATTAATTTTCGTAATGACCATGATCATGATGGTAATAGCGCGGTGCTTATTACCCCACAAATGTGCCACGCCACGTCATTAATTATATCGATCAACCGGCTGCATGGTTGAATGGTTAATCTAGTTGAATAAATAACCGGTTGGTTGAGTAAGTGAATGATGGATGGTTCGGCGGAAAATTGATTGGATGGATAAGTGACTTTTGGAATTAAGAACTCGGTAAGCGGTTGACTGCTTCCTTCATTCTATAACGTATTAAGATCATATCTGAACTGAACCTATACCGCAATATGGGCATTAAGGACCCTTATCTATCTAGCTAGACAGATAGATAGATAGATAGATAGCAAGAATTTGTTAGGCACGCGGAATATCACAAGAACTAAGGTAAAGCCGAAGTCGTCCTGCTGTCTGTCTATTTACATCTACCTATCTATAAATCCAAACATGAGTATAGTTGAATCGTATAAGTGATGCCATAAAAAGAAACCGGTTTTCAAGCATTTACGACGCGATTAAGATGCCTTAATAAAAGAGGGGAAAAAAAGATAGCAATTTCCTCAATGGAAAACTGGAAAAGTGAGGAAAAATAAGCGGAAAAGGGAATGAGGGTTTATATATATATATATATATACAAAACAAGATTCGGTGTGTGTGTCAATCAAGCAATAATTGAAGTTTTGGCGTTCGAGTACTCCATTCGGTCTCATCGCCTCTCGAAGGCGGTAAGAACCCTCTAAGTACCCGTCGGCATCACAGACAGACGCCAAAACACGTTCTTGAGCCTCACACTGAAATTGGGGACGCACTTGTTAACGTCACGAACAGAAGACGCCGTCACGAGGAGATGCGTCCTGTAATCGAAAATTTCCTATGCTGTTCCGAGAGAGGGAACCAATTCAGGACGAGGGGAAAAGAGAAGAGCGGATGAGGGGAAAATAGGAGAACCGACACGGAGAAAAGAATAACACTTAGCGAAAGAGGAGACGAATAAGGTAAAAGGCGAAAGTAATAAGCAATTTAGAAAGGGGAAATATTAAAGGGAAATAGAGAAAATGAGGGAAAGAGAAGATGAACAGAATAAAAAAAAAAGGGAGGGGGGGAAGAGATAAAAGGAAAAGGTCTAAGAGGAGGAAAGATAGAAAGTAAAAAGAGGCCACTCCATCCAATTAATAGAAACATTTGAGAAAAGAGACAAGGTGAGGGAAGAGCTGAGGAGAAATGGAAAAAAAAAGGGGAAAAGAAGAATGAACGAAGAAAACGGAAGAAGTGTGGCAAAGATAAACATAACAGAGGGGGAAAAGAAAGAGGAAAAGAAAAGGCAAGAATAAACGACGAACGAAAGGAAATGGAAATAGTTGGAAACTGAAGAAATAAAAGAAAATATGAAACAGAGGGGAGAAAGGGGAAAACCTAAAAGATCCAATGGAGAAATAAAATAAAAGCGAGGGAAAATAGAAAATTTACGGAAGGAAAGTAGAGTTAGAACGATTAAATTATAACATAAAAAGAGGGGAAACGATATAAATAGGAATAAGGTAAAGAAGTAGGGGGAATAAGAAAACAAAAATAAAGATGGCGAGGCAATGAATAAAGTAAGGGAAACGACTAGAGAGGAAATGTCAAGGGGACAAACAAGAAATTTAAAGGGAAAACCTACCAACTAGGATGTAATTCTCTAAGACTTAAGATTTATTGATAACGCTGGTAATTATTTACTCTCTCTCTTTCTCCCTTTTTTGCTCACGGAAGACAAAACTTCCTCATGAGTTGGAGTCATTAGGACACTTTATCATGTCTCCTTCTGAGGTTTTGACAGCCGAGCCCCATCGCTCACATGAACACATTTGGGGAAGGGTTCCAACTCCCCTAAATACCCCAACCCCTTTCCATATTCCCTCACTCCCATTCCAAAAAAAAACTATACACAAGTTTTTAGTTTATAATCTCTAAGATAATATATATATATATATATATATATATATATATATATATATATATATATTAGTCTTTCAAAACAAACTGGTGTGCCCGTAACAAATAAATTAGGAGTACCTGAATGCAGTATAAAGGTACATTGCAATTAACTCAAGATTAACATGATGTCCATTGTAATGGATTTGATTAAGGCAATTAACCCCCGACAAGGGAACAAAAGTGTACCTGAAAGATACACAGTCCAGTACAGAGTCTCCGCTTTACTTTTCATTGTTACCATGACAGCTTTTAATATAAAGGACGTTACAGCATTCCTCTGTATATAGAGTATATTGTAGGTATATATATATAATATATATATATATATGTGTGTGTGTGTTGTGTGTGTGTGTGCATAGCCATATATTTAAATAAATGATAAGGGTCAATACAGTGAAAAAGTAACACACACACACACATGTATACTGTACGTGTGTGTGTGTGTGTGTGTAAAACTCATTAGCACTACATAGCGAAAAAGTGAGTATCATAATTAAAAAGAGCAAACGACAACAACAAAAAAAAGATTCGCGTAATGGAACGTCAGCGTAACGTCACGTATCGTTAGCGTGACAAATGGTGACGTCAGCGTCTAACAGATGATTCGTCATTAATCTTTATTTGACGGGGAAGTCATCCTGGAGAGACTAATGTGTTAGTGTATGGAGAAATAGGACAGCGTGCGTGCGTGCGTGCGTGTGTGTGTATGCGCGAGCTTATTGTGAAAATATATACATATACACATTACATATATCTTACGTCATTATGGAAACGCTTCTTAAAAGCAATTCCCTCTTGCGCATGCACAAATCTTGCCTCCATTATAATTATTTTTTGAATCTCGCTGCAAGCATATATATAATACACACACACACTAATGCGCTTAGAGAACATTATTGCTGTTAATTTGTAATTGCTAAGGGAGTTGTTGCAATTTTTGTTGCGTTTATTGCACAATGAATAGCGTTCTTGATAGGTTAAGTCAAAAAGGGGTCGTTAATCACCGGGACTATCTATTAATCATTATCTTAATTGTTACCGCGATGAGCGCTACATGATAGACGATCCATCCCGGTGTGACGGCTTCCCCAAATGTTTCGTCCGTCATTCCAGAATCGAAAGATTTCGTTCACGAGTTTCCGAACGAAAATATTTGGTACATTTTATTTTTTTTATTTTTTAAAGAGAGGTTAGTTATACCTAAAAAAAAAAATTTAGTTTTGTATTCAATATTATCGTATTTTTAGAATATATAATATCGTAGGTATAAACGCGCGTAAACACTGTCAGTAAATTTCAAAACAACGAGACGCGAGCGACATTTCCACGAATCCAACAACCAACAAACAGTACCAAAAAATGGGCACAACCCATTAAAAAAAAAAAAAAAAAATCTAAACGACAAAATTCCCATTACACGCACAAACAACACCATACACAAACAACATCAGAAAAACAAACATTAATACACTACATCATTCATCACCCACGTTCACAATACGTATGAAATAGGCATTTACAATACTGGGCAAATTGCAAATTACCTTTAGACTTCATTTTTGTATTAGGAGGGGAAAAAGGGCTTTTGAGGAAACTTAATGACAAACTCATTTATCATATTATCGTCAAGTTCATATATATGAATTTAAGCTGCCATTTTTAAAAATAATTTCTCGCTAGTCATGCTTCTAATTGCTTCAGGGAGTCTGTGGCTAACTCGTACGCGATAACAATAATAAATCACTACGATATCCACAAATATGACGTCACACTCCGCTGCTCTGCGCCACAAAAATAAATGAATAATGACGATGTAATTGATATATATATATATATATATATATATATATATATATATATATATATATACGCGCCACTATTAAACATTAATTTTAGAGCCAAATTCATCTATCTATCAATTAGCAAGTAATCGTTAGTCATCTTTTATAATCTGCTTAGTTTTAATCTTCACCGAGGAATCCCTCTCTCTCTCTCTCTCCCATACACACACACACACACACACACAAATGATACATATCTATATTATGCATCGTATTAAATCCAAATAAATTTATAGTCGGTTCTATACTTAATTTTTGAGATTCCATTCTACGTATATCTGTATATAATTTCAAGGCTACTCTAAATTCTGTAATACTGGCAATCAATTTGATATATATATATATATACACACTTTGGTTAGCTTCCGCCCGAATTGTTCATTCTGACGAAGGTGAAGCCTTTCACTCCACCATAGACCTACAGTTTAACGTGGAATCCGAACCACGCCCCATCAGCAGCCCAGCGTCTTAACCACTAGGCCACCCATTTATCTACCAACCACTTTCTTTATTGTGTGGAAGGATGAACAGCTGAGTTTTGCTGCGTGCCGGCTGCCGTCACCGGGTCTTGAACCGGGGCCGATGGATTCGTAGTCAGCGACGCTAACCACTACACCACCAAAGCGCATTATTCCATACTATATATATATATAAATCCGCAAATGAAGCGGGATGCTGCAGAGGGGTCGACCGTAGGTCGATCCTGAACCGTCATTCGAACTCACCTATATATATATATATATCCAGCTATAACCATTATCCATTTAAATCCTGCTGCTTCCATCAAAATGCAGCTGGAGTTATAAGTGCATCTAAATCTTACTTCAACCATCTGAACCTAACTGTAGACATATCTAATCTCTCTGTACTCGTATCTTAAATCCATCTATATCTGCTATTCACTAGGGTTCTATCGTACCTCGAAACCAGATGCAGTTATTATCTATCTGAATCCAACAATATAGATGTATGCATCCGAATCCCGTTTACCTAAATCTCGATATATTGTGTGCATATATATATATATATATATATATATATACGCGACTGAATCCAACTATACTATAGCTGTACGTGTTGGGATCCTGTTGAATCTAAATCCGACTGTAATTTCCACATCTGAATCCTGTTGCGTGCATCCGAATCCAGCTGTACGTTGACTCTCGCATCGGATGGACGAGGAAGGGGAAAGGGGGAGGGGGTGCATGGAACTGTTGAGGAAGCGGCTCAGAACTGACGTGACTCCGCCATTAATCTCGACTCGAAGGCCATTTTTCATCGTCAACATTACTGATAGCATCGCCACAGGGAGAGTGGAGGGAGAGGGAGAGAAATGAAATGGAAGGAAGGAAGGGAGAGAGAGGCGGAAAGGGAGATAAAGCGATAGAAAAAGGGGGTAAAGGAGAGGTTAAAGCGTTTATAACAGAGAGAGAGAGACTGAAGGACAAGAGTATAAATATAAAAGAACAAAAATTAGCGCGGATCAAACCAAAAAAAATGAAAACGAGTAAAAAAAAAAGAACGAACCAAAAGTATTCAATGTAAACAAACCAAAAAAAAAAACCCTCAAAACTCAAAAAGAAGAAAAAGGAAAGAAAAATTATCTCAACCTAATCTTCCTCCTTCATATACATACTCCTCATCACTCTCCGTTTCTCTATATAACGAGAAAAGACCCAAACACCGCCCACTTCACACCCGTGATAGGCGTGTGGGCGTGTGGGCGTAGAACGACGCGTTGACCAGCAATCGATCTTGTCCAAAAGTCATCATTCAAACTGTCACGCTGATTCTAAAGAGTGTTTCTTCTTAGTCCTCTTTTTAGTATTCTTTTTATCTTTTGGGGAAATGG
>JAJOZX010002673.1:432500-452500 GCA_023014485.1 Bathynomus jamesi | reverse complement strand
ACGACTCGCAAGGAGATTCAAGAAGAATTAATGGCTGCAGGAACTTCGGTCACTAAATGGACTATCAGTAATGAACTAAACAGGATTAACCTGAAGTCTCGCCGTCCAAGGAAAACACCCTACTAAAGAAAATGCATAGAGATGCTCGTTTGAAGTTTGCCCGTGAGCATTTAGAAAAGCCTAAAGAGTTCTGGAATACCGTACTTTGGTCAGATGAAACGAAAATAGAGTTATTTGGAAGGAACACGGCTTGTCATGTGTGGAGGAAAGATGGATGCGCTCTTGATCCAAAGAACACCATCCCTACTGAAAGTTCGGAGGCGGAAGCATCATGGTATGGGGGTGCTTTTCATCTATGGTACTGGAGCAATTCACGTCATAGAGGGAACAATGAATGGAGCACTGTATCGCGATATTTTAGAAGAATATTTGTTCGCCTCTGTCCAACAGTTGGAGCTTGGAGATGAATGGTGCTTCCAACAAGATAACGATCCGAAGCATACTGCCAAACTTACTCGGGAGTGGTTCGTTCAGAACAATGTGAGGGTGCTGCAGTGGCCTAGCCAGTCGCCTGATTTGAATCCGATTGAGAACTTGTGGCGAATATTAAAAAGCAGATTCATTTGAGGAACCCGAGGAACATCGCCGATTTGAAGGTTATTTGCAAAGAAGAGTGGGCTAAAATTCCGACAGAAAGTTGCAAAGCACTAGTAGGAACTACGGAAAACGTCTACAAGCAGTTATTGCCAACAATGGTTACGCAACTAAATATTAAGTTATGAAAATTAATTTGTATGAATACTTTTTTCCCCACCTAATTTCGTAAATTAATTTGTCGAGTTATTTATTCGTAATTTTGGTTCGTTCGTTAATACATATTAATTGTATGCCAATAGCCATCTTTTGTTCAACTTTGAAGTAATTCGTTTGATTGTAAGTTTATTGAAAAACAATTTTGCAGGTGTACGAATACTTATTTCCCCCCACTGTATATATATATATATATATATATATATATATATATATATATATAATATATATAATTAAGCGGTGAAATACTTTTAGTGAAGAAATTCTGATTAGTCTCCTTTCCATATTGGGACGAATTTCCTATTCGTCATAAATCCATAATTTTGAGCCAATTTCCATTTTCCATGTCGATGCGTTTCAGTTTTCCAGTTTAAACTCCAGCACGGATGCGACAGCTAATCAAACAGACTTTAAAACACACCTCCATCCTGTATATAATATACATACATGCATACATATATATATATATATATATATATATATATATATATATATATATATAAAGTTTGAGTTCCATCCCATTCCGAGTAAAATGGTTAGCGAGAAATGGAGATAACCGCATTGCTCGTTTAATACGTTGCTTAGATTATAGAATTGAGGATTTTAGCGTGACCTCCTTAAGCACGGATGGTGGTTTCACATTTTGAAGCCATCGAATCACTACAGCCTTCGGCCTTTCCGTACGAACTGTTTGCCATTTCGAATGGATATTACGCCAGAGGTCCTGCTGCGGGTTTGTTGGCTTCACCTTTGATACATTTTTTAGTCGTTTCCACAACGGCTCAATGGAATTTAGATCGAGAATTTGCAGTGAAAACTTCAGCGCTTGGACCCTCCCAATCCCCTTCTCCCTCTTCAATTAACCCATTAGTGCCCATTGGTAGAATTTCTTACCAACACAATTGTTTGTCATTATTGCGTCACTTTTTCTCGTATTCGCGCGATCTTCGGTACGAGTCATTGATATGACGCAATCTTTTTAGATTGCGTCATATCAATGACGGTAGGAAATTCTACCAATGAGCACTAATGGGTTATCGTTGTTGAGTATTGCGGTATATTTTGGGTCGTTGTCTCGCTGGAAGATGAATCTAATCCCGAGTGAACGAACTTTTTTAGTTATCAATGCATCCTGAATCGAAATCTTTAGATCATCGACTTTAGCTGAAGCGAGGTAAACATGCACAGAAACAGAACTACTCCCGTGGTTCAGTTTTTAAGATACATTTATATTGAAATTTTTTACGGATACGTCCTCTCATAAACGTACAACTTTCATTTCAAAGAAGTTCAGTTTGGTCTCATCACTCCACGTAACGTTGTTACGGTTATCACGCCAATTCTGACGCTTTGCATACTCAAACCTCTTTTTATTATTCATACCAGTAGTGTACGACCTTCTGACAGCAATCCTCCCTCGCAGCCCACGTTCTTCGAGAATTCTTTTCACAGTGAACGCGCGCACAGCAATTTCACGGTTCTCCTTGATTAACCTTGGTTTTGCTTCCGCCCGATGCCTTCTGACGAAGGTCAAGCTTGTCACTCCACCTAAGACCTACAGTTTAACGGGGAATCCGAACCACGCCCCACCACCAGCAGCCCAGCGTCTTAACCACTAGGCTACCGAGGGTACTCACTAATCTACCAATCAATTTTTTTTATTATGTGGAAGGATGAACAGTTGGGTTTTGCCGCGCGCCGCCTGCCGCCGTCACCGGGTTTCGATCCCGGGGCCGATGGATTCGTAGTCATCGACGCTAACCACTACACCACCGAGGCGCCTTAGACTGAATGGTTCCACCCACATATTTCTGGAGTTGTCTTAAATCGATTTGGCGGGAAGAATCTTTGAATAATGTGATTCTGTCTCGCAGTATAGTTATTCTAGATCGACCTTGTCTACTTCCAGTAGCCAAACTGCCATTTTCCCGCACCCGCTGTTGGGTTCTTTACACTTTTACTTTAAGTATTTCGATTTCCTTTACAACTTCTCTTTGGCCGTTGTCTCGTTCACAGAGACCGAGTATTTGGACTCTTTGGCCGGCCGCACGCAGGATCGTCTCGCGACTCACTCACGACTCGGGTCGTGACAACTCGAGACGCGCGTGATTTTACATTGATAGAATGGGAGCCCCGCATTCTGCGGAGTCGCGTCCCGGTCTCGACCTTAATTCGTGTTAACTCTGTTTACTTCGTGGTACGGAGAATTATCATACATTTTCCTAGAATTTCCGCAAAAGATAAGAGGACCATCAATCAAGTGACCTTCTTATTAACTTTTATCACATCTGGTTTCGTTTAAGCATCAAAAAAAGAAAGTAGAAATAATAAATTCTATGTAGTAAATGTAAGAATCTTTGTACTTTTAAATTTACGCAACTCCTGAAACTATGTGTATTGGCTGAGCAAAAGACTTTACCAGGATGTTCTCCACCATATGAATGTTAATGCCGATATAAAAGGATTTCGCTCAAAATATTAGTATATTACGGGGGTTTCCCAATCTTTTCAGGTGGAAGTACCACTTTTAACGACCGTGATTTTCTAAATACCACCACTGAGGAAGGAAAGTGGTACCGCCTAACCAAAATCGTAGGAAGGGGACTGTGGGTATTCAATCTTGAATTTTCCGTAATATCTAAAATACTGTATTTAATGTAATGCTATTCATTAGCATTTGTACTGAAACAAAATTTTAATTTTGGCTTTGCACTTTATCGTTAAACAATATGAAATATACTTGGACGGCAAATTGAACAGCATACAGACCAACCCGCAGTCGGAAAGGTTGCCAGTTATTCATTTACAACTAATATTACACTTGAAAATATTATCATCAAAGTAATTATCAATTGTCAGCAAGATGCGTACTTATAAATAACCCTTTTTTATACCACCTAAAAGAGATCGGCGTACCATCGGTAGTACGCGTACCACAGGCTCGGGATCGCTGGTCTACTATAATAACAAGTGAGGGGGACCAGACGACCGGGGCCCATTGCTCTAACCACCAACCTTAGTGTACTTAGGGGACTAGTTAGTGTACCGTAAGTATAGGGTGTCTATAAATTATCTTTACAAATTCAATTGAAAATTAATTGAATTTGTAAAGATAATTTATAGACACCCTGTATCTTGTATTTGGTTGGTTGGTTCCCTCTGAAACTGGAAAATGGACTCAGACTTATGTTCGATAGTATACATATATCATAAAACCAGATCAAAGGTATTTAAATTTTAAGATAAAAGACAGACCAAACCCTATAATAAGGCCGTTAGAAAATCGTTAGAAATGCTTCCAACACGCTAATGAAACGATTAGAAATTCTAACGACTCTAAATCTATTTGTTAATTAGCCAATAACAGGCGCATTGTCAGCATCCATCTCTCTAAAACAAGCATATAATTATATATATATATATATATATATATATAATATATATATATATATATATATATAATATATTAAAAAACAGATTAACATGATCAGACATGCTATAAAGTCACAGGGAGTATCCTTAATTAGGCGTAGAAACCATCTGTCTTATATATATTCTAGAACTGGAACTATTTACTAATTCCAGAACATCAGCGAAGATATGTGCATAAACGTTTCAGGAGGAATAATATTTTTATTTCTAATGTAGGAAAGGTTTCGTTCACTACCTACGTGGGGAGAGAGAGAGAGAGAGAGAGAGAGAGAGAGAGAGCGCATCCTCTTGACAAAAGGTCTCTCATCACTTAGACTAAATTAACTGGGATTCTGAGTGTCAGGACGACAAAGGCAATTGTTTTGGCTCTCCGCCCGTATCATTTATCACCGAACACAATGGCCGATCCCCCAAGAAGGACGCGGCACCCAAACAATATGAAACGCGCGCCAAACATTTCGAAAACCGCCCCCGAATTTCCGAAACGAGTGATCGAAACGTTTCGGTTTTGTCTCAATGTCACTATCGCGTCGATTCTTTTCGCTCACCCGCGTCACGGCGACAATGGAGGCTCCACAACAACCTGACGGTGCATAAAGACCGCCCGTCACATCAAAGATAGCCGACGTCACTCGGACAGTGTTGCCGTTCGTAACGCCATCGAGAAAACGTCGACGTGACGCATGTTTTCGCGTTACGCGTCACACTTTTTTATATATTTTCTTCTCCTTTACTCCTTGAAGAACCTCTCTCATCGTCAAACCCTCACTCCCCCCCCCCTTACCAAGCTCCCAACGTACAAAAAACCCTTAACCCCCGTCAAGAACCCCTTTTTTTTTCCTATTCATCCTGTTTCTTTCACGCCTCTTACAACACTTATTTTTCATTCTATTCCGATACAATAAGAAAGGTTTCTACGACACCTTATAAAAGGCGAAACTACAATTTTTTTGTCCCCAGTGACGTCATCGAGTTCAAAGGAGGCATTGTGAAGCGCATACTTCATTCATTGTATACTCGTAAATGCCTTAAATATATTAATATATTTATACTGTGATTTAGATTTTATATATGTATATATATATATATATATATATATATATATATATATATATATATATGGTGTTTTAAAATGCCTTAAATATATAATATATTTATACTGTGATTTAGATTTTATATATATATATATATATATACAGAGCGTCCCAAAAAAATGTATACACACTTTAACAGCTGATAGCTCAATTGATGTTTCTTTCTTTCCAAGTTAAACCCATTAGAATTAATAATGGCAGTCAGACTAAGCTTTGAACAAAGGAAATTCATTCTAAAATGCTACTGGAAGTGTGAAAACGCAGTTGAAGTGCAAAGACAGTTTAGGAGGGAGTTTCAAACAGATCCACCAACGCGACTTACCATCACTCGAATTAGAGATAAGTTTGAAGCCGATGGAACTGTTCAGAATGTCCACAAGAAGCGTTCCGGAAGACCACGGACATCGACAAGCCCCACAAAGCAAGAAAGAGTACTGGAAACGTATCACCAAAGTCCAAGAAAATCTGTGCGGCAAGCGAGTCGTGAGGTAGGAATTTCAGAATCGTCTGTCCAACGCATTTTGAGCGCTGTCAATGGAAAAGTTACATTCCAAGATTAGTCCATGCTATTAATGAAGATGATGATCCGGACCGAAGAGTGGAGTATTGCGAGTGGTACTTGGCACGATGTGGATGTGGATTGGACGAAGGGGTTTCGTAGAATACCCTCCGCGTTCACCAGACCTCACACCACTAGACTTTTTTTTATGGGGATACTTAAAAGACAAAGTCTACGCTATAAAACCTGCAACAGTCGCTGAATTGAGAGCAGCCATTGAACGAGAATGCACACAAATACCAAACGAAATGTTTCGTGATGTTTGCGATTCCATTGCTTCGCGTTATCAGCAGTGCCTGGACCAGAACGGACGTCAGTTTGAAAACAGGCGTTGACAAAACAATTAAATAATGTCTGTAGATTCTATTACATTTTGAAAATGAAATGTATTTTAATAAACACTGCCTTTATAAGTATTTAAAGTGTGTATACATTTTTTTGGGACGCCCTGTATATATATATATATATATATATATATATATATATATATATATATATATATATATATAGGGTGTTTTAAAATTAGCTAGTAAACTTTTATATGAACGCAATATCTTAACAAAAATTTTGCGATATTTAACAATTTTATTTCAAATACAGAGTTACAATAAGAAAAAGCAACAATAATTGTGTATTTTAGATGTTCAAAGTGTCTTCCTTCAACTTGAACACATTGTTCACAACGTCCCACTACTGATCGACAGACATATAAAAGCTTACTACGTAATTTTAGAACACCCTACATATATATATATATATATAAAATCTTTTTTTAAAGCTTGTACCAACCTTGATGCCGGTGAATCCTGGAGGCAAATCTGATTACTTTGATTTACTAATTGGGAACAAATCCTTTTGATAAGAAATGGATCACCTTAATGAGCAGTTTCTCACGAGGGTTAAACAGGTAAAAATCATCTCTCTCTCTCTTCTCTGTCTCTCTCCTTCTATATATAGTTTCATCCCCTTCTCCCACAAACCCCACCGCCCCTAAACTACCCCCGTTAAGGGTATGCGTGGGCATTCTTTAGCTTCTTCTGTGCCCACTCTTTCTCTATCAGCCGCACAAAAGAACTGCTGTCACCTGTCAGCGCTTCTGACAGCTTGACAGTAACCCTGTCGTTCCCATACGCTTCTTTCGCCACTCTGCGGTCAATTCTTTGTGACGTCATCGGTAACATAACGTCACACGACGTATAATGTCACGAATGGTTGACGTTAATATATACCGTCACATTCGAAATAAATAAATAAATAAGAAAAAAATATTATATATATATATATATATATACAGAGAGAGAGAGAGAGAGAGAGGTGTGCGTAAAGTATTACTAGCAACGCATTTTTATAAACAAATGTATAACAGTATACGAAGGGAGTGCATTCAAATACATTTATAACATTAACTATCAAATCACTTTGTCACAGCAGTTTAACAAATCATAATAGTGAAAAATGTATTTTATATATATATATATATATATATATATATATATATATATATATGGGATGAATTTCACGATTAAACACGTGAAAATGAATGAATGATGCAAACCAACAAGCAAAAAGAATACACGAAGGATCTTGCAAATTTTTTATTTTTCCTTGTAGGTTATATATATATATATATATATATATATATATATATATACGCTCAACTACAACATATACATAATATTTAATATTATTAAAAAAGGAGTATCTGATAACCCCCTTTCCAATTTTGAGCGTCGTATAAGCAATAGAATTTAATTGCATCTGACAGGGTCCAAAATCCGATCTTTTATTTGAGCCCACGTCGAAAATCATGATAAAAATTTGAAATAGTTTACGCTTAAACTAACAAAATTTAATAACGAAAACGCAATTTGTTATATTTATTTTTTATATAAATAACTATGAATTTGAATTCATTATTTACATATTTCAAGTACAAAGTATTCATTTAATAGCGGCGATGCAAAACTGGGGTGAAAATAAGTAGGTCAAATCATGTACGAAACAAAAAAAAAAGGTTGAAAACCATCAATTTCTCTCTCTCTCTGTCACACACATACACACACACACACTCATATACATATATACATATAATCTTTTCATCCACTTTAGCAAGATATTTAATTTAGATAATATATAAATTAAATCCTAGGCTTTCGACGATAAGCTCAATAGAGCATAAAACTCAACCCGGCTTCCACAAGCCCAGTAAAAAAGTCTCTTAAAACAAGTTATAAATGTCTGACCTAAAAAAAAAAAAAAGTAACAATACAGACTAATAATTTATATTTAAGAGAGAAAAATCGGTCAATTTAATATATATATATATATATATTATATATATATATATTAAAATCGATGATTCCAATATATATAAAACATAATTAGAATTCTTACGCTTAATTTATAAACGTGGAAGCTATAACATGACTTTAATCAATTAGAATTTAAATACGACCAACGAAACCCATCTTAACATATTTATTTCTATTCTCTATCTCCCCCTCTCTTCCCCACCCCCACCACCACTCCCCTCACCCCCACCATCCCCAACGAAATTCCCTCATTATTTTGCTTTATTTTATTTTTTAATATCGTATAGCGGATTTATAAATAAAAATTGGAGGGAAATAATAATAATAATAATAACAATAAAAATAAAAATAATGACTCAGAGCCAATTAATGTTTTGTATCCTAATTAAAAAAGAGTCGTTTGAAAATTTACGAGGGTGGGTATAACCATTAATAAGCGGGGCGGAATAAATTTTATTAATCGGGCCAACAAATGTCAACGATATAAATCTGAAAACCTCAAAAGTAGAAATTATACTTCCTTAATTACCCAATAAATGGGTATAAAAAGAGGGTATAAATAACAATCAAACTGCCTCATTCTCGACTCTTATTTAACTTCAATTATTCGCTTTAAGTCGGCAATTCCTGCTGACACCCCCCCCCCCCCCCCACACACACACACACACACACCACCATTTCCCAGCCCTACCCACCCCCACTAAACACCTATTTACATTATTATACCTTTATTCAACTTCCTCTCCCCCCTCCCGAACCTCAAAACCCTACCTGAATTTCAATTTTACCCCGCGGGGGGCCCGACGTTGTATTATATAGTTCGGGAAATAAACGGCGGGACATTGGATAAACCAAAAGGGATTGCGTTGAATTGTGAATTGGTAATCTCGTTATACTCGGGTCAGTCTTCCGCGCTCTAATCCATTACAAATATTCTCAATCCAATCTACAATTTGTTTTCTACATTTCGTAGAATAACTGTTTTGCCTTTAACACTCGCTCCCTATTTAATAGCCACTTCGCATATATATGTACAGGGTGGCGCAAAAAAAAAAAAAAAATTATATATTGCACATTTTAATAATACCAGTACACCAGTTTTTATTTAAATATATATCTCACAATTTATTTTTTATATATTTGAAGATAAATTCAACTTATTTTAAACTAACTAACTAACTAACTAATTAATATATATATATATATATATATATATATATATATATAGAAACGACATATACTGCGTGGTCATTGTAGTTAAATGTATATATATATATATATATATATATATACGCGATAAATTGTGAAATTTATGTTTAATAAAAAATTGTTAAAATGAAAATGCGCACAATTTTTTGCACCAATCAACATATATATATATATATATATATATATATTATATATATATATATATATATCAAAGAATCTCGTAAAACACAATTATATATGAATTCTTTACACTAAACTGTATTTTATTATAGGCGATGAAAAATATATCTATTATATATATACACACATACTGTAGTCATCATGCGAAGGTATTCGAATGAACCGGATTATATAATGAGAAGATTATATTTTATGCAGATTTCCTTCATAGCATTTATATTGCATACTTTCTCTTCGATCTTGCGTGGACTAAACTCTCTCTACATGTGTCTGTTTGTGTGTGTTTTCTCTTTTCTCTCTCTCTCTCTCTCTCTCCATGTATCTGTGTGTGTGTTTTCTCTTTCTCTCTCTCTCTCCATGTATCTGTATGTGTGTGTGTGCTTTCTCTCTCTCCATGTGTCCGTGTGTGTGTTTTTCTTTCTCTCTCCATTTGTCTGTGTTTGTGTTTTCTTTCTTTCTCTCCATGTGTCTGTGTGTGTGTGTGTTTTCTCTTTCTCTGTCAATCTCTCCATCTGTCCGTGCGTGTGTTTTCTCTCTCTCCATGCGTGTGTGGTTTTCTTTCTCTCTCTCTCTCCATGTGTCTGTGTGTGTATTTTCTCTTTCTGTCGATCTCTCCATGTGTCTGTGTGTGTGTTTTCTTTCTCTCTCTCTCTCTCTCTCCATGTGTCTGTGCGTGTGTTTTCTCTCTTTCTCTCTCTTCATGTGTCTGTGTGTGCGTTTTCTTTTTCTTTTTCTCTTTTAATGTGTCTGTGTGTTTGCTCTCTCTCTCTTTCTCTTTGTTTGCCTGTATCTTAGTTTCCCACTTGCACACAAATACAGACGTTTCTCTATTTCATACATACATACATACACACGCTCCCTCTCTTTCTCTCTTTATGTCTGCATCTTTTCTCTCTCTCTCACACACACACAGAACTTGGGTGTATATACATACACACACGTTAGGGCGACATGCGCACAAACCAAATTTAAAGACTAATATGATAAATATACAGAGTCTGTATTCTTACATTGTTCTTTTATTTTTCATTCCCATATTTTATGAGAGTTGACAAGCTCAAATATCTTGTCAAGTGTTGACAATACCATTTGACTATTCATACTCTGACATTTCCTCTGACCTCAGAGACAGATGGAATAGGTCACATTATTCCTCGTTTTATATTAAAATAAATAAAGGCGGAATAAAATATATATATATATGTTATGGAGAAACTACTAAAGGGAAGTTGGCTTTTTACTTTGACGTCAGATAGATATGATATACATGATAACGTGTACTCATATATATATATATATATATATATATACTTAAATAGGTGAAACTGATTATCTTCACGTAAAACCATTAATAACACAACCGAGTCTACCATTAAATTCTACAAATAGAGTTATCACCATAAATAAAAATTGTTTATTATCCATAATAAATAAAAAATATAGGAAATTACAAAGAAAACGGGATATTTCCTCGAGGACTAAAAAAAACACGTTATAATAATAAGTAATAAATTACAAAGATATAAGAAGATAACGAAAATCTTATTACATCTTAATGACCTCTTAAAAAATTAATATATATATGTATATATATATATATATATATATATTGTGTGTACACATACATACACACACACACACACACATATATATATATATATATATATATATATATATATATATATATATAAAACAGCATTATAAATGTATTCATTATATATACTCTGCGAACCGTTCATAATTAACATTTTACTTGTCATTATAGTTAAGTTAGAGAAGGTCCGAGGCCCAACATATGTTGGTTCAACAGACGAGCTTCAACAAAATCTATGAGGCGCGCATAATTTATGTTGCAAATTTATGTAAATTGCGGCAACATGTTTCTTTCATAATAATGGAGTAGATATTTTATGCCCACATAATTTATTGTGAACATATTTTTTTTACCTTTTTATTTTTCTGTTCATTGTTTTAAGGATGTTGTGTGTTAAGTGGTTCAACGGGTTTACTTAATAATAATAATAATAATAATAATAGTAACCGTGTTATTATTATTACTACTGATATTAGTGTTAGTAGTAGTTAATATTATTATCTTCCCAACCGTCACTAAACTATACGAGCAATATATATATATATATATATATATATATATATATATATATATATATATTCATTCATTTCACGTGTTTAATTGTGAAATTCATCCAATATATATATATATATATATATATATATATATATATATATATATATATATACACACTTTTGGTTAGCTTCCGCCCGAATTGTTCATTCTGACGAAGGTCAAGCTTTTCACTCCACCATAGACCTACAGTTTAACGTGGAATCCGAACCACGCCCCACCAGCAGCCCAGCGTCTTAACCAGTAACTACCAACCTTTCTTTTATTGTGTGAAAGGCTGGACAGCTGGGTTTTGCTGCGCGCCGGCTGCCGTCAGCGGGTCTCGAACCCGGGGCCGATGGATTCGTTGTCAGCGACGCTAACCACTACACCACCGAGGTGTATATATATATATATATTCAAATACAAAATTAGACACAAACAACAGTTTGACTTTCTAAGTAAACACGACAAATGACGCAATAACCGCAATATTGGAGGAACTTTATAGCAATCCCAACGAAAATAAAATTCAATAATTATCCAATTTGATCTAGCTAAGGCCTTTGACGCGGAACCTTATGACATACTCTTAAAAAAACTCGAACACTACGGCTTCAGGGGACTACCTTTAAGATGGGTCAACTCATACTTGGCTAACGGGACAAAGTTTATAGCGTGGAACTCTTTTTACCTCACGGACAAGACGCATCTCCCACGGAGTACCCCGTCGGAGAATTCTGGCACCTTTCCCGTTCTTCCTTTATATAAACGACTTCCACGGGTCACTAAATAACTCTTCTTGCTACCAGTATGCGAATGATACTCCAATCATAACCTCGCATAAAGATTCACTACCACTCCAAACGACCATCAACAATGAACGCCAATGTATTTATGTATGGCTTAATGCCAACAAACTATCCTTAAATATTGAAAAAAACATCTTATATAGTCATCACAAAAAAGAAATCGTTACTCCCTTTAAACTTACACATAAATTCAATCCCTGTTCAACGAGTGCAATCGGCCAAACTTCTGGAAATTACCATCGATTCAAACCTCTCATTCAGAGAGTACGCTGAAGATCTATGCAACAAATTAGCCAAGGTCTCATTCATAATTGAGAAAACGGGTGCAACATTCCCAAAACAGGTTCTTCAATTCATATACTTCACGATGGTGTACCCACACCTACAATACTGCGTTAGTGTTTACGGAAGCACCGGTCAATTTTCGCTACTGCCATTGGTAATAATGCAAAAAAAAAGATTAATTAGGAAAATCTATAAATCGAATAAGCATAATGAAAGTACGGATCAAATGTTCCACGAGTTAAAAATTCTTAAACTAGGAGAAATCTACAAACTAAACATTGCCTCATATATGTACCAACTCGTCCATAATACCGCACCAGCATCCAAAATATTACCCAACTTCCCAAACACAACACCGCTTTAGCACGAGACAATCAGACACGTACATCACAAAATCAAATTATGCTTTAGATTGTGCGACTACATCATTATCCTCAACAGGTCGAAGCCTTTGGAATTCACTTGATCAAGAGATAAAATAACCTAGGACAAAAAATTTTCCGCAGGAAACTGAAAAACAAATTCATCAACTCGTACAAGCCATAACTCTGTATCCTCTCTTATTTCAATAACAAAATTAAACTACATAACCTTGTTTCCATATTTATTTCTATATTTCTATATAGCAAAACAAAAATAATAATAATAATAATAACCGGTAAAATAAAACCAAACATGAGCAAGGTCAAGGCATCTAAGGTTGTTAAGATACTCAATAAGCAAGGTAATTAAAATTATGATATTTTAATTATATAATACTTAATTATATTTCAGCGTCTAATGTCCGAATAAATACGAAGGTTTAATTTTATCTGAATGCTTATATGTAATTACTCGTATGTGTAGTTATGTGAATGTGTAATCTTAGCTGAATATCCTAACTGTATCTATTTCTAAACATATGTTCGTAGCTTAGAACAGGTAATCTTCATGTACTTTTCTCTCTGTCTTCATAGTTTTAAAGCTAGTGTACATAACTTCGCTACTCTACATTATCTATCAAGATTTACCATATAACTCCATTCTGCCAATAAAGCATAAAATTTGTTTGTTAATGCCAGTTCTTTGCTATGTAAATATATGAAGGCTTTAAGGTCCCATTTGTCCGAATGTACGAGAGCCACTCAATATATTTTGCCCCACCTTTTTTTTTTTTTCTTTCCAAGTTTCCTTCAAGTTCCAGAAATTTTGTACACGAGTAGCTACATACCTTTTTTTACAAGTTTTTATTTTTGCACATAGTCTCCATCCTTTTCTACGGCTTTCCTCCATCTCGAAACAAAGGCCTTTATTCCTTGTTGGTAAAAGTTCGCTGGGTTCCGCTGGACCCACCTCTTAACCTCCTCAACAACCTCATCGTCACTCTGAAACTTTCTTCCACGAATAGCATCCTTCATTGGCACAACCAATGGAAGTCTGAAGGTGCCAGATCCGGGCTGTATGGAGGGTGGGGTAACACAGTCAAGTGCATTTTTGTGATGGCCTCGCTTGTTTGCAAATTGTTGTGTGGTCTTGCGTTATCGTGCAAAAGAAGGACGTCTTCCAGTTTTCTCTCCGGTCGAACTCGCTTTATACGTCTCTGGAGTCTCTGTAGGGTAGCAATATATGCCTGCGAGTTGATTGTTTGTCCTTTCTTCATAATGTCCACTTTTGGTTTATACTCTTCATTATACTTTTTATAGCTGGAAGTGGGGCTTCAACCATGTCTGAACTTGTCCTAGCGTTCCTTTTAATGCCCCTGTTTGGATTTCTATGGCCTGGGGTTGTCCTGGGATTGAATTCAGGTTGCCCCAACTATGATGGGGAGAATGGCAGCTTCTTTCAATCTCCAGTTTCTCTTTATGTCGTAGATGAGAGCCTGGTATTTAGTGACTTTCTCCCTTTCCGCCCTATTAAGGCCGTAGTCGTTTGGGATACTGACCTCAATAAGTAAGGCACTCCTTTCCCTCTTGTCCCACACTACTATGTCCGGTTTTACTGCAGAGTTGTCTATAAAAATGGCTGTTGGAATCACTGTGTCATAGTATATAGTTTAATGGTTATTTCCAGTGACTGGTGCAGGTGTGTGGGGTCCCATACATTTTTACTGCATTCTTGGGCACCCATTATTAGTCGCTCTCCGTCATATTGCAGAACTCCTCTCCTTAACCATTCCAATGATCCTTCTTTATTGATGTAGTCCTTCCGTAATTCTTGATAGTATTTTCCAGCTCTTTGATGTTGTTCCCATTCTTCTGCATGCTTTGCCCTCTTGTTCCAGCACAAATCTTTTGCGACTTTTCCTAGCTATTAAGGTAGCTAGTACTCCATCAGTTTCTACTTCTTCTGTCATATTATTCCCTCCAAAGTGATGGGTCAGTTTGGTTATGGAAGTATGTTGCGTTACCCTCGTGTTGTGGTGTTCACGGACCGGAGCTACTGTAGGGCTACTCGAACTCCTCAGATACTGCCCAATACTGATGGTCGACGATCGGTGCAGCTGGTTAACCTCAGTCAATCCCATTCCTTCCAATTTTCTTGGTAGGTACAATCTGGGAAGACACTGGTTCCGGTATGTTGTTCTATTTAGAGTGAGGATTTTTCTGGTCTTAACATCTAGCTTGTTTAGTTCTAATTGCGGCAAGTCTATGATCCCTATACTATAATTGATAACAGGGATGGCGAGTTGATTTATAGCTGTTATTTTGTTCTTTGATGTAAGTTGGGTCTTGGAGATCTTTTTTTAGTCTTCGTACATACTCTCCACTGATTTTCTCTCGCATTTGCCGGTGTTCTATATTTCCACTTTCTTCTATCTCAAGGTATTTGTAGGAACTACCCTCTTCCAAGTTTTTAATCTGTGTCTCTTTCTAAATTAATGTTATGGGTTTGTATTTTCCTGCCTCCTCTAAGTGTACACTTAGCACACTTATCCAATCCAAACTTCATTTTATGTCACTGGAGTAATTATGGACGATCCGTAGTGGGCATTCCAGGTTTTGGTCAGAGTCTGCATACAGCTTCAAATCATCCATAAACAGGAGATGGTTCAGAACAGTGTTTGGATTTCTTCGCCTAGTCTGACTGAGGTTGTAGCCCATGTTGTTATTGCTAAGTAGTTTGCTAAGGGGGTCCAGGGTGAGACAGAGTAGCAAGGGTGATAAGCTGTCCCCTTGGAATATACCCCTCATAGTCTTGACATGGGGGATGGATATTTTTCCATTTTCATGGGTGAGATTGATATTTGTTCTCCATTTTGCAATCTGGTTTGTTAAAGTGCTAATAATGGTAGGATGAATTTTGTACAGCTTAAGGCACTCCAAAATCCAGAAGTGTGAGACACTATCAAATGCCTTCTGATAGTCAATCCATGCCATACTTAGGTTTCTGCCTCTCTTCTTACAGTCTTCAAGGATAGTTTTGTTGATGAGCAGCTGATCCTTTGTGCCAAAGCAGTTTCTTCTACATCCTTTCTGTTCTTTTTCCAGATAGTCTCCAGCATCCAGGTGTTCATATATACTATCTGCAATTAGGCCTGTAAATAGTTTATAGGTGATGGTGAGACAGCAGATTGGGCGGTATTTATTTGGGAGATTTGTCTTACGAGTCTGAGGGATGAGGGTTGTATCTCCACTCGTAAGCCATTCTGGTGTTTCTTCTTCTCCCTGCAAAATTCTGTGAAAAGCGGCAGTGTAATGGTGGTGTAATGCCGTGACCCGTTTCAGCCAGAAATGTGGGAGCTTGTTTAGGCCAGGATTTTTAAAGTTGGAGAAGTTTGCCAATTTCCTTCTTGTCTTTCATTATAAATAACTCCTCCATTTCCGGTTTACCCTCATTTGCTACCCTGATGGTCTTTATCCAGTCAGCATCCTGGTTATGCTGTTCAGGGGCTTCAAAGAGGGGTTTCCAGTATGCCTCCAACTGGGTTTGATCTGGTGGTTCATGGACTGTTATTCTTTCTCTAATGAGATTTTGGTAAAAGCCTCTAGGGTTTGATGAAAATTGCTTGTTATGGTTTTTCATGTCAATCTGCTTTTGTTTATTCCTAATTCTATTGGCTATGGCTGGGATTTTTCCTTCCAATTCCAGCGCCTTGTCATGTAGTTGATTATCTCGCAAGTTATACTTTCTCTTTATTTTCCCTATTTATTTTTTGGGTTTTCATTGTTGTGGGGGTGTTTGGAAATATTGTTTTAATTGGTTCAGTTCTCGTCTGGCTTGTGTAAGTTGTTTAGTTAATTTAACTTTCCAGGGAGGAGGTTTTGGTTTACACTTACGGTTTTGAATGGGAGGCTTTGGTCTAAAATTTGGGACAAGTTTCTGTTGCATGTATAGGCCAGCAGCGTAATTTACCCGATTAAGTTCAATAAGGTTTGTGTTGGCTAGGACTAGTCTATTAATTACTACATTTACTCTGCATAATAGTTGTTTAAACTGTCTATTTTCACTAAGTTTGATCAGTTGGGGCCGGCTTTCCATATTCATGGTTTTAACAATTTCAATTAGATTTGCTAGTTCCTCCTCTGTTTCTATTTGCTGTAAATCTATATCTTCATATCGTGGTGGTGGTGAGGGGGGAGGGTTCTTGATCTGGCTGGGGAAGGTAATGATGAGTCAGAGGATCCAGGCGAACTGAGTGGTGAGCCACACACTCCTATCTGATGATTTGGATTGGTTAAAGAATGTTGGCCAGCGTGCTGTCTGCTTTGTGTATCCAATGAGATATCAGATGCATCATCAATATTTTGAGCGGCTTCAAGGCACTGGAGTAGTGAAATAGGATTCATTATTGTGCTGATTTCATTGTGGATAAGCTTATCTATTTCATCATTCATGTATTCCATTTCTTGTTCACTAAATACCCTCTGACTATGAAGTTGTGCTTCTGAGTGGTCAATCCTATAGCTGGAGTCTCTCTCTTACATGGGCAGAAGTGGAAGAAGATCTCTCTCCATTCCCTTGTGATATCCTTCTGTCTCTCATGTTTCTGTCTGTCATACTTTGCAGCCCATATCAGTGTCCATTTCTCTTCTCTTGTCCACAATCTCTTCATTTTTTCCTCTCTTTCTTCTCCTTCTCTGGCAATGTAGTCCTCGGCTGCTTCCCCAAGGGCGCTTTGTTTAATATTACTAATTTCCTCCTCTTCTGAGGCTAATGATTGTAGTTTCTTGACAGGTATTTTTCTTCTCTTCAGGTAAGTTGGATTTCCTGATTTGCTTCGCTAGGATTATGTTCTTCTGCCTGCTCCATTTCTCATACCGTGAGGCGTGAGTATTCAGAGCAGTGCAAAATTATTTTCTTTTCTTCAATAGTCCATTTTATTGTATCATACCTTCGCAGGTTTCTTTTTTGGGGCCATTTTCCGTTGAAACTGCTGGGGTCCAGGGTCATTAATTGGCCTGGTGGGGTCCCCTGCATTGATCCCTTTGGCGAAGTTTCTTTTCCTCTGGGATTGAGAAAAGTTGCACCATTGCTCTCTTCACCCACCCTGGTGCGTAAGCGGGTTGAGGGGATCTTTTTATTCTGGGCGACGTCCTGCCAGTATGAGTTTTCCTTAGTAAACACCTCATTTTTAGTTGAAGCTTTTTCGTTAGGGTTAGTGCCTCTCATAGAAGTCACTTCCTCATGGCTGTGCACAGCCAAACCCTGTGATAGTGGGACCTGAGTGTGCGAGGACCACGGCTCAAAGGCTCTTCATACCCACCTTTCATGTCCCAGAAGATGGTGGCCATAACGTTTCCTGCAGAGGCAGCCATTTTGAACTTTTTCTTGCGTGGGGAGTCTGCGTGACGCCACTCCATGGATTGGTGTTTTGTTTCAGGTTCATCGTGGTGTACCCAAGTTTCATCCCCAGCTACAATTCGTGAAAGGAAGTCATCCCCTTCTGTCTCGTATCGAGCCAACGACTCAGAAGCAATTTCTTTTCTTTGGGCTTTGTGATCTTCAGTCAGTTCGCGAGGAACAAACCCTGAACACACTTTTGAGTATCCCAGTTGCTGAATTATCGTATTCACACTTCCTTCCTAATTCCTAGCTCCAGTGATAGCTCCTTGTATGTGACGCGCCGATTTGATCGAATGATGCTGTTAGTACGTTGCACAGTGTGAGATGTCAGAGCCGATGCCGGGCGACCGCTGCATGGCTCATCATCGAGGCTGGCTCTCCTTCTCTCCGATGATCTCACACGTTTAGACCAGCGTCCAACTGTGCTTCGATCAACAACAGCATCTCCGTAAACGTTTTGTAGACGTTTGTGAACATTTCCAATTGTTTCCTTCTCTGCGGTTAAGAACTCGATAACAGCTCTTTGTTTACGACGGACATCACTGTCAGACGCCATTTTCGAAACTGCGTTAACCATCGGTTTTATACAAGGGCGTTTAAAAGCGGTTTTATACAAGGAGGGGAGGTTCAAACTGGAAAAATCCGGTTATGTGAAACGCAGAAAGTTCAAACTTACGGCCCAAAAGACATTTCAGCCCCATGGCCTATTATTTAGCTAAGAAAAAAGGGCGGGGCAAAATATATTGAGTGCCCTAGTACAATGAACATGTATGTATATATATGCAGGAGCGGATTTATACTTACTTACTTTAGGTTACTTTAGGTGAGGTTGAACGACGGTTCAGGATCGACCTGCGGTCGACCCCTCTGCAGCATCCCGCCTCATTTGCGGGATTTGGTGAAGGAGGGAAATGCTGTCTGAACTCCTCCTGCCCTCGTAGCCAGCCACGCGTGGCTGGTCAGGTACTTTGCACAGGAATCTGTCCAGCTGGTTCTTGGAAGTTATTCAGGTCGGTGTGCTGGAGATTCCTCACTTCTTTTGGTAGAACATTGAAAAGCTTTGGGCCTCGTATTCTGAAGGTATTTTGCATCCTCGTTTTCATGACCTCCTGTCCCACCGCAGCTGGGACAGTACAAAATCTGCCTCTTCTCTCATTCCAGTTTGTTTAATTTTTAAGGTTAGGAACAGAGCCCTCAAGTATGTACCTGCGTACGTGTGGGCGTCTGTATGTATGTATGTATGTATGGACGTGTATATATATAAGTATACTGTATATGTCTATGTGTGTGCATATAAATATACACACACACACATGTATGTATGTGTGTGTGTGTGTGTGTGTGTGTATGTCACATGTGTATGTATGCATGCTTCTTGTAGCAACTGATGTGCACCATCAACTCGTATAAAAACAATAT
>JAJOZX010002673.1:385000-430000 GCA_023014485.1 Bathynomus jamesi | reverse complement strand
CCAGTTATAGGAACCATTAGTCTGTGCCCCCACTTTGATTTATGGACCCCAAATTGGGTCTGTGTTTGGTGGTGATGGTAGTGGTTCGGTCCTCTCTCTCTCTCGTGTGTGTGTGTGTGTGTGTGTGTGATAATTTACATATAGTGGGGTAATTTTTTGTGAGGTAACACTTTTAGTACCTCAGAACATTAAAAATTTTATAAAAAAAATATCTAGAAACATTTTTAATGTCTAAAAAAAAAGTTAGGTTAGTCCTGATTTGGTTAGGTTACGCTAGATTAGGTTAGTTGAGATTTAGTTGGATTAAATTAGACTAGATTAGCGAATACCTCACTGTTTAATGACTTAACAGAAACGACCCTTCGAGCCCTCAATTTCCCTCGAAACATTTATCATTCCCTTCTAAGACAAGTTCGATGGCAATAAAGTTAGGTTATGTTAGGTTAAGTTAAATAAAGTTTGATTAATTACCTTTTAGATACTGTATATGGATTTTAAAAAGTCGTTAACTCGCTTATGCGGAAGTGCGCATATGTATGTGTGTACGTGTGTGTGTGTTTTAATGTGCAATTACATAACGCATACAATTATTAACTTGGTAAACGTCGTAAAAGCCATTATGCTCTAATGTTTATTATCCCACACTTTATCATCAATAGTGAACGTTTATATAGTGGAATACTTCCTGTTCTCTCTCTCTCTCTCTCTCTCTCTCTCTCTCTCTCTCTCTCTCTCCTCTCTCCTCTCTCTCTCTCTCTCTCTTATTAGCGATGTGGTTTGTTATTAATAGTCTTATTTACGAGGTATATTAAAGAAAGAAAAATGGCTACGATTTGTCAAGACAAAGAATAGACTTGGGTTGAACTGAAAGACAAAAACAGACGTTGAGCATTTGTCATTGTCTCGAATCGATTTGTCTTTTCTTTTCCTTTGGCTTCTCTTGTTGTTATTATTATTATTATTATTATTGAAATAGCTGCATAATTTGTGGGTTTAGGGTATATTTTGTGGGTATTGGTGTATGTTTTGTGGGTATTAGGGGATGTTTTTAGGAGATGCGTTATGCATGAGCAAAATGCGAAAGTAGAGAGGACGACTCTCCATATCCCTAACCGCCCGTAATCATTATATAAAACTACATCTTTCCAGCAAATAAAGCACTTTTACCGAACCTGCCCCATACCTATCCGCGGATATGGGTATTTTCGGGTAAAGGGCGGTTCTCCAGATCTCTAAATTACGAAACGGTGAACTTTTAAAAGTAATACAAAGGTGTATATATATATATATATATATATATATATATATATATATATATATATATATATATATATATCGCCGATATTTTTATAATAATTATAATTTCACAAAAATAAAATTCGAAATTAAATTGTGTGACAAATTTACAACTGAAATTAAGTTATTCCTTAAAAAAAAAAAAAAAATTGGTGACAATTTTATGAGTTTTGTTGAATTTTTTAACATTTTTTAAATCTTTTAACATCTTCAATATCTCATACTCAGAAGTATGGATAAATGGTACCGTACGTATATATACGTATATGTTTCCGTGTACTTAACAAAATGTATTGATACGTATGTAAGAGAAATTTATGGGTTATTATTATTAGTCTTATTACGTAAAAGGTTAGAACCATGTACTGAACATGGTATCACAGATGAATTTTTTGTGCCCGAAGGTCTTAACACAAAGCGAACGACAGTACCAAGTAGACCGTGTCCAGATAGATATTTGAGTTAAGGACTGGAAATTTTATTGATGACGTGACCTTCATAAAATGAACTTGAATCACTTCACTACCTCATTTTTACCTTCAATTACTTCTTTTACTAATGAACACCTTTTATTATCATCATCATTATTATTATTATTATTATTAGCAGCAGCAGAATTATGAACATCGCAATTAACATACAAATCCGTGGACATACGATAGAGATAATCGTCATAATATGTAATATATCGTCTAACGAACGAGGTTACTTCTTAAAAACGAAACGCGCGCGCGCACACACACACACAATCAGTGGTTGATCATTTGTATAAGAAAACTGTTCCTCTCAACATGAATTCGACATGCAAATTTATCATCATAGAAAAATAATTGCAACGTTGCCAAATCGATAATCTTTTTCTAGCGTGATTGCCCTCAAGATTTTGAGGGAATCGTGGGCCCTAAATGGGAAGACGATGTTAGTGGGGGAAGGGAAGGGGGGAGAGAAGGCATATATATATATATATATGTATATGAGTAGAAGAAATTTTAACGATAAAAAACACCTATGTTACTACTAGCTCCCTTTACACCCTTTCCCCGCCAAACCCCCAATCTCCCTCCCCCTACCCCCTCCAATTTTACTGTTTGTACGAGAGTCTCGCAAAATTGGTGATGGATTGATTGATGACAAATTAAATGACAGTTGCAACTGCCGGGCAAGGTCTTCGGGGTATTCAGGGTCTTTCAGGGCATGCAGGGTATTATTAAGGTTCATTTTCGGGTATCTGATTTTGGTATTTATTTATTTTTTACTATTAAACGTGGCTATTCCCAGTATTTTTATATTGCTTTTTATTTTCCATTATTTACTATCGCTGACTGGGTTCATATGAATTATCCCACACTACTAATCTTACCATTTTGGAAACTGTCGGTTTAGTATTTTAGATATATTTATATAAAAGTTTATCATACACACACACACACACACACTAATTTTTGCCTCATCGAATAGTTATAATTAGCAATTAGAGCGTGTTAATAACATTTTCATTCGGTTATAATCTTTTCAGTTGAAGTACTCCGTACATGTATATAGAAAAAGCCTCACCTCTCACTTCATCCGATACCCCTTGACGCACGGTGCCCAAAATCAAGATACCCACAGCAAAGATACAAAGTTCTCCCCTTATTCCTCTCAAAAGTGACAAAGGGCTTTTTTGCGTGTTCCTAGTTCCTCTTCGTCAATGGCACTCTTAAATGGCACCCCTGAGTGCTGCGCTTCAATGGCACTATTCACGCCGATAAAGCCATCAAAATGCACCCAAGTACGCTCCGTCTTAATATTAAAATTTAAGAAATATTAACCTACAGAGTGTCCCAAAAGTCCCAATCTAATTCTTGGAAGGAATGGGCAAGAAATAGATTTGGAATTTTGGGACACTCTGTATATTACAGGGTGTACGTGATTCATTCTTTTCCAAAGCAGTGCTCCAGCCATACATTCATTCAGGGTACGAGCAGCTCGCTGGATCATTGCGAAGTGTATTGACTGTCAATGAACTAACGAAGTTTCCGTACGTGGTTAGTCCCCAATGAAAGCAAATAACTGTTTCGAGTTATCATAATCCAACAAGTTGTTCCATCCACGATCTTTTCACGTGCGTTTGTCGTTATACACCTTTTTTTATGCAGGAAGGAGGGCCAAGGGCGAATCCCCCCCCCCCCCCAACTCTCCATAGAAGACGAGAGCCAAAATCAAGGTCCTGGGTTTTCGAGATGCATGGACACTCTGCGTTTGAAAGATTGAAGGTCATAGATAGGGGGAAGGATGAATTGAGGAAGACTGTTCCGGAATTAATTGGTTGAGTAGATGAACGATTGAAAATACCTGATAGCATACAGTGGTAGGTAGGCCTATACTCTCCAAAATGACCATAAGAAAATGCCAATGGACGGAAGCACTTAAACCGAATCCACGTAGAAGGAAGCATGCCCAACAGAATTTATGCTGAAGACGGTCTAACTCTAAGAGTTTACGGACTAGTGACGTAATTGTGAAGAGAAATACTATTTTTGGTCGATATATCGTAGCTCGCGGACCTAATTAATGTATGTACAAAAACTATATTTTACCTTAAGCTCAAAAGATGATTATTTTGAAAATAATAATAACAATAATAATGTTTGGGTCTGTTTAAAGTCCCTGGAAACGGTAGAGGGTAGTAGTATAGCCGAAAAAGGGGAGAGTGCAGGAATGTTGCAGGTTATTATGTAATGTTGCAAAGGGGGGGTGGGGTTGTTGCAAAGGGGGTTGTTTCAAAGGGGGGTTGTTGCAAAGGGGGGTGGGGGGAAAACTTGGAGGTGGCGTTATCCCCCAAGAGAAAGGAGGAGGAGGAGAGAAAGGAGGAGGTGTTCACCTGGCAGGAGCCAAGTGCACATTGTTTTTTTTGTTTTTTTTTGTTTTTTTCTGTTTAAGGTGCTTTCAACCCTAAGTGCACATTAAGACTTCCAGCCGGGCTGGCGTTGTTTTATAGACTCCTAATCAGCCAGTTGGCGTAAATGGCTTGAGTTGCCAGATACCGCGATACCATTGTATACATTATTATAGACTCCTAATCAGCCAGTTGGCTGGTTGTCAGATACCTCTTTTTAGCAGTATTATTGCATACATTATTATTATATACGCCTAATCAGCCAGTTGGCTGAGTTGCCAGATAGCGCCATGTATTCCATTGTATACACTATTATAGACTCCTAATCAGCCAGTTGGCTGGTTGTCAGATACCTCTTTTTAGCAGTATTATTGCATACATTATTATTATAGACTCCTAATCAGCCAGTTGGCTGGTTGTCAGATACCTCTTTTTAGCAGTATTATTGCATACATTATTATTATATACCCTAATCAGCCAGTTGGCTGAGTTGTCAGATACCCTTTTCAGTTATACATATTATAGACTCCTAATCAGCCAGTTGGCTGGTTGTCAGATACCTCTTTTTAGCAGTATTATTGCATACATTATTATTATAGACTCCTAATCAGCCAGTTGGCTGGTTGTCAGATACCTCTTTTTAGCAGTATTATTGCATACATTATTATTATTACGCCTAATCAGCCAGTTGGCTGAGTTGCCAGATAGCGCCATGTATTCCATTGTATACACTATTATAGACTCCTAATCAGCCAGTTGGCTTAGAAGGCTTAAATATTGCCAGATACCTGTTGTATACAGAATACCGGTAGTAGAAGGCATAACAATAAACAACATTGCATCATTCTTTTTATTATAAATATATAGAAAATAAATATACATTTGAGGAATATGTATAACAGAAATATATACACACAATTATGGATATATATATATATAAAATAAAATATACATTTCATATACATTTGAGGAATATGCGTATAACAGAAATATATACACACAATTATGGATATATATATATATATAAAATAAAATATACATTTCATATACATTTCAATATGTACATAACAGAAATATATACACATAATTATATATAAAATAAATATACATTTCATATACATTTCATATACATTTCAATATGTACATAACAGTACAGGAGAAATATACACACACACACACAATTATGGTGATATATAAAATAAAATATACATTTCATATACACTTCAATATGTACATAACAGTACAGGAGAAATATCAAGCAAAATATATATATATATATATATATAAACACAAATCAATAGAAATATGCGTATAATCGTCAAGCAAAATATATATATACAATTCACTTTTTTTTCAAAATACTAAAATCGGTCTTAATCGAGTTTACAATTACATCATTATTGCTCTGCATTACGCAGTCTATGCGGCTTAATAATATTTCACCGCTTAAAGTATAGGGAAACCTGTATTCGATATGAATGGCTTTCATATCGTTCAGTACTATTTTTGTCCCCACTTTACAACCGGTTGGCAAGTCATCTTTAAATACGTCTAGAATACAATCAAAAGCACGCACAAAGAGTTCATCGTTAGCTACATTATTAAACGCAAGTTTATAAGAATGCTTTTCCAATCGAGGGTTTATTTCTACCGACTCGAGCTTTTCAATCGTGAACTCTTCACTCAACATAACGGCAATTGAAATAATCTTCTAAATCGTTACGGCAACTGCGCGTTATATAAAGAAATAGTTCTTCAGGGTGAACGGTGTAGGTGAGCTCAGCCTTGTACCGATCAATTGCTTTGTACCAAAGTTCATGGTATTTCAAAGAGTCTAAACTTTTTAAATAAACATCCAGCACTAGACCATTCTCACCAGTCCTACACTCGGTAAACCCATCGAGCAGAGCAGTGTATGCGTATTCAAGAACTGTATCAAAATAAAGCATATCCGTAACACGCGCGTCTAATATAGGTTTCAGTTTACGGAATCCGACGATTTCAAACATTCTGTCGAGGATGAAACGGTTTCGCGTAGGAATAAGAGCGTTATTATCAGAAGCATTCTTCCACATAAGCCTTATATCAATGCACGGCCGATCGTTATTTTACACAACGTACATACAACGGCGTATGAGGGCGCGTCACTAATCTGCTCTCTTCTTGTACCTACGTTAGCAGGTATTTTATAACGATCTTCACACCACTTATCAACTATCACAAAGATTCTATTCATCTCCTCGATACTTAAATAAACACGTTTGTTTGTCGGTCTACATTCCGTTTCCAGTACATAGCTAATGGTACCGGAATTACGCCTGAACACGCGCAACGATTTCGTCACGGACACATCGTACGAGGCGTTGAGAATGCTGCTCAAAGGAAGTTCCATCGTATTCGAGGAGCGCACGTCTACTCGGTTCAAGCTCTGAGATAACTATGAGCCGTGTGAGGCACAGGCAGGAACGGTTCGACGGGCGGCTGACTCGATGATACGTGAATGGGCATGTTCGTACGACTCGAATTGTTGCACATATTTGTTTTTCCGTTTCGTCACTACCAGCCTACGCACTTTGGATAAGAACTAGGCGCTAATCATCTCCACACTCCGGCGCACTATTTGAGAGGAACATATGCTCATATTTTTCCTTTCTGCCCATCAAACGATACTCGTCTCTAAAATCTGTTAAAAACTCACGCATGGCACTAGCCACAACCTCACTATGAACCTCATCATGATATACGTTAATATAGTGATAAAAACACCTAAGATTGTCCATGATCACGATTCACATTTTCAGACGTAGGGTATGAGTAATCGACATGGTGTAGCATGACGTAATACCGCTTGTCACACCACCCATCCACAAGGCTCATTATCCATACCTGCTGCTTCTCTTCTGCACGCGTTGTTTCTTTTACTTCACGGTGTATGTGAGACTTTATAAAGTTTAGCCCTGCAGCATACTTCAGCACATCGTCTGTGCAACGAAAGCCTTCAACAGTCTCGCCAGAACATCCGTAGAGTATTTGTACATCTTGGAACTTCGCACAATCCAATGTGGCTTTAAAAGAGGCATAGGAGGGGGGAATAGGAAGTTTTTCGGTATCCACCACATCCTCACACTTTACTGAATACCATTTCATAAACGTTGTGCATGCAATATTAAAGGTAGCCATTTCAATATACGTCTGATCTGAATACACGTCTGATCTCTCGGGCTTACTGCGGTCGACTGACCACGCAGGGACTCCCAGATAGTAGCATGACTCACGCAGTGGGCGGAGCTTAGAACTTTCACCTACACACACACACACACACACACACAAAGGAGAAAGTGAAACGCTATTTGATTTATTGAGATATTCATATATTTACAAATACGATTCGAGATATTCAAGTTATATATATATATTTACAAATAGATACGATTATATACAAGACGTGTGAGTTAGAAGCATCATTGGTATCCAAAGGGTACGGTATCATAGGTGCCAGGTAACTGGTAACGTTTCCTATAGGTGTTACGGCACACCATCGTACCCCTAAGTTCCTTCACGCCTCCCAGCTTCTGCGCCCGAAAATTGTGGGTGCCTACAATTAGTTGGTGAGGTTCCAAACATACTAGATCCTTCAACGACTCAAAGTTAACAACCTCCCGATTCGCATGGTTGAGCGTAATACCCTTTGCCTTCACGATATATTTCATTTCATCCCCTACCCTGACCCGTACCCCATAAGTCTTAGGTCCTGTTGAGATAGATAAAAGAGTCGGCGTATGCACCGTCCCCATACTCATCCTTGATCTCATCAGTGAGCTCGCCGAGGAACTCCCCAATAGCGGGCATGTAATCACCCTCCCTCTCTGTGAATATCACGCTATCTGTATCGGCATACAATACTCTCCGCCCAAGAGAATGCAATAGACCCCAAAGTTTTATACGGGCGTAGGCTGTTGTGAAGCTCGCCACAGGTATGTTTGTAACCCTTGAGGTATCTGTGGCAAATTCAGTGTTGTTGTACTTTATTACGTAAGTATTACCTACATTCACGATCTCCATGACCTCTTTATCGGGGGCATTGGCATAATCCCAGACATCGCTATAACTTTGTGCCAAATGAATGTTCCCTCTGCCGGTATTCTGCGCAAATTTTTCCCATAGACTGTTTAGACACAATTTTGCACTAAAGCGCTTGCCAGGATTCTTTACAATTTGGACACGATCAAGTTGTATACCTTCGCGGTCGCGGTAACGTTGAATATAGGCAGACTTTTCATCTTCGGTATCAACTCCTCGCGGATACCCTGATGCTTCAACCTTATCCTTCAAAAAGGCGTTTATATATGGTGTGAAAAGGTTGGGGAGCTTCTGAAACCTCCACACCTCGTGTATCTTCAGTATTCTATAACCATGGCGTACGGCTAGGGCCAGCTCAGGACTTGTATATACGCCTCTGATCTTACGCTGGTGGGGTATATGGTTACATTCGCCGTTATCCTCTTCCGCGCACTTCACGCACAGGGGAAACATGAGCTTGTCGTCGATAACGACAGGTAAGATCGGCATCCATAAATTGCGTGGGGGGAGTACGTCTACGAAAGAGAGCCCAAAGTAATGATCATTCAAATTTTTTGAAAATTCATTGATGGAGGGTATGCTAGGTCCCACCAGTTTCTCAGGAGCGCCCACGGGGTACGGATGGCTCTTCATCACGTATGGGTATCAGAATCTATTTTTCAAAAATAGATTCTGATTGATGAAGAACACGCTTATGTTAAGATGGTGGGAGTATACTGTAAATGTCTCGGCAAACGTTTTATCCATCTCCAACATGAGATCGTCAATTACAATGATTGTATGTTCAGTTCCCTTTAGCGAATTAACGTCATATACACTTTGTGGAACAAAATATCATCTTGGTACTCGTTGAACGCTGATTGATACGTCGAATAGCACCATATAACTTTATGCACAAATTTCGAGAACATCTCGCCCTTTTCTTTAATGATTTTAAGCATAAACACAGTTTTACCACATCCTGTAGGTCCAGATATAATACATGTGGATGGGCTCGTGAATCTGAATTTTTCTACAGAGTCCATTTCTAACACGTCACACTCCTAAGTGGGTCATTTACAAAATATTACAAATTTTGAGTGCTGATCCTTATATTTCTTCTCCCACAGAACCGACGATGAGGTAGAGCACCTATCATTACGGATGACCTCGACGACAGTGTAGTTGTGATCTCTCCCCTGAACCCTCACCAGCGATACAGGTTGCACGTCCAAAGCGGAGGTATGAGAACCCCACATCAGGTATAAAGCGGCCGAAATACGTACCTGTTGCAGCAGACCCCCAACCCTCAACCTCTTACGCAACAACACCCCCAGCAGCAGCAGCACCTAATATACCCCCTTATTCTGCCCCCCGTTCTGTTAAGTCTACAATAATAGATCCCCAACCCTCCTACGCAACAGGGCCCCCATCAGCAGCAGCACCTAATATAGCCACTAATTCATCCGCCCCCCGTTCTGTTGAGGATGTTATTACGTTCGAGTTAGTGCGATCCGCAGCCCCACCCCCGCCTTGACTAGAAATCGGTATAGAGTCAGGGTCGACCCTAGAGCCCTGTATAGCAATGGAATTGAGCGCGGGATACGCAGGGTAGTACAGCATATTATAGAGTTTGCTCTTCAGAATCGCGACGAGCGTGAGGTCAGGACGAGTCTGTCCTTTGGTTCGGGTCAGATGACGGTGATGTAGACGATTATTGGGTGATAGTACCGTTTAGACGTTTGGCTGCTGAAGATAGAATATATATTAGGGCGTATAATGCAAGCCGTCCAAAGTAGTATAGCTTCAATATGGACAACTTCACGGTAAATATTGACCGTGTATTCCGTGTTGCGGGTCATAGTGCCATACCGTACACTCTTAACTTCAATTCTCCAACTATTTACCGAAGGCATATAAACGTCGATCGTGGTTGCGGCTTTATAGCAGTACTCTTAGCACGTATGTTTACTGTACAAAATACACGGACTCAAAAAATTTGGCTGCCTACGATCGTTGAGCGTGCCCGTAAACTAGCTGTAGACTGTGAACTTGAATTTGACTGTAATATGGGTCCTGAAGAGCTGAGAAAGGTAGAACAGGAAATGAATGTGCGCATAGTTATATTTGGTTTGGATGATCGCCGCCGGACTGTGTATGTTTTTAAAAGCTGTGTGAGAGATCGTACAAGACCCCTACTTATTTTAGGATTGTCAGGGACAACGTATCTCCCCATCCGTAATATAAGGGGGCTTTACGCGAGTTATGACAAAAGTCGAAAATATGGGAGACATCATGATTTGTGTAAGGGGTGCCTCGAGTTTGCGGATGATATAGTGAGACATTGTAAAGAATGTCACATGGTATGTGAGCAGTGTAAAAGCACCAAATGTGAAAGCCGTGTAGTTGAGAGAGAGACTGTGATGTGTGTAGACGCACATTTTTCAATAATAGCTGCTTTGATCTCCATAAATCAATTGGTACGTGCAGGAAAATGAGAATCTGTGAATGTGGTATGTTTCACACAATGGATAATTGGGGAAAATTTAAGCACAAGTGCGACGTAATTCACTGTCCTACATGCCAGGAGGAATATAAGGCGGATGGAGTAAAGCATGTGTGTTATATGAAAGATGCTAAGCCTAAAAATAACCCTTGTATAACTGTGTACTACGATATAGAAACATATACGAACGCTGAAACCAAAGAGGTAATTCCACATTTACTTGTGAGCCAGACCATCTGTGATGAGTGTATGGGTATCGAATGTGACGAGTGCCCCAAATGCGGTAAACGGACAAACGTTTTTAAAACGAATGTCAGCGATAGTCCTGTGAAACTATTTGTGTCCTATATTGTCAAGTTAGCCGACAAGTTCAAAAAAATGACTGTGTATATTCTCGCCCATAACGGGGCAAAGTTTGACACGCAGTTCCTTTATAAGGAGTTGCTTGAACACGAATCCTCTGAGATATTTACAGGTGATCCATTGAAAAGAGGCAACAAATTAATACAGATGCAGATAAGAGGCAATGTACAATTTAAAGATACTTTATTATTCACACCTTGTAAATTAGCAAAGCTACCCAAGGTGATGGGAGTAGCAGCTGAAGTTTCCAAAGGATACTTCCCATACACTTTCCTCACCAGCGAGACTTTAAACTACGTAGGCCCACCACCCCCCAAACATTATTTTGACTGCATGGATGAACGTGAAGACTTTGATCGATACTACGACAGTTTTAATGAAAGTAACCCTTATAATATAGCTGATGAATGTGAGCGTTATTGCGTGAATGATGTGCGCGTGCTTAGAGTATGTTTCCAGGCCTTTAGAAGTATGTACATAGCCCGTTTCAAATGCGATCCACTGCAAGTCGCAACCACCATCGCATCATTATGTTTTACGGTGTTCAAGAATAACTTCATGCCTAAAGACACCTTAGCCATTATTCACCGAAACAACCCCCGCAGTTACGGACACAAGGCTATTTACTGGCTCATACACCTGCAGCAACAAACAGGTGTATACATAAAGCACGCCCGCAACACGGGTGAAGTACCCATTAAGATTAATGGACGTGTTTTTTGGGTTGATGGGTTAAGTGAAAACCGTGTCACTGGTGTGAAGACTGTGTATTCCTTTAATGGTGCTGGTGGCATGGATGCCCCGTCCTGAGTGCGGAGTCACCGGAGATATCACGGTAGGTCTCCTGCCGACTGTCTTGCATCGACCCGCACCCGCGATCAACTTATAGGATCACAGTTCACTCACAAAGTCTTGTGGGAGCATGAATATGATGCACGGATGAGACAGACGATGTATACCGTGAGGAAATAAAAACGATCAAGCGTTCAATGGTGCTGGATCCTCTCAAATGTGGTGATAGCTTGTTTGGAGGACGTACAAATCCTTTCAGACTATACTTCCACCTACGGAGGGCGTGAAGCTCCATTACTACGATTTCTGTTCTTTATACCCATACGTGATGAAGAGCATCCGTACCCCGTGGGCGCTCCTGAGAAACTGGTGGGCCTAGCATACCCTCCATCAATGAATTTTCAAAAAATTTGAATGATCATTACTTTGGGCTCTCTTTCGTAGACGTACTCCCCCCACGCAATTTATGGATGCCGATCTTACCTGTCGTTATCGACGACAAGCTCATGTTTCCCCTGTGCGTGAAGTGCGCGGAAGAGGATAACGGCGAATGTAACCATATACCCCACCAGCGTAAGATCAGAGGCGTATATACAAGTCCTGAGCTGGCCCTAGCCGTACGCCATGGTTATAGAATACTGAAGATACACGAGGTGTGGAGGTTTCAGAAGCTCCCCAACCTTTTCACACCATATATAAACGCCTTTTTGAAGGATAAGGTTGAAGCATCAGGGTATCCGCGAGGAGTTGATACCGAAGATGAAAAGTCTGCCTATATTCAACGTTACCGCGACCGCGAAGGTATACAACTTGATCGTGTCCAAATTGTAAAGAATCCTGGCAAGCGCTTTAGTGCAAAATTGTGTCTAAACAGTCTATGGGGAAAATTTGCGCAGAATACCGGCAGAGGGAACATTCATTTGGCACAAAGTTATAGCGATGTCTGGGATTATGCCAATGCCCCCGATAAAGAGGTCATGGAGATCGTGAATGTAGGTAATACTTACGTAATAAAGTACAACAACACTGAATTTGCCACAGATACCTCAAGGGTTACAAACATACCTGTGGCGAGCTTCACAACAGCCTACGCCCGTATAAAACTTTGGGGTCTATTGCATTCTCTTGGGCGGAGAGTATTGTATGCCGATACAGATAGCGTGATATTCACAGAGAGGGAGGGTGATTACATGCCCGCTATTGGGGAGTTCCTCGGCGAGCTCACTGATGAGATCAAGGATGAGTATGGGGACGTGCATACGCCGACTCTTTTATCTCAACAGGACCTAAGACTTATGGGGTACGGGTCAGGGTAGGGGATGAAATGAAATATATCGTGAAGGCAAAGGGTATTACGCTCAACCATGCGAATCGGGAGGTTGTTAACTTTGAGTCGTTGAAGGATCTAGTATGTTTGGAACCTCACCAACTAATTGTAGGCACCCACAATTTTCGGGCGCAGAAGCTGGGAGGCGTGAAGGAACTTAGGGGTACGATGGTGTGCCGTAACACCTATAGGAAACGTTACCAGTTACCTGGCACCTATGATACCGTACCCTTTGGATACCAATGATGCTTCTAACTCACACGTCTTGTATATAATCGTATCTATTTGTAAATATATATATATATAACTTGAATATCTCGAATCGTATTTGTAAATATATGAATATCTCAATAAATCAAATAGCGTTTCACTTTCTCCTTTGTGTGTGTGTGTGTGTGTGTGTGTAGGTGAAAGTTCTAAGCTCCGCCCACTGCGTGAGTCATGCTACTATCTGGGAGTCCCTGCGTGGTCAGTCGACCGCAGTAAGCCCGAGAGATCAGACGTGTATTCAGATCAGACGTATATTGAAATGGCTACCTTTAATATTGCTTGCACAACGTTTATGAAATGGTATTCAGTAAAGTGTGAGGATGTGGTGGATACCGAAAAACTTCCTATTCCCCCCTCCTATGCCTCTTTTAAAGCCACATTGGATTGTGCGAAGTTCCAAGATGTACAAATACTCTACGGATGTTCTGGTGAGACTGTTGAAGGCTTTCGTTGCACAGACGATGTGCTGAAGTATGCTGCAGGGCTAAACTTTATAAAGTCTCACATACACCGTGAAGTAAAAGAAACAACGCGTGCAGAAGAGAAGCAGCAGGTATGGATAATGAGCCTTGTGGATGGGTGGTGTGACAAGCGGTATTACGTCATGCTACACCATGTCGATTACTCATACCCTACGTCTGAAAATGTGAATCTCGTGATCATGGACAATCTTAGGTGTTTTTATCACTATATTAACGTATATCATGATGAGGTTCATAGTGAGGTTGTGGCTAGTGCCATGCGTGAGTTTTTAACAGATTTTAGAGACGAGTATCGTTTGATGGGTAGAAAGGAAAAATATGAGCATATGTTCCTCTCAAATAGTGCGCCGGAGTGTGGAGATGATTAGCGCCTAGTTCTTATCCAAAGTGCGTAGGCTGGTAGTGACGAAACGGAAAAACAAATATGTGCAACAATTCGAGTCGTACGAACATGCCCATTCACGTATCATCGAGTCAGCCGCCCGTCGAACCGTTCCTGCCTGTGCCTCACACGGCTCATAGTTATCTCAGAGCTTGAACCGAGTAGACGTGCGCTCCTCGAATACGATGGAACTTCCTTTGAGCAGCATTCTCAACGCCTCGTACGATGTGTCCGTGACGAAATCGTTGCGCGTGTTCAGGCGTAATTCCGGTACCATTAGCTATGTACTGGAAACGGAATGTAGACCGACAAACAAACGGTTTATTTAAGTATCGAGGAGATGAATAGAATCTTTGTGATAGTTGATAAGTGGTGTGAAGATCGTTATAAAATACCTGCTAACGTAGGTACAAGAAGAGAGCAGATTAGTGACGCGCCCTCATACGCCGTTGTATGTACGTTGTGTATAAATAACGATCGGCCGTGCATTGATATAAGGCTTATGTGGAAGAATGCTTCTGATAATAACGCTCTTATTCCTACGCGAAACCGTTTCATCCTCGACAGAATGTTTGAAATCGTCGGATTCCGTAAACTGAAACCTATATTAGACGCGCGTGTTACGGATATGCTTTATTTTGATACAGTTCTTGAATACGCATACACTGCTCTGCTCGATGGGTTTACCGAGTGTAGGACTGGTGAGAATGGTCTAGTGCTGGATGTTTATTTAAAAAGTTTAGACTCTTTGAAATACCATGAACTTTGGTACAAAGCAATTGATCGGTACAAGGCTGAGCTCACCTACACCGTTCACCCTGAAGAACTATTTCTTTATATAACGCGCAGTTGCCGTAACGATTTAGAAGATTATTTCAATTGCCGTTATGTTGAGTGAAGAGTTCACGATTGAAAAGCTCGAGTCGGTAGAAATAAACCCTCGATTGGAAAAGCATTCTTATAAACTTGCGTTTAATAATGTAGCTAACGATGAACTCTTTGTGCGTGCTTTTGATTGTATTCTAGACGTATTTAAAGATGACTTGCCAACCGGTTGTAAAGTGGGGACAAAAATAGTACTGAACGATATGAAAGCCATTCATATCGAATACAGGTTTCCCTATACTTTAAGCGGTGAAATATTATTAAGCCGCATAGACTGCGTAATGCAGAGCAATAATGATGTAATTGTAAACTCGATTAAGACCGATTTTAGTATTTTAAAAAAAAAGTGAATTGTATATATATATTTTGCTTGACGATTATACGCATATTTCTATTGATTTGTGTTTATATATATATATATATATATATTTTGCTTGATATTTCTCCTGTACTGTTATGTACATATTGAAGTGTATATGAAATGTATATTTTATTTTATATATCACCATAATTGTGTGTGTGTGTGTATATTTCTCCTGTACTGTTATGTACATATTGAAATGTATATGAAATGTATATGAAATGTATATTTATTTTATATATAATTATGTGTATATATTTCTGTTATGTACATATTGAAATGTATATGAAATGTATATTTTATTTTATATATATATATATATCCATAATTGTGTGTATATATTTCTGTTATACGCATATTCCTCAAATGTATATGAAATGTATATTTTATTTATATATATATATATCCATAATTGTGTGTATATATTTCTGTTATACACATATTCCTCAAATGTATATTTATTTTCTATATATTTATAATAAAAAGAATGATGCAATGTTGTTTATTGTTATGCCTTCTACTACCGGTATTCTGTATACAACAGGTATCTGGCAATATTTAAGCCTTCTAAGCCAACTGGCTGATTAGGAGTCTAGAATAGTGTATACAATGGAATACATGGCGCTATCTGGCAACTCAGCCAACTGGCTGATTAGGCGTATATAATAATAATGTATGCAATAATACTGCTAAAAAGAGGTATCTGACAACCAGCCAACTGGCTGATTAGGAGTCTATAATAATAATGTATGCAATAATACTGCTAAAAAGAGGTATCTGACAACCAGCCAACTGGCTGATTAGGAGTCTATAATAGTGTATACAATGGAATACATGGCGCTATCTGGCAACTCAGCCAACTGGCTGATTAGGCGTATATAATAATAATGTATGCAATAATACTGCTAAAAAGAGGTATCTGACAACCAGCCAACTGGCTGATTAGGAGTCTATAATAATAATGTATGCAATAATACTGCTAAAAAGAGGTATCTGACAACCAGCCAACTGGCTGATTAGGAGTCTATAATAGTGTATACAATGGAATACATGGCGCTATCTGGCAACTCAGCCAACTGGCTGATTAGGCGTATATAATAATAATGTATGCAATAATACTGCTAAAAAGAGGTATCTGACAACCAGCCAACTGGCTGATTAGGAGTCTATAATAATGTATACAATGGTATCGCGGTATCTGGCAACTCAAGCCATTTACGCCAACTGGCTGATTAGGAGTCTATAAAACAACGCCAGCCCGGCTGGAAGTCTTATTAACTCGTTCTCCTTTCTTCTACTACTTCTTTCACCACCTTTCTCTACAAAAAAAAAAAAAAAAAATGGTGTCAATAATCCAGCAGGGTTGAAAGCACCTTAAACAGAAAAAACAAACAAACAATGTGCACTTGGCTCCTGCCAGGTGAACACCTCTCCTCCTTTCTCTCCTCCTCCTTTCTCTTGGGGGATAACGCCGCCTCCAAGTTCCCCCCCTTTGCAACAACCCCCCTTTGCAACAACCCCTTGCAGCAACCCCTTTGCAACATTACATAATAACCTGCAACATTCCTGCACTCTCCCCTTTTTCGGCTATACTACTGAGGGTCATGCGGCGGAAGGGGATCTACAGCTTTACTTGGAATCTGAACCATCTACGGGTCGCTACATCATCTGGACGCGGATGACGGTCACCCATCCAACTATTGAGAGGACTCAACGTCGCTTAACCGCACTGATCTAACGGGAAGCGGTGGTGTGACGTGTCTACGCCGTGTGGCGACGATTATGTCAAATTGTTTACTGCCCATGCATCGCTTCCACTTCCTTCAACATCAAACGCTTCACCTGACGAATGACAAGACAAGAGGTAAAACACTAAAGTCAAGTTGCCGCATTCTTTTCGTCAAAACAAACTAGATTTGACTCGAGTTTTGCCAAGCCATCTCCGGAGGTGGCTGAGAAAACTTAAGCTACTTTTTCTGTAAACAAATAATTTGTAGTCTGCAGAATCAAGGATATTTCAAGAAATCATTGTATTATTTAGGCCCACATATATAAGAAATATTTCGTCGATGTTACGAGGCTATGCTAGAATAAATTTATGCATTTATAAGACTTCTTAAGTAAAGAATTGGCTTTCAATCATTACAACTTTGGGCCTTTATTGGCCTAAAGTTGCTGTGGCGAGCTCAAATCTAGGCCACGATCTAGGCCTTACTGAATCTTATTGCGGGATGGATTCATAATAGAAGCTTGAAGTTAGGACCCTGCTGCCATGCGTTGAGAATCAAGATTAATGGCTAAACCTTCAGCCCTTCAACTACAAAGTAGACTTAGCCAAGAGTGGGCTTAATTGAGTTTTGTTTACGTATGACTTCACAAACTCAAGTTGCGCGTTCTTTTCGTCCACAAATAAAAGCTGACTTGAAGTCAGTGAAAGAATGCGACTTCAAATCAAGTTTTGGACGAAAAGGAAATGGCTGAAAACATGACAGTAACTAAACCAAAACACTTTTAAGTCACAGGATTACTGGCATGCGGGAGAGAAATACTCTGCCCGCAATCTGTCAGTAACACACACACACACAAGTGTATGGGATGGCATTTTACTGGGGTGGGGGCGGAAAAACTTTGCCCTGAAAATTTTCAGGGTGCCCTGATTTCCGCATAAGCACTATGTGTAGCATAAAATAACACAAAGGTTAGAGTATGAGTAACATATATTATAAAGCCTTTTTTATATAAAAAAAACATTACAATTTACAAAAATGAGATAAAATTTTGCTACAACATTTCTAAATGATAAGCAAAACTACGGCATTGCAGTTGATATAGAATTCAGTAAGTCTTCAACCTACGTTTTAATTATTGACTACAAGTATAGTAGCAAGTAATTAATTCACCTCAAAAAATAAAAAAAAACAAAGGAATGTCAGGAAAAATCTGCCCTGAAAATTTCAATATTTGCCCCTGAAAATGCTCAATTCCCTAGTACTGGAGCGCCCCTAGATCCCCCGCCTCATACGCCTATGCACACACATCTAATAAACTATTTAACCAAACCTAACCTTAGTGTCATCGAACCAAGAAGGGCGTGATAAGTGTTTCGAACGCAAATGAGGGCTCAAAGGGTGTTTTCTGTCGTCGCTAAATAGTGAGGTGCTCGTTAATCTAGCCAAATCTAACCTAATCAGAACCAATGTATCTTTTTCCTGACAGTAAAAATGTTTATAGATCTATGTTTAATGTTGCGAGGTACCAAAAGAAAGAAATTACCACACTACATATAAATTATCGCACATTTGACCTCACTTATGCTCAGTTGCCTACACATCCGCACACACCACAACCATATATATATATATATTATATATATATATAAAACGATTGCAGTGTGATCATAAATTCGAGTAAAAAAAAAATCTTAAAAATAAGAAATTAAAAGGGGCAAATTTATCACTTTAAATTAATGGGCAAAAAGTGATATTAAGGTTGTCTTTTTGAATTTATTTATTGTGTCTTTTACGGTGAAGTCGCAACTGTTGATATATTTCAACCACACCCGAGCCAAAAGCGGAAAAAAATGACACATTCCAACAGCAAAATATTCATAAATCTGGCAAGTAATCTTTAAGCCACATTTTACGGTAAGTGCGTGCGTCATTGTGTTTGTGTGTGTGTGTGTGTTCTTGAATACCTTAGGTTATCACGACACGAACGCGTGGGTAGCGACATTAGCGATGTTCTCAAAATTTCATAAAAACGAACAGATGTAATGAAGGTTAGCACCGCGTTTGCTTAATTTAATTCTATTGTTTAGAAAACATCAAAAGTCGTCATACACAAATGAAAGTATGAAAATGTCGCGATTTTGTAATGTAACCATACATGTGTGTCAGTATGATATCATATATATATATATATATATATATATATATATATATATATATATAATATGGATGTTTTTATACATGTATGTATGTATGTATATGTGTGTGTCCATCCGTATCTTACACACTACACACTATACAGTGATATATATATATATATATATATATATATATATATATATATATATATATATATATAGTGTGTGTAAACGTCTTGTTTTCCTGCGTTCAAAGCAAGAGGCAAATTATTAACTCCGACTGCACATATAATTACGCCCATTTCCTCGGATTATCCCCATCATTATAATGGAATAAATTATGTTTTGAAGCTCTTTAAGGAAGTCATTCTCGAAATTACTTCAAAAGAATTGAGAAATATAAATGGTTACTTAACAGATGGAAACCTGAAATATTAGAATACAGCTGGTTTTTACAGCTGGTTCTGACTTTATTATTATTATTAATACTATTATTTGAAATTTTGCCGCATACATGCTATAACCAAAACTGTATATTATACGAGTGTATATATATATATATATATATATATATATATATATATATATATATATATATATATATATACGACAAGCACAACCCAATGTGGTTGTTAATAGGCAACAAAGACCTATGAAGTTTCTTTACAACTGTAATAACAAAACGTTCCATAGTCACTCTCCTGAATATAAATATTTATATAATTATACAGCTTAATTATAGTTTATGGACGTCAGGAACTCCAGTTTATTACACGTTTCGAAACGTTATATACATACATATAGTGAGCGGAAGGAAGTGCATATTATATATATATATATATATATATATATATATATCTATATATATATATATATATATATATATATATATATATATATATATATATATATATATATATATAGGGAAAACCCTATAGCTACGCGAAAAGAAAAACAAGAACTCGCGCCACTATCGGGTCCTTAAGGAAAGGAAATAATGAACAAACTGACGATCGAAAAGAAATTGAGAGCCCGGTACGAATCAGTTTTCAGTACCCCAAAAAGTGACAAAGCGGTTATAGGACAAATTAAATCACACTCAGCCGCGGGTCCGAACAAATGGAACGCATTATTGATTGAAAACTATAAAAATAAAATAGCTACACCCTTATACTGGATATGGAGATCTCCAGACACTGGGGAAATACCGAGCATCCTGAAAGAGCAAACATTGTCCCTATATACTGTATAAAGAAGGGGATAAATATTGAACAAAGAACTATAGACCAATGTCATTGACGTCGCATCTCACTCGAGTATTTGAAAGAATAGTTAGAGAGGAAATCTATGACTTCTTAGAGACATTGGAAAGATTCAATGAGAATCAGCACGGATTCCGATCAGGAAGATCGTGCCTATCACAACTTATAGAGCACTGGAACAATATCCGAGACGCGCCTGAAGGCAATGAAAACTACGATGCCATATACGCGGATTTTGCTAAAGCTTTCGACAAATGCGACCATGATATAATAGCGCATAAAGCAAAACATATGGGAATAACGGGCAAAGTGGAAAAATGGACCTACAATTTCCTCAGAGAAAGTAAGCGGGTCGTAAAAATCAGATGTATATCGTCAGAATCGGAAGTACCAGCTCAGTACCACCACCAACAGTATAGTAACACCCTTTGCAGATAATACAAAAATCAGCAGAAAAATCAGTGATGTAAAAGAGGTGGAGATCCTGCAGAGTGACACGAAAATAATACACAAATGGTCAGAAGACAACACCATGAAATTTAACACCGAGAAATTTCAGCTACTGAAATATGGAAGAATTGAGGAGAAAAATCGGACAGCATATTTTGCCCCAGCTAAACAGGAAATTCAGAGAAACAAGAAAGCAATAGATTTAGGGGTTATAATGATCGACGATGTAAAATTTGAGACACAAAATCAGATAGCGATAAACAAAGCAAAAAGAGTCGCGGGAAAGGTAATAAGAGCCTTCAAAAGAAGGGACAAGAAAGTAATGATTCCCCTGCTGAAAACACTGATCATACTAAAACTTGAATACTGCTCAGTCTTAACGTCCTCATGTAAAAAGGAGAAAATTAATAAACTAGAAATTTTTTTTAAAAATTCAGCCAAGATTGATGGCTGCAAAGAACTCAACTACTGGGAAAGACATTCGTAAATTAAATTTATATTCACTGGAAAGAAGAAGAAGAGAGAGATAAACCCTAGTTTACACGTGGAAAATAATGGAAAAACTGGTACCTAACCTGAAGCTGAACCCAGTAACCACACAAACAACAGTGGAAACTAGGAAAAGTAGAATGTGTAGTGTTCCCAAACTAGAGGTCAGACAAGGGACACCCTCAACTCTTAAAGGAAATTAGTTTGGTTGTCAGGGGGCCCAAGACTTTTTAACCAGTTTCCTCAGGAACGTCACAGTGGTCAAAGTTGAAATCTTCAAAAGAAGACTAGATGCCTGGCTCAGGACGATACCAGATGATCCGAGTGTGCCTGGTTATGTGCGATGGAGATCGCAAGAAAACAACTCGCTCCTCCATCAGGCCAGGCCTAGAGGGGGTGCCACCAACTTGACCTTCGTGTAAAGAGAGACGAATGCCAGGAACTGTTACGAGATATATATTGTCGATCGTAAGTCTGAGTTCACCTACAATTATGAAGGAAATGGTAAATAAAAAACCCTAAATTTCTTAGAGTCTCAGGTTTTGAATGCAGGACAACAGTACAGTGCAGCAAATTCCTCATAATTTACTAAAAAAAAAGTATTCAATATTCAGCGTGATCTCCATCATGGATGATGGTTTCACATCTCGAAGGTATCGAATCAAACCAGGGCTTGAAACCTGGAATTATTTGCCCTTTCGAAAGGACAATAAGCCAGTGGTCTATTAGTCTTACTGGCTTTACTTCGGAGACGTTTTTTTTAGCCTTTTCCACATACGAGGCGCTCCGCGCCAAATGTTCGTTCGTAAGCGTCAAAAATAAAAAACGCCAGAAAACGCAGTTAAAGTTGGGGAATGAATATTAGACTGTATCTCTTGAACCAGTCAAGATAGCGCGAAGATGTTTATATGAAATTTATAGCTTTCGAATTATCTCAACATTGGATAGTATTGGAACTGAGCTTCACGCTGGTACAAAAAACGAGTTTTAGCTCTGAGTGGCGCTTGCGAACATCTGGCGCGGAGTGCCTCATATACTAGGGGCACTCAATATATTTTGCCCCACCCTTTTTTCTTAGCTAAATAATAGGCCATGGGGCTGAAATGTCTTTTGGGCCGTAAGTTTGAACTTTCTGCGCTTCACATAACCGGATTTTTCCAGTTTGAACCTCCCCTCCTTGTATAAAACCGCTTTTAAACACCCTTGTATAAAAGGAGTTTCGAAAATGGCGTCTGACAGTGATGTGCGTCGTAAACAGAGAGCTGTTATCGAGTTCTTAACCGCAGAGAAGGAAACAGTTTGAAATATCCACAAACGTCTACAAAACGTTTACGGAGATGCTGTTGTTGATCGAAGCACAGTTGGACGCTGGTCTAAACGTGTGAGATCATCGGAGAGAGGGAGAGGCAGCCTCGATGAGCCACGCAGCGGTCGCCCGGCATCGGCTGTGAAATCTCACACTGTGCAACGTGCTAACAGCATCATTCGATCAAATCGGCGCGTCACATACAAGGAGCTATCACTGGAATTAGGAATTAGTGAAGAAAGTGTGAATACGATAATTCAGCAACTGGGATACTCAAAAGTGTGTTCACTGTTTGTTCCTCGCGAACTGACTGAATATCACAAAGCCCAAAGAAAAGAAATAGCTTCTGAGTCGTTGGCTCGATACGAGACAGAAGTTACGAATTGTGACTGGGGAGTGGGGATGAAATTGGGTACACCACTTTGAACCTGAAACAAAACGCCAATCCATGGAGTGGCATCACGCAGACTCCCCACGCAAGAAAAAGTTCAAAATGGCTCCCTCTACAGGAAACGTTATGGCCACCATCTTCTGGGACATGAAAGGGGTGATTCTGGTGGACATTATGAAGAAAGGACAAACAATCAACTCACACGCATATATTGCTACCCGACAGAGACTCTAGAGACGTATAAAGCGAGTTCGATCGGAGAGAAAACTGGAAGACGTCGTTCTTTTGCACGATAACTCAACACCACACAACAGTTTGCAAAGAAGAGAGGCCATCACAAAAATGCGCTTGACTGTGTTACCCCACCCTCCATACAGCCCGGATCTGGCACGTTCAGACTTCCATTTGTTTGGGCCAATGAAGGATGCTATTCGTGGAAGAAAGTTTCAGTGACGATGAGGTTGTTGAGGAGGTTAAGAGGTGGGTCCAGCGAACCCAGCGAACTTTTACCAGCAAGGAATAAAGGCCCTCGTTTCGAGGTGGAGGAAAGCAGTAGAAAAGGATGGAGACTATGTGGAAAAATAAAAACTTGGAAAAAAGGTATGTAACTACTTGTGTACAAAATTTCTGGAACTTACAAGGAAACTTAGAAAGAAAAAAAAGGTGGGGCCAAATATATTGAGTGGCCCTCGTATTTTTGGGGTTTAGATCGGGACCTTGTGGTGAAACTTCAGCATTCGGACGATTCCAACCGAGTCCTACTCATCCAAGTAAGTCTTGCCTGTATAGTAAAGTATAACCAGGGACGTAGGCAAGGGGGGGACAACGGAGGCGGTGGCCCCCCCCTTGGAAAACACAGGAAAAAAATCTGCGGTAATTACAACCAAGTTCACCGCCAAACTATAACATTTAACAATTTGGTATCTATATATAATGGAATATGAAAATATGAAAATATAGGATATATTTAATATAATGTATGAAAACTATAGGATCAATACCTGATTTCAAATTTCAGAAAATACAAGTAATTACATCATAATATAGCTTAGATTGCACCAATGTGACTGTCCTATCCAAACTTTTGTTGGAAAGGGTACATATTTCATGTGGATGGCTGTATAGTGGCTGTTCAAAAATGGCAGGTGCCCTGACATTTTCAGTTTTTACACAAAATAAGCTTAAAATGCGCTGGCCGTAGGGCTCCGCCCTGGACCCCGCTGGGGGAGCTTCCAGCTCTCCCCCAAACCCCCTAACTGTATGGGCTCGCCCGATTCACCACGGAACCTGACGAACGTAGCTCAAGTTCGCCCCCCTCCTTGGGACATTCCTGGCCACGTCCCTAAGTATAACAGGATGTTTTTGATCGTTATCTCCCTGGAAGATGATTCCTCTCCTTATGCCTTTCATTTCCAAGAATTTCAGTTTTGGTCTCATCGTCCCATTCTACGGAACGGGTCGGAACATTTCTTCATTAATCACACCAGTTTTGATGCTTCTTTGCAAACTGAAACCTCTTCTTCTTATTCACATTACTAATATACGACTTTTTGATAAGAGCTTTTCCTTGTAGCCTTTTTTTCACAGTGGACGTGCTCATACAACAGTCACATCTTTCTGTGGTTGCACATATTTCCGGAGTCGTCATTAAGAGATTTGCTGAGGGGTCATTGAATAATGCGATCTTGTTTTGCAGTAATGCTAAAGTGACCTATATGGGCAAACCTTGTCTACTGCGAATAGGCAAACTGCCATTTCCCTGTATCTGCTGTAGAGTTCTTTGAACGGCTAATTGGTACTTTGATCTCCGCTAGGTTCTCTTTGGCTGTTGTTAATACGCTGTTGTTAATACGCTGGTCATTTCGTGGTGCAGAGAATGGTAAATATTAAGTTTCGGGGACACCAGTTTTTTGCACCCCTGATTCGTCGAAAGTTGGTGACCTAGGGAATAATTAACCGACCTAGAACAACCACATAACTTAGTGTAACCTAACCCGGATGTAAGAGTTATCCTGATTGACCCGAAGTATGAAATGAGCAGAATCACCGAAATCCGGAGGCCTTTTCCTCACGAGTGTAACTCACTTCCATATTAGCCATTGCGTGTTATTCTACCTGCAAAAAAAAAGAGGTCCAAAAACAACACATCAATTTGAACATTCGTTTTAGTTATAATGTATTAAGGTACTTTTGTAAATTTAATTTAAAATTAATTTTCCTACGAGACCGGACTTATGGGACACCCTGTATATAGGCTGCGCAAGAGACTTGACAAGTATGCTTCACACCATGCGAATGTTAATGCAGATATAACTAGTTCTGTGGGACATAAAAGGTTTCTTTTGCTCACAGATTAGTAGTCATCCGGGGTAATAAAAAACAATTTTCACATCTTTTGGTTTTATGGCTTAAATACATGACATAGCAAAGTATTAACCCATTAGTGCCCATTGGTAGAATTTCATACCGATAAAATTGTCATTATTGCATCACTTTTTTTTGTATTCGCGTGAGCCTCGGTATGAGTCATTGACATGACGCAACCTTTTAAAGCATAGGTCATGTCAATGACTCATACCAAAGATCACGTGAATACAAGAAAAAGTGACGCAATAATGGCAAACAATTTTGGCGGTAGGAAATTCTACCAATGGGCACTAATGGATTAATAGTGCTAACGGACAATCTTCCTTACCTAACCTAAGCTAATCTACTATGTTAACTATGATACCTTATGCCACAGGAGGAAAAGATGAAATTAAAAAAATCCATATTAGAAAAAATAAAAACCTTAATTTTATTTTCCGAGAAAAGGGGAGAGAAAAAACCCCCAAGGCGCCTGGGTCAAAATAGAATAATATGCTCTTAAATGTCACAAAAGCTTCGCTGAAGTGTTTAAACTCGATTCTATTTGTATTAATTAAAAACATTTTAAAAACACTTGAAACATAAATCAGCTAATAAATGTTAAAAAAAAAAAATCATTTAACCGCAAAAAACAAAAACAAAAAATATAAAAGTAGCTACACACTTTTTACAAATAAAAAAAAGGCCCATTTTGCTCAGCACCTTAATGGTAATTGTGCATTAACTAATTAAGACGATTTTAAGACCAAAGTAATTAGTTTCACGTGTATAAATGTTTTTTGCTTCAAAAAAAGGGGTTCTTTAGGCGCAAATAAAAACAGGTAGTTGATTAATACACATTTGAAAAGTACAAAAAAGTAAATTAATTCAATTAATTTGATCAGTTATACTGTATGTCTGAAGAATGCAAACAAAATATATAAATTAATTAATTCTGTAATTATTATATATATATATATATATATATATATATATATATAGTGAACAGACAAAGAAACAGACAAAGGACAGCCAAAGGAATTCTTTTCCCCGCCATTCTCAAACATCTTGGAACCATCAAGAATCGAAGAGCACACGTGGTTTTGTCAAGGACAGAGAAACAACAGGACGCTTGTAGGCGTCTCGGAAAGGCCGCGAAACTTAGCGTCCTAAGAGGTTATAAGAGGTTATAAAAGGCTGAGTCCACTGATACACCTTCTCACACACTTCTACTACTTCTTTCACCACCTTTCTCTACAAAAAAAAAAAAAATGGTGTCAATAATCCAGCAGGGTTGAAAGCACCTTAAACAGAAAAAAACAAAAACACTCCTCTCTCCACAGTCTTCACTTCTCGTTTGGTTGTCACGTCTCACTCTCAGCCTTCGTCAGCAGCAACACTCGTCAAGTGTTTCCTTCAAGGCTCCGGTCTATCATCAAGTAAAGCCTTCTACAGACCACCTGCAGAAGCAATCCTTTAAAACCAGCGCCGTTCGACCTCAGCCGGCCTCAGTCCCTCAACGCAACCGAAGCGAATCAACACTTGAGGCGACATCCTTCTGACCCTGGCTTAACTCATCCTTTACTTCATTCCGATCGGCGCCCATTCAACAAGTACTGCACGTAGGCCCACATTCTCCAAAGTCACGTACTGTCAATCACAGTTTTCAAGGTCATCCTCGACAGGCGAAACGCAGTACGGTCAACTTCATCTCAGGCCTACAGTCTACAAGGTCAACCTTCACGTATCTCTTCCACCTCCAGAGGTATTCAGCATTTCTGGCCTACAGTCTACAAGGTCAACCTTCAAGTATCTCATCCATCTCCAGAGGTATTCAACATTGTCGGTATGCTCTCTGTGCCTCGTTCTTAAGCAATTCTCGCGAAGCCTACACAGTGTAATCGCAGAACCGTGTTTAGGATATACCCAAAAGTGTATTCAATACCGTTCAAATTAACTTTCTCATCAAAACTGCAGTAGGCCTAATTTCATGTGTCGTACCAATATCGTAGTTTTGCATCACCCTGTTATGGTGGTCAATCATACAATTTACTTACCGTACATCCTACTGTTTATAAGTTCTTTTATGCATTTCATTCAGATGGCTTAAACCATTTACTATACCAACCGTACGGGCATTATTTCAGCTATCAATAGGCTACATCATTTCTGTGTTCCATTTCGCATATCTCATTAGCCCATTCAAATAGTGTATTACATAACAATTAAGCTGTATAACCATTTCCTTATTTGCTAATCCTGTCATCTTTAGCATAATATAAATGTCGTTATATAAATAATCGTTAATCATCGTAGATACCTTCATTGCAATGTTAATCACTATAACTACCAACGTTGAAATGTTATTCACTGTGAACAAATAACTGATTTATTTTCTTACTTAAACACAAAACAACAAGGTGAGTTTTCTAACCTTATTAATATTGTTTGCTTGGTTGTAATCCAAGCTGGTGACCTCGAATTACTTATATCAGTTCATTCAGTAATTATAGTAAGCCTACTCCATTAGCCACATCAAACCGGTTAACCGTAGACCACTGTAAATTGGTAACTCCACCCTATTCATTTAACATTCAAGCATTAACCTTCAATCGTTCTCAATCAATTAACCATTATCATTATTAGAATGCCAACTTTATGCTAATAGCCGGTACCATCAAAGTGGTTAATACTAGGCCTAATATATATATATATATATATATATATATATATAAACTTTCATTGCATTTACCGCAACAATATAATATCACTCAAGGAAAAAATTATAAAACAGTGTTTAAAAAGGCTAATTAATTTCTGCCGGACACAACCAAACCCTTTTCAAAGCCATAAACTAGTTAAAATGTCTAAAAAAGTTATAAAACTTCCGTCCCGCGGAGCTGGTTAAAATGACTGTGTTAAGGCATAATCACGGACAGAGAGATGGTGGCTGTCGTTCATCCGTCATCCTATTACAAAAGCCTCCAATAATTCTGGCGTAGTTTATGAAATCCCATGTGGAAGTTGCCCTCAAAAATACATCGGAGAGACAATTGATTTTCAGAGGATGATTAATTCCCACAAACGTGACCCTGAGATTGGGTAATACTTATAGTAGCTTGGTTCAGCATAGGGAACATCATAATCATGTTTTTAACTTCCAGGATTCTAAACTTATCATGAAGGTCAGGGACCAGGAACAGAGACAAATATACGAGACATTTTATATTTTAGTAGAAAACGCCATTTCAAATATTAAGCTGTCCTACAGTATGGATAGCTTTATTTTAACATTTTAAAATATTTTTGGGTAATTTCGGGTCGTGACCGGCTGCCAGATGTACAGGATTGATTTTTACTTAGATTTCTCATCTTGAATGTTTGAAATCTGGGCAATTTTTTGCCTTTGCCAACTGCCAGATGTACGACAGCCACCATCTCTCTGTCCGTGATTATGCCTTAACACAGTCATTTTAACTTCAGCTCTTCCACGGGACGGAAGTTTTATAACTTTCTTAGATATTTTAACTAGTTTATGGCTTTAAAAAGGGTTTGGTTGTGACCGGCTGAAATTAATTAGCCTTTTTAAACACTTTCATAATTTTTTCCTTGAGGGTTTGAGTGGTATATATATATATATACATATATATATATATATATATATATATATATATATATTATATAATATATATATATACATATATATATATATATATATATATATACATATATATGAATCGGTCATTGACTTATGTTTCACATGGGAAAGTAAACACCGTATGACAGGTTTTTATTAATCAGGATAGGCATGCGAAGTCTCATTATAAATGACGGTTTGCTTTTACTGTACAGATGTCATCCTGATTTGGCCAGACCCCGTGTCACACACTTTGAGGAACCAGTTCTGTCTTTGTGGTCTAGGAATTTAAGTTCGACTTGTGACACAGGTGCATCTTTGTTAGAGCAAGGTTAATTAATCATTTTGGGGAAAAAGTGATGAATGATGAAATTTTGTAATTAATCAATGATTAACTGCTTAAACGTGATTAATAATTAAATACGTGTGCAAAGGGTAAGAAAGCTTTATTGTTTCTGTTGCGTAAGATAAGACCGAAGAAAAAATATTTTCCTCATCCATTTAGTTTGCTTTAGTTCAAGAAACCAAGCATGACCGAATTAGCCAAGTTTATACATGCGAAAAGATGCCAAATTCAAACGCCACATTAAAAAATTTATGGTAAAATGATGTTGAAATTATGGGGAAAATTAATCATTTTTCATCACTTTCTAAAAATATTTTTTTTATTAATTAATGACTAAATTCGAAACACTGATTAACTGATTAACCATAACCATGCCCTAAATTCTTTGTCTTCTTGACAAACTTTCGACACTATTGACCAATAATTGGCTCGAGCTGTAGCCACCATCCGGCGTAAAATTCGCCCACAATGATCTTGTCAGGCTCTGGCATATTTTCTAGCAAGAAGGATGCGTTCTACTGATGCCTGTACACCAGATAACCTTTTCTTATTGGGCAAATCCAACTCTGACTCGTCTGATGACAATGATGCAGCCAATTCTAACTCTTCTGATGATGGTGGGTCATCAGGAAGGTTCCTCAGACTACTGCATCTCCTCTACCAACTTTTGCTTTCTTCATTGACGGTCCACACCTGTCTTCTGTTGTTCTTGACTCTTCTGCTCCTCTATTTGTCGACATACTTCTTCATCAGTAATGATGGTGTCATGCAATGACAACTTGTGCCGTTTTGGTGGTGGTGCACTGCTGGGACGATCACGGGACTTGATAACCAATTCAAATGACGTTTCATTTTCTTCAAACATCAGTGACACTGAATACTGCACTCCATCAGGGGTGTGCTTCTGAAGCGCATGTACCAAAGACTTTACACTGTTTGATGCACAGTTGGCACAGTGTACAGGATTTTCTACAGCGTCTGGACTGCCTTGCCACAGATCTCGCCTCGTAGGAACCTGTGTTCCCACAGTAGGAGTGAATGTTTTGGGTGTTACGATGTGCTTGGTTATGGTTTGCCTTCTGTCACTGCGATGTCTATCTCTTGTGAATGTTTATGGTGTTGTGACATGCCTGGTTGTGGTGAAGCTGGCAGGTCGGCCTCAACAGCTGCTGGCTGCCCTCGTTCAGTGAGTGCCCCTCGTTCTGTCAAATGGCAAACCAGCAGCCCTCCACCGCTGATACGACTGCAGTTTGACCTTGTATAGCCGGTTGATTTTACACTTGCCAGGGTTGACCGGATACAGACTAGTTGCCTCAAACCCCGCCTTGATATTTCACTCACTCAAGCCATTACAAGCAATCAAATTGACAAAGTTTGCTCTGCGTAATGGATGACGTGTTCCTGTCTGCTAGACACGTTGCAACAACTTTTTTCAGCTGTGCCTGATCGCTCCACCTCCTGTTGTAGCATTTCGTAAAACCCATATATCACAAATAGATCTAATGTCGCATTCTTTCCTGCGAGCTGCATCAAAAGTGATTTTTTTTCAGCGTCAAGTGATGCCTCTTCATCACCTTGAACTTATTAGTAATGTCATTAGCAGCCAACTAATCACGTACAATTTATGGTAACTTCTGCAATGTGGGTTCAAATCCATGCCATCCGACGAATGTATCCTGCCAATTTTTCTTCTACTTCCTTGGGTAGTATTGTATTCTGGCCTAGGGCATGGTTCTGATTAATCAGTTAATCACTGCTTCGAATTTAATCATTAATTACAAAATTATGGGAAATGATTAATTTTCCTCATAATTGCAGCATCATTTTACCTTAAATTTTTTAATGTATCATTTGAATTTGGCACCTTTTTGCATGTATAAACTGTCTAATCCGCCTATGCCTGATTTCTTGAACTAAAGCAAACTAAATGTTCGAGCAAAATGTTTTCTTCACTCTTATCTCACGCAACAGAAACAATAAAGCTCTTTCTTACTCTTTTCAGTAATAATTTTTAATCAATTAATCATTGATTAATTAGAAAATTTCATCATTCATCACTTTTTTCTAAAAATGATTAATTAACCATGCCCTATTCTGACCCTGATGAGTTAATGAAGAGTTGTTTGAGACAGATATACTAAACACACATACACACAGATATGAATTCATCATCATCCGAGATTTTAATTTCCCATTTATAAAATACGAAAAGGTGGGTAGAAATATATTTACACAGCAAGATAAGGGGGACACAAGAGAGGACCAGGAGCAAGCAGGAGTTTATGCTGACACAGGAGATAACAGAAAATACCAGGAAAAATAAACTGCCTAGAACTGGTATTCACGAATAACACGAACTTGATTGCCGATATAAAAATAACCCCAACTATTATCTCAAGACCAAAACATAATCGAGTTATCAACAAATATGGCGATAACATTAAAACACAATACACATACGGAAGGAAGAAGCAAATGTGGGGCTTTTAACTTAAACTCCACCACCATAAATTGGGAAGAAATCAGATCACACATGGCCCAAATAGAGTGGAGAACAGTTTTAGAGAATAACTGAGGAAATGCTAACAACCTTGGGAGAAAAGACGCCGAGAATTTTAGAAAAATATGCTCCGAAAGCACAGCCAAAAGGAAAGAGGAACTGACTAGAGAGGTAAAATAGAAGAATATTCCGCAAAAGAAAGCGAGTAGCGACAAGTTAGCTAATTGCGGAGACAACAATGCCAGGAAAGTAATACAAGAAAAACTGGAGTATCAATAGGGAGATACAAACTCTGATAAAGGACCATACAGAGAGGGAAGAGGAAAAGGCGATAGAAGCAATAAAGGAAAATCCAAAATACTTCTACAGCTATGCGAAAAGGAAAACAAAAACGCGCGCTACTATCGGGCCCTTACCTTGAATTTACCTTGAAGCGCTTCTGCCTCAAGGGTGCGCTGCCCCCACGAAGTCCGCTCAGCACCTCCTGAGGCGGGGCCACGACGTAGTCGCCACCCTTCTTTTCTCTTGCTCCTGCCATACGATTTGGTCCACTTTTGAATTTGTGAGGGCTGGTCTAGCAGAGGGATACCCTGGCACTGTGAGATGGTCGGGTATGTTGGCTAAAAACATGTCCAAATGTTTTTTAAAAGTATCTACTGGAACTGCACTTATATCTCTAAGGGTACTAAGACAAGGAGTTAAACAGGCGACAGCCCTGCCTAGAGATACTATTATATTGAAGGGTTTGAATCCTTCTCAGGCTGTTTGGTGGGAGGTGATGTTTTTAACACATTCTGCCAGTTCTTGTCGACGTGGGCACAATTGGTTCGGTATTGGGGGCAACTAAAAGCCCTTCTAGAATTTTCCAAGTGTAGATTAGGATGTATCTCTCAAACCTCCTCTCTATGGAATAAAGGTCAAGGTCTCTGAGCCTATCCCAGTAGTTTAATTTGCTTTTACTCACCTGTTGCTCATCAGGTTGTTTAATATATGAAGTAAAGTTTCTTTGTAGGACTTCAATTTTTTGCAATTCATTCTGTTTGTGGGGAAACCATAATTGAGAGCAGTAGTCGATGCGTGGAAGAACAAGTGATTTCCACAGGGTAAGCGTGGTCACACTGTCTCTAGTTCTGAATGTCCTCAGTATATATCCTATTAGTTGTTTTGCATGATGAGGTTACTTTGTCAATGTGCCTGTTGAATGTTGCATCTTCAGATAATATAACCCCGAGATCCCTTACATGACCAGTTTGTACAATATTTTTTCCTGTGGATCCAGTGTAGTTGAATTGTTCTTTTAGGCATTTATTTGGTCCATACTTAATCAGTTCAAATTTGTCTTCATTGAAGGCCATATTGTTTACAGCTGCCCATGCATATATAGTTTGTAGATCTTTTTGTAGCTCTACACAGTCTTCTTTTTCTGTAATTGGTCTTAGTATTCTGGTATCATCCGCGAATGACAGGAGAGGGCTTCCTAGGTTGCAGTTTATATCGTTTAGTATTATAATGAATAAAATTGGTCCCAGTACTGTACCTTGCGGCAATGCGGCACTCCAATAATCACTTCTTTTTCTGTAGATCTTGCTCCATTTACAATTGTTATTTGTTTTCTGTCAGAGAAAAAGGCATGGATCCATTTTCTTATTTTTCCACAAATTCCGAGTTCTTTTAGTTTATGGAATAATATTCCATGGTCAACCTTGTCTAAAGCTTTCGCAAAGTCTAGATAGATGACAACAACATTGTGGTTTTCTCCCAAATATTGTAGGATCGTGTTGCAATGGTCTATAAGTTCAGTAAGGCAGGATCCCTTTTGTCTGAAGCCATGTTGAAAGTCTTCTAAGAGATGTTCATTTTCTATAAAATTAATAATGTGGCTTTTCAAGACTTTCTCAAATATTTTGAAAATATGGGAAGTCAAGGATATGGGTCTATAGTTCTTGGCTTCCTTTCTTTTGCCTCCTTTGTAGACTGGGGTAATATTTGCTTGTTCCATGAATGGTGGAATTCTACTGGTGTTTAGTGAGGATCTCCATAAGATTTTCAAAGGCAGAGATAAAGTATGTTTGCATTCCTTAAGAATCTTGGCTCCAATTCCATCTGGACCAGGGGCTGAACTCCCTGGTAGCTCTGTTATTGCCTGTTGTATATCTCTAGTGGTTATTTGTATATCTTCCAATAATGGCCTGTCTTGGTCATTTTCTTCTCTATCAAAAAATGCTGTAGTTTTTATTTTCTTAGCTACTACAGGGGTACTCCAGCTTAAAGTATATTGAGATTGTAGAATGTTTGCCATTTCCTGTGGATTAGATGTAAGAGTTAGTCCATCTTTAGCAAGCAATGGGCCAATGCTCGTTTTGATAACTACTTTGCGTTTAGCATAACTAAAGAAGAATTTGCTATTTTCTTTTATAGTGCCAATAGCTTTGTGTTCATTATCAATGTCCTCTCTTATGGTTGACTCCTTTATTTTAAGTTCTAACATCAGTATCTGTTTCCGGATGTTACTACGTCTTGTATCACTTAATCGCTTTGTCAGTTGTTTAGATAGCTTTGTTCTCTTCCTCATAAGTGTCCTTCTGTATCTGTGTTCTTTTGTCAGGTGCTTCTTTGTAATATCATTTTTCTTTGGTGTATGCTTGTATAATGCCCTTAAGGAAAGGAAATAATGAACTAACAGACGATCTTAAAGAAATATCTGAAACATTGAGAGCCCAGTATGAATCGGTCTTCAGTACCGTAAAAAGTGACAAAGCGATACCTGACATAGATGCATTCTTCGAAGAGAAATTGCAAGGAGAATGTATAACATACTTTGATTTTACCCCAGATGTATCGAGAGCTATGGGACAAGTGAAATCACATTCAGCTGCAGGTCCGGACAAATGGAACGCACTATTAATTAAAAACTAAAAATGAAATAGCTACACCCTTATAGTGGATATGGAGAAGATCCCTAGACACTGGGGAAATACCGAGCATCTTGAAAAGACCAAACATTGTCCCTATATATAAAAGAGAAGATATTTCTCAAGCGAAGAACTATAGACCAGTGTCTTTGACGTCCCACCTCACCAAAATATTTGAAAGAATAGTCACAGAGAAAATATGACTTCTTGGAGACACTGGAAAGATTCAACGAAAATCAGCACAGATTCCGATCAGGAAGATCATGCTCATCACAACTTACAGAGCATTATAACAATATCCTAGATGCACTTGAAGGCAATGAAAACTATGATGTTATATACACGGATTTTGCTAAAGCTTTCGACAAATGCGATCATGGTATAATAGCACATAAAATGAAACATATGGGAATAACAGGCAAAGTGGGAAAATGGATCTACAACTTCCTCAGAAAACGTCTACAGGTCGTCAAAATTCAAGGTATATCATCAGAATCAGAAGTACGCAGCTCAGTACCACACGGTACAGTACTGGCCCCACTCCTTTTCATTATCATGCTAACAGACATACTGTAGACAGTGGAGTAAACAGCAACAGTATAGTAACATCCTTTGCGGACGATACAAAGATTAGCAGAAAAACCAGCGAAGCAAATGAAGTGGAAGCCTTGCAGAGGGACACGAACAAAATATACAAATGGTCAGAAGACAACAATATGACATTTAACACCAAGAAATTTCAGCTCTTGAGATATGGTAGAAATGAGGAACTTAAACAGACTCCATATTATGCTCCAGATAGACAAGAAATTCAGAGAAGCACGAAAGCGGTCGACTTGGGGGTAATAATGATCGATGATGCCAAATTCGAGACACAAAATCAGATAGCAATAAATAAAGCAAAAAGAGTCGCGGGATAGGCACTAAGAACGTTCAAAAGGAGGGACAAGACAGTAATGACTCCCCTGCTGAGAACACTGATCATACTAAAACTTGAATACTGCTGTTTTGACGTCCCCATATAAAAAGGAAAAAATTAATAAACTAGAAGAAACGCAGAGACTTTTCACAGCCAAGATTGATGGCTGCAAAGAACTCAACTACTGGGAAAGACTACGTAAACTAAATCTGTACTCCCTGAAAAGAAGAAGAGAGAGGTATACCATAATCTACATATGGAAAATGATCGAAAAACTGGTACCAAACCTCAAACTAAACCCAATTACCATCCAAACAACGCTGGAAAATAGGAAAGGCAGAATGTGTAGTGTTCCCAAATTAAAGGCCCGACAAGGGACCTCCTCAACTCTGAAGGAAAATAGCTTGGTCGTCAGGGGGCCAAGAATTTTCAACCAAAGGACCTCAGAAATGTTACAGGGGTCAAAGTTGAAGTCTTCAAGAAAAGACGATTCCTGGCTCAGGACGGTACCAGATGAGCCTGGTGTACCTGGCTATGTGCGGTGGAGAGCACAAGGGAGCAACTCGCGGATCTTTTAAACTATTTCCCTCCCAACATACTCTTTTCAACAATCACCACCCCAATGTTGATCTTTTCAACTATACCCCCCCCCCCCAAAAAAAACTTAAACTCTGCAAATTAACCAAAATAAGATAAGAAAACAACAACAAATTTATTATTTATTGCAAACATATAATAAATAGAGAACCACTATCAACATAGGATAAAATTTGAATGCCCGGTTAGGTCAACTGTACACCCTTGACGCTTGGTTAGGTTTATTCGTGATATTTTCGTTAGTTTTAACGAAAATATCACGACTAAATCTAACCAATCGTCAAGGGCGTAGTTAACCTAACCGGGCATTCAGATGACCTAATCAGGCATTCAATTAACCTAACCTGGCATTCAGTTGACCTAACCCGGCATATATATATATATATATATATATATATCGAAACCTACGGTAAAATTATTGAATGCCTGGTTAGGTCAACTGAATACCCGGTTAGGTTCATCGAATGCCCGGTTAGGTCAACTGTACGCCCTTGACGATTGGTTAGGTTTAGTCGTGATATTTTTGTTAGTTTTAACAAAAATATCACGACTAAACCTAACCAATCGTCAAAGGCGTACAGTTGACCTAACCAGGCATTCAAATTTTATCCATAGATGTAAATAATGGTCCTCTGTAAACCGGAAATATGATAGAATATAATAGAATTTTCAAGATATGTATTTTATATACCTACATATCTTAAAAATTCTATTATGCAAATAAGATAAAACCTGTTAAATTATCTCCCCCTAATATTGACCTTTTAAACTATGTCTAACCCTCTCTGAAGGGGGAAGATAGTTTAAAAGATCCCAACTCGCTCCTCCACCAAGCTAGGCCTAGAGGCGGGGCCACTAGCTTGACCTTCGTGTGAAGAGAGACCAAAACACGGAATCCAAACGAGGTATATAATTATATACGTAGCCTATAAGAATATATATGTTGGCCCCCTCCTTTCTATCATTTCTTTCAACTCCATCCTTCCACATCTTCCTATGAACCACTTTTTAATTATCATGTCATCTCCCATTCTCTCAATACGCGAGCAAGTTAGAGTTGTATGAAAGAGATGAAGAGTTCATTTTCAAAAAGCGATATAACCATTTTTTAGATTTTGAGAAAAACAGCATTTTATGTATTATATATATGATAGTACCGCGTTTTGGAAAAAAATGAAAAACTGAGTAGCTAAAGTAATGGAAGAAATCGCACTTTACTAAAAAAAATCGATGTCTTACGTGACAATACATTATATCAACCACCCTTTAATAACGATAACTCGAAATTTGCGGATTTGGCGTTTATCGCGTTTTGGAACTAAACTCTTTATGTATTTGTATATACCCGTTTTTTTTACGTTCCAGTTCCAGTTCTCCTTTTTGCAGCCAGAATCCGCTTTCGCAGCAGTGATGTTGATACGTAGTATTTGGCAGCTGTCTTATTTATTGAGTTTCCAATGAATCGTTCGTGCGATTGTCGCTGATGTATCATATATACAAGGTGTCCCATAAGTCCTATCTCGCAGGAAAATTTATTTAAAATTAAATTTATCAAAGTAATACATTAGAACTAAAACAAATGTCCAAATTAATGTCTTATTTTGGGAACTTTTTTTGTTGCGGGTCGTGTAACTCACTTCCATATTAGCCATCAGGGCTACTTCTAAGACAATTTTAGTGGGTGGGTTAAAATATATTTTTTTTTGTATTTGCATTTGATCACAAATAACACAAATCAAATCAAATGAATATGTTGATGCTTAGCTACCCATATGCTCATATACAGGATGTTTCAGGAGGAAAGGTCAATACTTCGGGAGGTGATAGTATCGGTCATTGTGAGAAAAAAAGTTCATATGAACGTGTGTCTAATTCTGAATGGTTACGGAGATAGAGCTGAACATTTGAATCTACAAATACAAAAGCATTGTTAATGGTAATCAAGAAAGAGAAACCAATTACTGTTTCTAACATTTAATGTTTAAGCATTGGCATTTTGAATGGTATCAGATACAGAAATGACAAATTTGTTACAGTTTACAATACGTTTTCGAAAATCCCACCGTCAACCTCGATGCACTTTGCAACTCGTGCGCGAAGATCGCGTGTTGTTCGTCTGAGTTGATCTTGACGTCCTTTATGCGGGCAGCAGCAGCAGCAGCATCCAAAATGCGCGCGAGCAATTCGTCTCGTGTATCCACCTTTCTTTTGTAAACTTGACGTTTCATCCACCCCCACAAACAATAATCTAACGGAGAGAGGTCTGGAGACCTTGGTGGCCATTGAATGGGACCATCGCGGCCGATCCATCGACCAGGGAAAGTTTGATTTAGGTATTGCATCACCAGACGGGTAGAATGTGGAGGAGCTCCGTCATGCTGAAAGTACATACCAGCGCGTGTAGCCAAACGAACATCTTCCAATAGTCCTGGCAATTCATTTTGCAGAAATTCTAGGTAACTTTGTCCTGTAAGACGATTCTCTAAAGTAACAGGGCCAATCAGCTGATCATCGATGATACCGCACCACACATTGGCAGAGAAGCGATGTTGAAAATTTGTTTCCACAGTGTCATTTGGATTTTTGTCTGACCACTGATGAAAGTTACCAGTGTTGTTGATACCGTCACGGGTGAAAGTAGCTTCATCGGTGAACAGTGTTAATCGAAGCAATCGGCGATTAGCATTTACCCAATGACAAAATTCCAGTCGCATGGCAGCGTCTCCTGGTTGAAGGTATTGTACACGCTGTACATGATATGGATGCAAGCCTTCCTCACGTAATGTTTGCCATACTCTTGTGTGTGGTACACCGAGACGTGTATAAATTCTTCGTGAGCTAGTAGTAGGACTACGCTCTACCAACTGAAGAATGTTTTCCACTTCATCCACATCTTGTTGACCTTCACGTTCAGATGAAACGAGCGCTGGGAAGTGTACCAATCTCACGCAATGTGTTGAAAACCCTGGTAAACACTTCGATCCGGAATTCTGCGGTTCGGAAACCGTCGACAGTATTCTGCAACAGCAGCTGTTGCACTTCCATCGCAAAAACCGTAGACATACACCATATCTGCATATTCGGCATGCGTGAAGGTGTGTGGCATTCTTAACACTGCTTCAAACACCAAACAATGTCACTCACAACAGTCAGCTGTCGATTGGCTTATGTTACATGCTTACATGGTTCAAAGTTAGAGGGGAGGGAAGGGGGAGGAAGAGCTGCGCGTGCATCAGATTCAAACAGCTCTATCTCCGTAACCATTCAGAATTAGACACATGTTCATATAAACTTTTTTTTCTCACAATGACTGATACTATCACCTCCCGAAGTATTGACCTTTCCTCCTGAAACACCCTGTATATGCTCTTATTTTATTTTAGTAGGTGGGTGAAATGTTTCTGTACCCACCCACCTGCGTGGGCAGATAGAAAAAAAAACAACCTATTTTAACCCAGCCACTAAAATTGTCTTAGACGTAGCCCGGTTAGCCAGTGCGTTATTCTACCTGCACGAAAAAGAAGGTTGGTTCCAAAATAAGACCTCAATTTGAAAAATTGTTTTAGTTCTATAATGTATTACTTTTGTACATTTAATTTAAAATAAATTTTCCTATGAGATCGGACTTATGGGACACCCTGTATATTTTTTACTGTGGGAACGTACGTGCGCCCCATGTTTCCTTCTCAATACTAATAATCTTAAAAACATTAACAACAAACCTGTATGAAGAAAATATCATGCATGTGAAAAAATAAAGAGCTAGTAGGGGAGGGGGAATGTGTGTTGGCGGTGGAAAAACAAAACTCGAAAGACCTTTAACATGTTCACAGTTTTCTGGAACGCTTATATATATATATATATATATATATATATATATATATAACTGCAATGACCACGCAGTATATTAATGTATAGAAACGACGTAAGTACAGAGGAGTGTTCTGCACACGAGGAAGAGAAATAACGAACAAATGAAAAATGAGGTGACCGCCCGGGAATCGAACCAGGACCTTCTTCTGACTGATCGAGGCCCGTAGTGTAGTGTGGTAGCATGTCTGACCGGCAATCGGAAGGTCCTGGGTTCGATTCCCGGGCGGTCACCTCATTTTTCATTTGTTCGTTATTTCTCTTCCTCGTGTGCAGAACACTCCTCTATACTTACGTCGTTTCTATACATATATATATATATATATATATATATATATATATATATATATATATATATATATATATATAACAAAAAACAGAAACTGGGATACAAAAGAGCAAGGATGGAAATATGGTTAATTTTTGGGGTAAAATTAACACTTATATACTCTGTGAATCCCCCGACCTCAGTGTCTTTCTTTACGTGACTTACAGTGAAACTGTGTTACCCAGTAATGTACGGGGGCTAGTTAGCATACTGTCTGTATTTTGTATTCGGTTGGTTGCTTGGTTTCATGTGTCTCGATTTCTTTTTTTTGGTGTATGAAAACCTATAAAGAGACTGGACTCACGACACACACATATTTTATATATATATAATGCGCCTCGGTGGTGTAGTGGTTAGCGTCGATGACTACGAATCCATTGGCTCCGGGATCGAGACCAGGTGACGGCAGGTGGCGCGCAGTAAAACCCAGCTGTTCGTCCTTCCACACAATAAAAAAAAATTCGTTGGTAGATAAATGGATATCTGGGTAGCGTAGTGGTTAAGACGCTGGACTGCTGGTGGAGCGTGGTCTAAGGTGGAGTGAAAAGCTTGACGTTCGTCAGAATGAACAATTCGGGCGGAAGTAAAACCAAGGTTAACGAAGGTTATACAGTATATATAATATATATATATATATATATATACAGTATAATTTTCAAAATTCATGATTATTTCTTAATAAGTGAATACAAAAATTGTTTTTTATTTATTTTTTATCTTTCTCGTTTATCGAAGAATTTCACTCTTGCTACCACGAAGTGTCGAAGTGTAAAATTGGCACTTTCTCTCTTATACCAAATTAAAAAAAAAAAAAATCCTTACTCTTTCCCACGCCTCGCTCACACACTCTCTCACACTCATACATAACATTAATAATAATAATGAGACAGCTTCGGATTCAGAGCCTAATCGGCTAACGTCATTTTTCTCAAAGTGACAGTTTATCGACGTCATTTGGGTTAGATAAGTTAGGTTAGATTAGGTTAGGTTAAGTTTATTAGTGTCTATAGAATGTTGACCAAACAGGTATAGCTGCTATACGCCTGCCTATCTATCTATCTATCTATCTATCTCAGTGGCGTGCGGTGAGTGTGTCCAAAGGGTAAGCGATAGCTGCAAAAAAAAAAATCAATATATATATATATACAGGCATCATAAATTTATATTAGTTTTCGATTACTGCAGTAATATACTGACTTACTCTTTGTAATTTGACTTTTAACTGGGTAGGCGGCGCATGTCCCGCTTACCCTGACTGCACGCCACTGATATATATAGTAATCAAAGCCTTATATTCATAACCAATTAAAACAAACGTGCATGCGTGTATGTTAAAACACACACACACACACACACACACACAGATAAAAGCTAGTTTGCAAGCAAAAAAATTACATATATGGAGGAACAAATGTATTAATGTTAAGTAGGGTGAAAATGTGAGCGACGCACGTTAATGGCACATTAGATCGAGTGTAAAGACAGTTTTTATTCATCACTTACACTCATTGCGTTTGATTAGTTAATTATGTAACCAATCAGATAGTCTCGGATGACGTCACGAGGTCACATGTCACGGTCATTAACCAATCAGTGACGTTTATGAAGACATACGAGGCGCTACCTTATCATTATAGGCCAAAGACAGAGTTGTTGCCATGGTAATTGTCAGTCCATTAAGTGATTTTGTAAGTGCTCACGAGAGAAGGGGGTCGGGTCTGGGTGCCTACGCGAGTGGGGGGAAGCGCATGGTTGGTGAATGGTTCACGCGAATATTAATGGTAAACGAACGGGCGACTCACGAAGGACACACGTACACGCGAGGTTGAGTCAATCAAATAATATTTGCTAACTAATCTAAATTGTTAAACGAACTATGTACACAAATATAAATAATGATTCGTATATATTTCTCTCCTTAGTACGTGAACTGTCATTGTATTAATAATATTTGTCATATGGACTACAGTCTGCCAATAAACCTTCTTTTTATCATTTCATTTCAATGGTTAACAAATATCGTATGTTTACATTAATAGTGCATGGGATGAATTTCACAATTAAAAGCGTGAAATGAATGAATGATGCAAACCCACGAGGAAAAAGAAAAATAATTCCAAGGCCTTTCGTGTATTCAGAAGTACACCTCGTTAGGGAATGAAGGGAGAAGGCAAGATAAAAATATATACATATCTACCGTTCAAAAGTTTGGAATCACTAAGAACTTTTTCAGTTTTTGAAGGAAATTGATAATTTTATTTACAAAATTGCCATTAAATTGATCAAAAAGCACGTAAAAGACATTAGTATTGTTAAAAATTAATGTTACTGTTCGAAATCACGTTTTTATAATTCAATCTGTACATATATTGGTAAGGCCCCATTTTCATCATCTACTGTACCAGTCTAGTAACAATACATTGTGTTACCTCAGCCTCAAGTAATCTGTATAAATCTAAGTATATATATATAAGAATATATATACTATATGTAAGTGTATTGTCAGATAATGTTTGAAATTAACTATATATTTTCTCTCTTTCAGATGCAAAAGTAGTAGATCATGCATTGACACTTCTTACGTTTAAATTTTGTTTCAAAAATGGCCAAAAAGAAACAGCTTTCACTAGAAACTCGGTCAGTCTATTGTTGTTTTGAGAGATGAAGGCTATTCCATACGTGACATTGCAAAGAAATTGAAGATATCATACAAAGGTGTTCACTACACTCTAGCAAGAAGAGAGAAAACTGGATCTAATCAGGACAGAAAGAGAAGAGGAAGGCCCAGATGCGCAACTACGCAGGAGGATAAGTACATCAGAGTCTCTAGTTTGAGAAACAGACGCCTAACAGGTCCTCAGTTGGCAGCTTCGTTGAACAGTACACGCCAGGCATCGATTTCATCATCAACAGTGAAGAGACGACTCAGGGATGCTGGCCTTACAGGCAGAGTTGCAAAGAAAAAACCACTTTTGAAGCCGGCGAACAAACTGAAAAGGTTACAGTGGGCAAAGCATCACAAAAACTGGACATTAGATGATTGGAAGAGAGTATTATGGACGGATGAGTCTAAGTTTGAGGTGTTTGGGTCAAAAGGGAGAACATATGTGAGGCGAAGAGCAAACGAAAGGATGCTTGAAGAGTGCTTGACACCATCAGTCAAACAAGGTGGAGGAAATGTAATGATCTGAGGCTGCTTTGGAGCTGGTCAGGTAGGTGATTTACACCGTGTGCAAGGTATAGTGAATCAGCAAGGTTACCATTCAATTCTGCAATCTAATCAGGACAGAAAGAGAAGAGGAAGGCCCAGATGCGCAACTACGCAGGAGGATAAGTACATCAGCGTCTCTAGTTTGAGAAACAGACGCCTAACAGGTCCTCAGTTGGCAGCTTCGTTGAACAGTACACGCCAGGCATCGATTTCATCATCAACAGTGAAGAGACGATTCAGGAATGCTGGCCTTACAGGCAGAGTTGCAAAGAAAAACCCACTTTTGAAACCGGCGAACAAACTGAAAAGGTTACAGTGGGTAAAGCATCAAAAACTGGACATTAGATGATTGGAAGAGAGTATTATGGACGGATGAGTCTAAGTTTGAGGTGTTTGGGTCAAAAGGGAGAACATATGTGAGGCGAAGAGCAAACGAAAGGATGCTTGAAGAGTGCTTGACACCATCAGTCAAACAAGGCGGAGGAAATGTAATGATCTGGGGCTGCTTTGGAGCTGGTCAGGTAGGTGATTTACACCGTGTGCAAGGTACAGTGAATCAGCAAGGTTACCATTCAATTCTGCAACGCCATGCCATTCCCTCTGGAGAACGCTTGATTGGTGCCAATTTCGTTATGCAGCAGGACAACGATCCGAAGCATACTTCTAAGTTATGCAAGACCTATCTCGAGAGGAAGCAGTCAACTGGAGTACTGTCTTTGATGGATTGGCCTGCGCAGTCGCCTGATCTTAATCTCATCGAGCTTTTGTGGGAACAGCTTGATCGCAAAGTCCGTGAAAAGTGTCCTACAAGCGCCTCACACCTTTGGGAGGTGTTGCAGGAAGCGTGGAATGAAATTTCACCTGAATATCTGGAGAAACTTACAAAAAGAATGCCTAGGGTCTGTAAAGTTGTCATTGCTGCACATGGTGGATTCTTTGATGAACGGAAGGTTTGAAGAATGGAAGTTAT
>JAJOZX010002673.1:277500-382500 GCA_023014485.1 Bathynomus jamesi | reverse complement strand
GGCTGGGGGTCCCTATTCTTCAATAGCTCCGAAGTTTTTCCTTCTTTTGAGTATCAAAGCTTCTTGGCAGATGATACAATAACGTCTTTTAATGATACGCAACTACTTAAAGAAGAAATAGTCCCCCCCCCCCCCCACCCCGAGTGATTTGAGACAAAGAAGATAATATTTCTACTTATAGAAGGTTACGGGAAGTTTTTGTTTTCTGATATAAGTATGACGTGTTTATACAGCTATTATCGTAAAATATCACTTTTATTCAAGGAAAATTTATTTTTTACAGGTTTGCGTATGGCGCTTCGATTGCAATATTTCTGAATACAATCAATATATAGAAGATGCATAATGACAAAAAGTGCGAATGACCCGAAAGTCCGTTCTAGACAAGTCGAAGAAAAGAGAGAGAGAGAGAGAGAGAGAGAGAGAGAGAGAGAGAGAGAGAGAGAGAGAGAGAGAGATTCAATTCCTGTGAGTATTTGTAATAAAAACTGGCATTATTCGAATACTAAAAATCATTATTATAAATAAGTCTTCGTTTAGTCGCCAATATACTGTATAGGAAAATCGACAACTGTTAGCGGTAGAAAGGGGTGCGTGCGTGGCGGAAGGACGAGTGACCTTTGATTCTCGAGTATAAATGAGTTAAGATTATGTTAAAAAAAACTGTCCAAATGGACAATTTTCGACCTTGTCAATTTTGTCGAACAGGTTTTAAACAGTCTTATAAAAGATAGACGAAAGTTAGTGAAAATAATTTCTAAAAAAAACTTGACAAATTTAAACGTATTAAAAACGTTAATAAATATATATATACACGCGTGCTAATTTTAAATTTGAAAGCTGTTGCCTATACGCTGTCACATTCATGGGTATGCATGGGCATATACAATATATATGGGTATCATGCGACCTTTCCGATTCAACACTAACACGTTTATATTTATGTATGCGAGTTTAAACATCGCCTCAAGTTGTCGATAGATAAGGCAACATCGCTTATATAAACCTGTCCAATGGAGTACTTACAACATGTAGATAACAATAATCTTGTCAAATAAAGGTATTTTATTGATATTAAAGAAATAAAAAATACATACCACAAGGTACCAACATTCTTTGCTCGTCCGAAGGATCTTTCTCTCTCTAATATATATATTATATATATATATATATATATATATATATATATATATATATATATATATATATATTTATTTATTTTACCAATTGGTATTTTCTTATCCTTTTTAGAAATTTTAGATTTCTGGGCGAACTTTTTTCCTGAAGTAATGCAACTCCGACGCAAATTCTTTTAACAACTGATTTTAAATGAATAACTATAAATATTCTGAACGTTCAATTATGTTATAATTAAAATTTTATAGTTAATAATTATTATTATTATTATTATTAGTAGTAGTAGTAGTAGTAGTATTTGTCGTAGAGAAAATGTTAGTTTCGACTTTTTACCTTTTTATGAATACAGACTACATTAAAAAAAGTGAAATACGTCTTCGTATATATTGTAATGAAACGATTCTAATTTGGCAATTCCATCTCTGGAATTGATTCAAATTCCAATTCTAACCTAACCTATTAGACGGGAGTTTCGCATTACTAACTCTAAATAAAATTTCAATCAGAGATTCCCATTCCAAATCCGATGAATCTTAATCTTTTCTTTGATTCTTGAGCAAAAACTTTCGCGGTTTCAAATCGGAACAAAATGTGCGATCGTAATCGGACATGGATCCAGATTATGGTAAAAAATTCTTAATCCGGATCCGTTTTTAAAATTCGGAAAATAAGATAAAAGTTATTATGTTCTTATTATTACTGCACAGATTCCCGCGCAAAGTCCCTGACCAGCCATGCGTGACTGGCTACGAGGGCAGGAGGAGATCAGACAGCAACTTCCTCCACCAAATCCCGAAAATGAGGCGGGATGCTGCGGATCTTGAACCGTCGTTCGAACTCACATAAAGTAACTGTAACTTATTTCGAATGTATTATTTTTAAAAAGGAAAATTAATATCACACTCAAAATTCTCTTTGTATTCCAAATTTTATTTACACTCCTTCCGCCATATAGTACAGGGCTATTCAAATTGATTCATCCGATTTCAACTGAGAATACTTCCGTACCTATCAACCGTGCATCAACTGGGCATACACCACATGAATGAGGAAATCTCCGAGTTTTACAAGATCACCGCGAGAGGGCTCCAAAGTCACGCCGTGGCCTAGCCTAGCAACAAACAGTCAGTGTGAAAATGACGTCCGCACAGCAGAAGGCGTTTTGTGTGTTGCAGTTTTCGAGCTGTAAATCGGTAGTCACAGTGCCGGATCTTACACCGTGCGACTTCTTCTTTGGGGGTACGTTAAGGATACTGTGTACGTGCCACCGTTGCCCACATCTTTGGATGAGCTCCGAACTCGCATTGTTACTACCATAGAGTCAGTGACAACGGACATGCTGGAGCGAGTATGGGAGGAATTCGACTATCGTGTCGACGTTGCTCGTGTAACTAGGGGAAGTCACATAGAGCATTTATGAGGTGAGAGACAAAATTTGGACAGTTTTTCTTTTGGTTGATGTATCACAAATCACTCTGTATTTGTAACATTAAAAAATATTCTCATTTGAAGTCAGGTGAATCAGTTTGAATAGCCCTGTATATATATATATATATATTAAAACGTCCGACACTTCAAAAAGGTTTGTATTTCTTATTAAGTGAAATAAAAGCGTGAAATATTTACTATACCATCTCTACACATGGGGAATTAGTCCCCCAAGTGCAAAATATTCTCTATGTGATGCCCTCTCAGCTCACGATACTTACACTCATACTTTCGACGAAAGAATCCTGTCCAGCAGATTTCCCGCGCTTTATGAATAAAAGGACTATCATGGCCACCAACATCACCAGATTTAAACTCCTGTTGTGACTTTTATCTGTGGAGTTATTTGAAAGATAGATTGTTTAAACAAACTCTATACCCAAGAGAGAAATTGAAAGCATCAACTGAACGAGAAATTTCTCAGATTTCAACAGATACTCTGTTCAGAGTACTGCAAAATATAGTTTTTCGTGTGCAGAGTTAATGAGCTGAGAAGACATCGCATGGAGCATATTTTGCACAAGGAGAACTAATTCCCCATGTGTAGAGAAGGTATAGTAAAAATTTCGCCTTTTTATTTAACTTACTACAAAATACAACCTTTTAACGTGTCAAATGTTTAAAATAAATAAATACATACATACATACATACGTACACACACACACACACACACACATATATATATATATATATATATATATTATATATTATATATATTCCAAATTGTTCTTCCAGGTTAACCCATTATATATATAAAAAAATGTTGTTAATCCATAATAACATATATTTCCAGTAGAAAACCAACCCTTATCCAACGAATTATAAGTATTTTTATATAAAATTATATATAATATAGTGGATTGTGAGCGAATATAATTGAATGGTATCTTTCAACGGAAGATTTGATCAGATATCCTGAAATAATCATGAAACAAATACAACGTGTTCAAACCTGTTGAAACTTGTTGAATCATGTTGTATAGGATATTCATTATTTTATGTCCTCTTTAGGGTTATTGACATTTCCTCTATGACCTACATTCACATCTGCTGAAGTATATATATATATATATATATATATACTGTATACATTTTAACTGCAAACGACAGACAGTACATATATATAATGTAAAGAACGACGCTTTTTAGAAGTGTCCAACAAAAGGAGAGGAGAAAATGAGGCGCCTCATTTTTCATCGCTCGTTTTCTCCTCTCCTCTTGTGCGGACACTCTTCTAAAAAGCGTCGTTCTTTACAATATATATATATATATATATATATATATATATTAGTAAGTGTATAGTGACCCGTCAATAAACGAGTTTAAGCGACTTTGGGTGTGATGAGAAGTTGGATGGGTGACCGTTTTCTGCGTTCAGATGATGTGGCGACCCGCGATTCGGATACCCGTAAAACTGCAGGTGCCCTTCGTCACGTGACCTTCGCTATTACGGAGGAAGATAACAACTCCCAACCTTATTATTAAGTGTCTGCAGAACAAGACCATGTTCTGTAGGTTTTTAATAGGACTACAAAACTACAGACTAGGAAACGCCCTAAGGTCCACTCTAGGCTAGCACGTACCGAAGGTAAGTTGTTGCTTCTTTTCTTGTTTCAACATGTAAATCAAGCTTATTATTATTATTATTATTATTATTATTATAGAATTTTCTCAAAGAACAATGGTTGCAAAACTGATTTGGTTCTTTCATCCCAATTTCAGTCTTTGTCCAAGAATGAGAAACCCGAAAGTAGGAATCTGAAAAGGAGGCAATTCTCAAATCGATCCATTCCCATTATATAGGAATTTCAACTTTAAATTAATTTTCCATACAAAATACCCAATTAAGTTATAACCCTATTTCTTTTATACCTTTTCCCAAATCAGGCCCAACTCTTCCCCAAAATTTAGAACTTAAACTTCCACGTGAATTCCCATGGGAATTTGAATAAGAAGGGAAGTGAGGCCCTCCGAGGAAGAAGTGACTAAACGACAAAAGTAAAAAAACGATAAACGCGACAAGAGTAAAAAACTTTTTTGAACTTTTGAAGATATTTCGACGAAATATCTTCGAAAATTCAAAAAAGCTTTTTACTTTTGTCGCTTAGCTACTTCTTCCTCGGAGGGCCTCATTTATACTTTCGATGTTTGAATATACCCACGTAAAAAAAAAGTTTCTTTGCATAAAAACCTACAAATATAGATTTAGCTACGCGTTATTTCTGGCCACAATTTTTTTTCTTACAAATATACTGTAAAGTAAATATAGTCAAGTGCCATCAAGTGCCTCTGATTTGAATAGTGCCTGCATACATGCAGTACGCCTATTCCTTTTTACTAATTCTGATTTCAACAGGACGTATTTCAGAAGTTTGAGTGTATCACGAACATTTTTTTACAAGGTGATTCAAAAGTCGTGCCTCAAAAATAACTATACAATAAATAGTTGTGAGGCATGACTTTTGAATCACCCTGTATAGTTGTCAGATTACCTTAAATTTTAGATCGTATTTTATTTTTCCGTTACAGGGAACCGCGGGCTTAATATTCTCTCTCTCTCTCTCTGCCAATAAACCTTTTCATTTTCATATATATATATATATATATTTTTTTTTTAGTTCAGGAAGAACCGATTCGCCTCTATTTAAAGGGCATATCTCAGCGGAAAAACAAAGAAAAAGTGAGAGGAAAGACAGAGGAAAAGAAAGGGTGGAGGGGACAGTCGAAGTGGAAAAAGACCAAGGATGACAAGGACTGCAGGGTCGAGCCCCATCATCCTTGGGTGCTAGGGCCGGGAGGGCGCACGTGAAACCTCCAGGAATAAGCACGTACAAACGAGCACAAAGAGCACTCAAGAGCACGAGCTTAGAACCCCCTTGCGGGGATATATATATATATATAAGCGAAGATCTAGTTAAGTCTATAATCGGAAATAATATATTTTACAGTTAATACAATATATTATTATATAAATTCGACGTATTGTATAATTTGATCGAAAATTATCGCTATTTAATATATTCTCATTCCGATTAAAGGAAAATTGACGAATTACAAATATCCTCGTTCATTTTCACAATATTTCGTTCGTAATGAATTGCTAAAAGGGCCGTTAAACGTAACAATATATAGAGGAAAAACTGTTAAATTTTAGAACATAATGTATGGTTATTGTTTCCGTAAAAAATTATTATTATGCTGTTCCATTACCTGTCACAGTAAATGGCTGTTATTACAGTTTTGTTTGAGGATGTAACTTAATTTTCGAAACAAAGGAAAGTATTATTATTATTATAGTAATAGTTTTTCCTTATAACCAATAAAAATGATGCAATTATCTACTTTTACACATTATTTACTTCGGCTCCTCTCTCTCTCTCTCTCTCTCTCTCTCTCTATATATATATATATATATATATATATATATATATATATATAATATATATATATATGCAGTAACGATCGCCCAAAGCCCATTTTATTCATGTAAATACCCCATCACCAATACCCACTAGCGAAGCATAAAGGGGAAAGGGGGGGTGTTACACTCATACCCCTCCCCCCTACACACCTCCCTCCTATCGCCGTTACTCCGTGTGTGGACTGGAAAACCTCCTCATTTCAAGTCCTAACTCGGCCTCTCACTTGAGGGTGACTCGAGAGTGACACAGTGACATGGAGTGTGTGAGAGTGTGCGAGAGAGTACGACTTTAAGGGCACTTAGAGGGCACTCGGAGGGCACTTGAAGGGCGACCTCCACTTAAAGGATTCACCTCGATGGACGTGTTAAACAGAACTGAGCAAATAAAAGGGTTTTTTCATTTTTAAATTCCGGTTTTATTTGTTTTGGGGTTTTATTACTGTTGTGGGTTATATATATATATATATATTAGAACTTGTGAGGTTTTGTTTAAGGGTAAGCATGCTTTTCGGGTGGGGGGGGGGGGATAGGAAGAGAGGTTGAGAGTTGGGATGAGTGGATGCAGGGGAATACTTATATGTGATCGACACTTTATGAGTTCACTATATATATATATATATATATATATATATATATATATATATATATATATAGAGAGAGAGAGAGAGAGAGAGAGAGAGAGAGAGAGAGAGAGAGTTACAAGAAGTTACAAGGACAAGAGGAAGCCTCAAAGACCTTCCGGGCCAATCTGGGAGGTTCCTGTTATTAAACAAGTTTATTTTTCTTTCAACTATCCTAGCAGTAGTAGAAAACTGGATAGAAAAGTAGAAGGCTCTCTCCCAACCCTCCGCTCCCTCCCTGCCAGAGGCAGGTACGGAAAAAGGTTGAAGAAAATACCTTGACCCTGGAAAAGTAGCCAAGGAAATTTTACAGGAAAGTGGAGAATATATAAATAGCTCTATATTTAGCATGCTCACAGAGACACCGTGCAAGCGAATTCCTGCAGAGTTATGTTATGTTTTAGTCTTAAACTATGAGAGTATTCAGTACTTTGTCTAGCCTATTTTTAAACACATTTACACTGTGACTGGAAACAACCTCTGAGGGAAGTTGGTTCCAGATATTAACTATTTTATAAGAAAAGAAATTCCCGCAGACAGAGGTCCTAAATGTCTTTAAGTTCCAGTTTAAACCCATTATTTCTTGTCGGATTGGCATTAAGTGAGAATAAGTTTCTGTAATCTACCCTGTCTATTCCATTGAGCATCTTGAAGACTTGAATAAGCTAACCCCGCAACCTCCTCGTCTCTAACTCTAAGGTAAACAGATTTAGGCGCTCCAATCTCCGTTGGTAGCTTTGCATTCTCATTAAAGGGATCAATTTCGTAGCCCTTGCTTGTACTCTTTCTAACCTTTCTATGTCCTTCCTGAGGGATGGAGACCAAAACTGCGCACAGTATTCCAGTTGAGGTCTGACTAGTGAATTATAAAGAGACATTACAGTCTCCTTGTTCCGAAACTGGAACTGTCTTTTAATATAACCTAGTATTTTTAAGGCCCTCTTTTTCGACTTCTGCACAGTGCTTCGACGGTTTCAGATCGTTGCTGATATAGACTCCTAAGTCTTTCTCTAGATCGGTCTCAGTCAAGTTCCTTCCCAAGAGAGATAATCGGTCTTCGGGTTTTTATAACCTATGTGGATTACCTTACATTTGTCCAAGTTGAATGGCATCTGCCAAGTAGCAGACCATTCGCCCAACCTGTCAAGATCGTTCTGAAGCGTTCTTACGCCCTCCTCAGTACCTACACTACTTCCTAATTTCGTATCGTCTGCAAATTTGGAGATTGTACTTAGAAGCCCGACTTCTATATCGTTAATATAGATGATAAAAAGTAAAGGACCCAGAACGGAACCTTGTGGGACACCACTGGTGACGGGCGCCCACTCCGAAGCCACTCCATTTATTACCACTCTCTGCTTTCTATCTTTTAACCAATCCTCAATCCAGTTGGAAACGAGCCCGGTGATTCCTAGTCCTTTGACTTTAGCCATCAATCTCGCGTGAGGGACTTTGTCAAAGGCTTTCTGAAAGTCGAGATACACTATATTTATTGCCCTACTTGCATCGTACAGTTTATGCATATTATGGAAAAATTCTAACAGGTTTGTCAGACAGGATCTATGTCGCCTAAATCCATGTTGAGAATAAAAAATTAGATTGTTAGATTCAAGGTGATACACAATACGTTTTGTAATGATGGATTCCAACAGTTTGCCGACAACTGATGTTAAACTGATCGGGCGGTAATTACAAGGATTTTCCCTATCACCCTTTTTAAAGATTGGTGTTACATTTGCTAACTTCCAGTCGGTTGGAACTTTCCCTAACTCGAGTGATTGTTTGAATATGGTTACTAAGTCGTCAACAACATTGTGGCTAACCTCTTTTAATACCCTTGGAAGAAATAAGTCGGGGCCAGGTGATTTGTATTTGTTCATCTTATCAATTAATTGCTGTACCTCATTTCTCGTAAAACTTATGGTCTCTGAGGACTTGGCACTTCTATTGTGTCTTCCTCCGTGAAGACTGTAACGAAGAACTCGTTTAACGTATTAGCTATATCTTTATCACCGAATTTCAGTACGCCATTTCTGTCTTTTAGGGGGCCTACAGAATTTTTAATTGGCTTTCTGCTATTAACATGGGCAAAAAATTCTTTAGGGTTAACTTTACAGAGTGAGGCAACTCTAGCTTCTTCTTCACGTTTGGCTGATCTATTAAGGACTTAACCCTCCTACGTAGGTTTATATAGTTTTCTGAATTAGTCTGGTTGAAATGCGACTTAAGTAGTTTGTAGGCTCTATTTCTTCCCGTAATAGCACTGCTAATTTCGTTGTTAAACCATTTCGGCGACTTTGTTGACAATGAAACTATTTTAGTGGGTATAAAAGTGTTCTGTAATATTCTAAATTGATCCCTGTATGAGCTCCAGGTGACACGGACATCCTCATTTATTAGAACTTCAAGTGTGTCTAAACTACTTCGGAAGCTTTCAAAATTTGCTCTCGAGAAATCTAGTCTTTCACGAGTATTTTCGCGTGTATTAACTGGAACCCTGAGGTCAAACCTAATCAAATTATGATCGCTGTTACTCAAATTTTCACCAATAGTCAGGTTAGAGACTAGGTCATCTTCGTTCGTGAATATGAGGTCTAGTTTATTATTACCCCTTGTAGGACCGTCAACCCATTGAATTAATAAGTTATCATCTGCAAATTCCAACAGTCTTGAGCCCTCAGCATCAGCTGTTTTGTTTTCCCAATTTATATTACCACAATTAAAATCACCAAAAATCAAACTGATCTTATTATTCACTATTCTGCTTAATTGGTAATTGGTTATACAAGTTTATATCCTTATCAACGGGGTAGTGAGAGAGAGAGAGAGAGAGAAGAAGAGAGGAGAGAGAGAGAGAGGAGAGAGAGAGAGAGAGAGAGAGATAAAATTAAGATGGGCGCGACATGCGTATGCCAAAACGAATCCACCCCATGCAAATTCATTCAAATTACGACTGCCCATCCTACCAACAGTAATAATGATGCCCAAAATCAGGGCATCTAATAATATTCAAAATGAAGTCTCGTACCCGTCATTAAAAACATATCGTAGTTGGTCTTTGGACATAAAACGAAATACGCATATATATATATATATATATATATATATATATATATATTATATATATATATATATATATATACCTTCCGGGAGACCTATACCGGGAACAGGAATGTCTTCCGGAACTGGGACACTTATATTACAGAGTTAAAGAATTACAGGCTAACGAAGATCCCAATATCCACTTTGGGTTAGCTCAAGAAAGAAGTTGAGAAAAAAGCAAACGAAAAAATAGAATACTGAAAATTTGTGCCATAGTTACACTTATAGACGCGTAAAGCTTTCACACAGAAATAGTACTAATAGTAAAGTATAGAACAGACAAGGTTCTCCCTCCTCCGCCAGCTACTGCTAACGGAAAAAGTTGTAAAAGAAGATTTATAAAAAAGTAGTAAAAAAAATAGCCTCAAGTTCATTCACACCGTGCGTACATTTATCTCGTGTACCAATTACGCATTATAAGACAGTGGAAAATAGAGGTTAGCATGAAACACTAAACTACTTAATCTAATCTACACCATGCATTTTTTTAAAGATTTTTTTTACTTATTATATAAAAGAAGTCCTCATTTCATCGTTGAATCATTTCTCCGATGAATGCCAAGACCCATCGTGATGAGAGACTTTTAAAAATTAATTATTTATATTGCCATCTTTCGCTCTAGAATTACTTAGAGAGAGACACCTCCAGCTGGCCAGCACCCCGAAGAATTTAAGAATTCCCTCGACACTCGACAGTGTACCTATGCTCAATTTCTTTTTCTTTTTTTCATAGCAATTTTATCATACAGTTTTAAAATTAAAGTTGTACTCTAGCTAAATAGCTTCCCTGAAGTTGAATATGTCTATTTTGAGGTTTTGATTACCGAGAATTCCCATTAAATTTCTCATTATCTGAGAACTCCCAGCGCTCTGAAACCAGACCAGACCAGCGCCTCCTACTACATTTATTGCAAAAGGGAACATCGTTACTTCTATATAAAACTATGAACATTTTTCTAGCTACTTTAAGTTAAGTATACCGCGATTATTCCTAAAAACTACTACAATCATACACAATATACGGAAGAAGCATCTCTGAAAATAAAAAAGTCTATCCGGAGGTTTTCTGACTCCCGAGAGATCCCATCATGCTTCCTTTCCTCCCAGTGTCCTGAAACCAGACCCGACCAGCTCCTCCTACTACATTTATTGACAAAGGGAAACATTAGTACATTTGCTCTATCCTGACTAGCGCTCTCTTTCTAATGAATGAAAAAAAGGAAAACGAAAGGGAGAAAGGACCGAGATAGTTATACCACACACGAGTATCAACCAAGTTTACTTATTTCACTTCTTTGCGATACTCATTTGTTTATCGAATTTCAAGCAATGACTTCAACAATAATAATAATAATAATAATAATAATGATAATACTGTCACTCAGATTCCTACTTTTATATTAACGGTATTAATTAAATAATTCCGGATATTATATCATGAATATGTCGGGTCGATTGAACATAAAACGGAAAGACAAATCCCGTATCTTCGCTATCACAGGATGGAATTTCCTACAGTGATCCCAAAGATTTGGAATTTTAAACAATTTCTTTTTAAAAATGGGGAGCAACACTGCAGCAGCCATTCCAGAATCAGACAGTCACTACCAACAATATATGCCATAACCCACGCCAAATCCGTTCTTCTTTGAACCAATTCTTCCAAGCGAAGCCTCAGCCACATTGAAAAACTTAAAAAATAAAAGCGCAGCTATTCAATTCCGGTAAAAATATACAAACTAATATCAGATGATATAGCAACCCCACTCAAGAGACTTACGAGTGAGTCAATAGTACAAGGTGTATTCCCTGATTACCCGAAGGGTTTGTCCAATATTCAAATCAGGCAGCTCTGCTTCTCCATCCAATTACCAGCCAATCTCCATAATACCAACTTTAAGTAAAGTATTTGAAAGAATCGTATACAATAGACTAATCAAATTCTTAGCTAAATACGACCGACATCCAAGTAAAAACGCAATTTGGATTTAGAGAAGGCCACACCACAGAAGATGTTATCAACATGTTACCAGAAAATATCTATAAACACCATACAATCTTAGTTTTCCTCGACCTGTCAAAAGTCTTCGATACGCTCTTACATCATATCTTACGAGATAAATTAAACGCGTTTGGCAGAATGGGAAATATGCTAAATTGATTTGTCATATCTGTCTAATCGTCACCAGTATGTTAAAATAAGACATTTCATCAGAATATGCTGTATTGGAAAGTGGGACTCCACGAGGATCTGTCCTTGGACCTTTACTTTTCTTAATGCACGTAAACGATTTTTTAGCGATCAACAACATTAAACTGGAATCAGTATGCGGACAATACGCCACTCACTTCTACGTACCACGATATCAACTCCGTAATGAATGAAGTGAACGGGCAATGAGCTCATGCCTATAAATAGATGTAGGCAAATAAGCTTTTACCGAACTTGACAAATCATCATATATGATTGTAACTAAAAAACCTGTAATCGCGCACACTTCATTAATTATAATTGGAAACATTCCTCTCGCAAAAGTAAATGAAGTTAAAGTTCTTGGCATCAAGCTAATGAGAAATTAAATTGCAAAAGCCACACGCAACATAATTATGAAATCGAAAATATCTAGATTTCTCTACATACTCTAATATTGAAACTAGAAAAAACAAATTCCCCAAAATGCTTTCCTCACAATCTATTACTCATTCATCCACATTTACAATATACAGGGTGTCCCTAAAGTCTGGACACATAGGAAATATCACTAACTATAACTAACTATATGTTATTATTATTATTATTATTATTATTATTATCTTAAATTCATGCAACTGAGGCCTAAGGTAGGCCCACATCGAATCAGCAACCCTGAGGTAGGACCAAATAGGACCTCCAAGTCCATAACTTATGGACTTGGAGGTCCTATTTGGTCCTACCTCAGGGTTGCTGATTCGATGTGGGCCTACCTTAGGCCTCAGTTGCATGAATTTAAGATAATAATAATAATAATAATAATAATAACATATAGTTAGTGATATTTCCTATGTGTCCAGACTTTAGGGACACCCTGTAGAATTACAGCATGGAGTAGTACAAAGAATTATATACGATATCCGCTAGAATCCATAAAAAACGTTTACGAACTCTCTCGAACAATGATAACGGACAATCTCATACCTCTCCCACGTTCAGAGATTTAAATATCCTAAAACTAAATGACTGATATAAACTTACTGCCGGTATCAGTACGTACAACGTTCCTAATAATAGAAACTATACTTCGCCCATTCACTGGGCGATTACCCCCCATCAGACTAACCATAATCATAATACGAGACTGCCCAATGATTTCAGATATAAACCAAATTATTCCACGCAAATTGCGGGGAATGCTCTCTTCCACAAAAGGGCAGATATTTGGAACGCTATACCTATAAATGTCAGACAAGCACCACCATTAATTTCGTTTCGCAAATTACTAAAGAAATACTTTATTAACTCCTAATAAAGTAAGTGAATATATATGTGTGTATATATATATACACTACAACTTGCGAATATTACTAAACAAAGAAAATCACCTACCTATTAAATAGGCAAAATTCACAATCTTAAATCGGGTGCAGTCACGAGTTAAATTATACGTTGAAAGTTTCCAATATATTACGCCATATGTATAATGTGCCTCATTTATTCGTATTTTTAAAACTTTAAGAGATTGCATCATCATTTCTAATTTATAACAATAGAAATTAATTATTATTGGTATTTCAATACGTTCTATTTATCGTATTATTTACCATTTCTTCTTTTCTATTATTATTATTATATCGTATTGTTTACCTTTTTTTTCTATTAGTTTCTATTAGTTTCATTTGTAATGACTAAATTAACTAAATGCAACTTTATTTTCTACAAATTCCATTTATATTTCTTATTTTTCTTCGTAAAAATTGAAATGAATCTCAAAGATTTTTGCCCGAAAAAGTGTCGTCATGCTTCCCAACGTCATATTCAGCTAAGAATACTGTAATTAAACTACTTGTCACTAAAATTACAAAATTAAACGTTAATGCCAACATTGCGTAAACTTATATGGATGTGATCAATATCTTACGCAATGTATTCTTTCTCAATAAAGATTATTATTATTATTATTATTATTATTATTATTATCATCATTATTATTATTAAATCAGGTGACCCTCATTTGGCATATATACATGAAACTGGATTTTCAAAACGAAAATATGACAGATTCTGACAAGTCATTATATAAAGTCATACAAAATTTAGTGTTAACAAAATCTAAAGGCATTAAATACACAACCGCATAGTAATTATATATAGATATATATATAACACTTTAGGTGGGGTGTTCTCCACGAATTAAAATTTATAGCATCAAAATTAAGAGACCAGGTGTACGATAAGTATTTATATATATATATAATATATATAAATATAAGTGATACGCCCATTATAAATTATTTTAAAAATGTAACGGGAACAGCAAGTATATATATATATATATATAATATATATATATATATATATATATATATATAATAATATATATATCAGATTATCGGAGAATAGTTCAATGTATAATTTCCCATTTGCTCCTGGTTAAAAATTCCTACTGTATATTGATAGCTACAAAAAACTAATTTTTAATTCTAGATAATATTCTTGATTAATAGGTGTGTTATACCCTCATAACTTCCCTTCCCCCCTTTCTCTCCCCCCGCCCCCCTAATACCCAAACTGCGAAACTACAACACGCAAAAGCGGTATAATTATTCCCCGTTTTAAAATACCCACAAAAACACGTGTAAATCTCGCTTGTTCACATAACCCATCACATAAATTAACCCATAACTTATGCCCACATCTAGTAACCCACAATTATCCGTAACGCTAAAACACAAATGGATCAAAACTCAATTAAATCTATCCAAATGTGGATTATTTTTAATTTATTTAAATTTTAAAACATACGCAGACCTAACCCAATCCTTCACATTGAACTGAGGGTATGGAGAACGTGCCCTGCAATTAATGCCCATTGCATTGGACACGACCAATAAATAATGGTGTCATGCCCAGGATTTCCACATTATATATATATATACTGAAGTAAACTCCCGGCCTAAGTCGTGGTCCATGCCCCGAGCACCTTACCCACTTCACCACAAGGGTATTAAAATAAAGCCCTACGGTTATTCTACTTTTAGACGTAATACACGTCGGATCGACAAAACACACCATCGACACTCTCAAAAACTAACTTAATCTACGTTAATCTAACTTAATCAAGCCTATATCGCCAGGTATGGTGGAGTGAGTTGCGAGGTGTGGAAGGGTTAATAGATGGCAGTCTCGTTATACGTACAAAGGAATTCAAAGGACACCAAAGAGCAACAGACTGACTGGATGGTCCGTATGAGGCTGTCTTTAAAAAGGAAAGTTAAAAAGGTGGAATAAAATTTAAAGAAAAGTGAAAGTTTTAAAGCAAAGAAGAGTAAAAAGAGGTTGAAAGAAAGGAAGGAAAGAAATATAAAGATAAAGTAAAAATTTTAGAGCAAAGAGGAGGGAATTTGAGAGAAAATTCTACGATACTTTTACGCGCTAACGACAAATGCTTCTAACTGGAGGCTTAAAGAGGGATTTTTTTTTTTTAAAGGACTCGACCTGAATTACTTTGAACTACGCTGGTTGGCAATTCATTCCAAAACTTAAATATACCACTGAAGAAGAAATGTTTAGCTTCTTTAGAATTAAAATGTTTACCCACTAATTTGAGACCATTACCGCGAGTTCTATCCGCATTTCTGAAGGTGAAATATTTTTCGGCGTCGACATTATCAAAACCTTTAAGCATTTTAAACACTTTCATTAAATCTCCTCGAATACGTCTTTTTACAATTGAGAATAAATTTAACGTTTCTAAACGCAGTATTCCATGTGGGAATACTGAACGCAGTATTCCATGTGGGAATATATTAAAGAATTATATAATGTTAGCATTGTTTTTTTTCAGATTTGAATTCAAATGATCTACCAATACATCCAGAGATTCTATTAGCTTTTCTAACCGCTTCGATACGTTGTTTATTCGGTTTAAGAGTGTCGGCAACGATAATACCGAAATCTTTCTCTTCCGTAACATTTGTTAGTGTCTCGTTGCGCGAAGAATACATTTCTTTAACGTTGTTTCTACCGATATGCGACGTTTTACATTATCTATATTAAAGTTTCATTTGACAAATTTCTGCCCACTCCGGTAATTTATTAATATCTTCTTGAATCTGCGAACGTTCTACCGCTGATTTTGTTCGTACCTCTAGTTTGTTCTCTACAATTTATTCAGTCACCAACTTAATTCTTAAATAGGCCTGTCCCTTTTAATGATATGCCTACCCGTTTAAAGGCGTATTTACGCGTTATTCCGTAATATAAATAGCGCCTATATATACCTTATGATGGTTTTCAACAATGGTTCAGAATCGACCTGCCCTTCTACGGTATCCCGCCTCATTTGCGGGGTTTAGTGGAGGGAATTGGTTTCCTCTCCTCCCGCCCTCGTAACTAGCCATGCATGACTGGTTAGGGACTTTGCGCGAGAATCTCTCCAGCTGGTTCTTGAAATTATTCAGGTTGGTGTGCTGGAGGCTCCTTAGTCCCTTTGGCAGTACAATGATAAGCTTCGGGCCACGTATTCTAAGGGTATTTTTGATCCTCGTTTTCATGGCCCCTGTCCCACCACAGCTGGGACGCTACAGAATCTGTTTCTTCTCTCATTCCAGCGTGTTTCTATTTAATTTCTAAAATTAGGGACACAACCCTCGAGTATTTCCTATACGTATATTATTGCGTACCGCTCGCGTCTTCTTTCCAGGAAGGAGAATTTCAGGTACTGTAGTCGAGACCAATACTCTTCATCTTTCGTTTCCCCTACCTTAGACATAGAAGTCCTTCGTATGGCTTCTACGTTTGCGCCGTCTCGCTTCCCGTATGGGCTCGTGAGTATTGAGCAATACTCAATTATTGGTAGGACTAAACTCTTCAATAATTTTAGCACGATGTTTGTTTTTCTGCCGTGAAAGCTCATCCAGATAATTCCCATTATTTTTCGTTGTTTCGATTTTAATGTTATAAAGTTCTCTGAATTCTGGATACGATGACATTGCTACGCACTGGCCGCAACCATTATTATGAACAGCAAGGGAGATAATACTATGCCTCGTGGGACGGAGCTGACGAGTTCTGAGAATTCAGATTTGGCTCCATTTACTACCGCTCTTTGCGTTCTTTTGGTCAGAAAATTAAATATTAGTGGCCCCACCTTTCCGGTAATTCTTGTATTCTTAAGTTTCTGCGTTATAATTCCATCGCCTCATTTATCGAAGGTTTGAGTAAAATACATCTATGTTTTGACATCGACACATGATCTTCCAAACCCTGAAGCCATGTTGGTCCGGATTGAATACATTCTTTTCTTGTAGGTGAGAGCTACTGGCCGATAGTCCATAGGCATTGCTCCGTTATTTAATGGAAATGGAATTTGTCCTGTATCGAGTGATTTTCGCCATGGTACAGTGACTTGGCATTACTCTCTTTACATTTCTTCAGAAACGTGGCACTCCGTGTGTCTGGCCTTGGTACTAAATTTTCTCGTATTTCTGATAGAGCATTAATTAAGTCTCCTTCCAAGAACTCTAAATCAATTAACAAACAGATTCGTGTCCGAACTTGTTCTTGGCTGATTTGTATTCATGTCAAAGAATTCATCTAAATTTTCTACTTTATTCTCGGATTTAAGGGTGCTGAACACGGAGTTAAATTGTTCCTTAGGCAGTTCGCTCATTTTTTTCTGGGTCACTTGCGTATTCGGTCGCCCCATCTTTTAACGGACCACAGTATTTTAATTTTCGCAAATGTGCCTACCTGTTTAAAGGCGTATTTGTGTGTTATTCTGCAATATAAATAGCACATATACATACCTTATGATGGTTTTGAATAATGGTTCAGAATCGACCTGTCCTTCTACAGGATCCCAGTATACTTTCCAACAAGGTGGAGCCCCTGCTCACAGAGCACGCCAAATTGTCACATTCCTCGAGAACGAAACACCAGATTTTATCGAACCCAATATGTAGCCGGCTAGTAGCCCCTATCTTTCACCACTAGATTATGGTGTTTGGGAAACCCTGAAGTCCAAAGTTCACATCCCTGGTACCAATATGAGACATAGATGAACTACGCGAAAGAATTCTGCTCGGCTGGGAGAAGGTGTCTCAACGATATGTAAACAAGTGTATTGATCAGTGACGTCCACGTTTGGAGGCCTGCGTTGAGCAGGAAGGAGGGATACATCGAGCAACTATTCAATTAAGACGAACAACATGCCTAAGGTAAGCATCTATGAAGTTTGAGAGCTCTAGTCCCCTTACTTTTTTAATATGACAGTTTACCTCTAGAGGGTCACCTTTTTTTTCCCATCCTGTGTAGTGTATTTTTTATGGAGTCTTCTCGTGAAGTAGCAATTCCCAATTTACTTTAAATCTTCATTTACATTTTCCCAATCTACTTTCATTAAATTCATATTTAAACCTTCAAATAGTTCTTTTGATTCTCTGGGATGCGTTTTTGGTCTCCTGGCTCCTAACTTTATTTGCATATCGATTAGGTTATGACCAAAGAAATTTGTGTTACCTTTTACGATATATTTATTTATTTATTATTATATTACTGTTGTTTGTTGAAATTAAATCTAAAACGTTCTCTTTTCTGGTCGCTTCACATATTCCCTGAATAAGTGCATAATGTTTCGTAATAGCTAATTGCACTGTTGCCTGGGTTCTGTCATCTTTTGTGATGTTAACATGGAACTTCCCAATATATATAACTTTGTCGTTTTTCTTCCATGTTATGCATAGAAAGTTAAAATCCCCACAAATTAAAATACTTGGTGCTGAGGTTTAAAGTGATTTTAACATATTTTCCATTTCATCTTAATGAATTTGGAATTCACTTTCTGTAGTGTTTAGTGGTCTGTACACGTTCATAGTGATTAGGTTCAGTTCTTTTACTTTCAAAATAAGAATTTCGACTATGCTGTTTGATTTGCTTACCTTCATTTCACATATGTACGCGTTTTTTCATGTAATGCAACATCTTCCTCCTTTTCCAGCAAATCTATCAGGTCCGTATAATTTTTTATGTTATAGTCCTTTAGTGTTATTTCACTGTCTTCGATGCAATTTTCGCATATTTACACAAACCCGTTTTGTAGTATTTGCAAATGGTTTGTCTTTTGGATTCTTTTACGTTTTCAGACTTACTATTCTGGAATTTGTGCGATTCAACCTTTCTTTTGTTCCAACACTACTTCTTCCCTACTCAGTGGTTTTTTTCAGCCTCTGGTGTACTTTCGTTTTTATTCATGAAGTTACTAACTTGTATCGCGTGTATTCCTTCGTCTTTGCGTTCTGCTCTTCTCTCAAATGCGTTGTTCTCAGTGCTGTACCCCATTTGTTGTCGTTCTCAGTACTTATTCTTCGACAACCGGTGTTCCATTGGTATATTAGTTGATATGTTAGTAGAACTTCCTCCCTCACCCAAATTCTGATCTGCTTTCGTCTCTTTCTCATCATTTTCCAGCCCAGTTTGGAGGACTTTTCTATTCATGTTCACGCACTTAATACGAACGTAACCGTACAAAGTTTATTGTTTACTCCGTTCATAACTTCTCTATCCTTTCTTCCCAGATTGAATGCATTCGCAATGTTTAAATACAGTGCATAGGATGCATTTCAGGCCCGTGGTTCTGTCAGCTTCCGTTTCGCAGTCGCGAGTACACGCAACGGCACAGTCCCTAAAGCATAACTCGCGTTTGCTCAACTTCCCGACTTCAAAGTACTTCACACATTTATTCCGCTTATTCTTATTTCACGCCATTTTTTTTTTCTATTCTCAATTGGTCTCAGCAATTGGTCGTTTTTCTCATTTTTTGAAAAACTGAGAATTATCGAGTTTTATGACGGTCTTCCTTATTTCCCAGCGCTTATCCTCGCGTTAAACCGCTCTGAGAGCGTTTAAGTTCACTGTATATTTTTAATTCCTGAAACATTTTTATATTTATTTATTTGGCTTCACTATGTTGAACTTTACTTTTTATTCAATAAATTATCACCGGGAATTCACCGACACTTTATAACCATTATCATATAAGCAAATTAAACCGCCGAGTAATGAGTCACTTCTAATTTAGTATTATGTCAGAGAAAAAACAAAAACGTCCATTCACCTCCAAATATCACACACACACACACACACATATATATATGTGTGTGTTCATTGTTGAGTGGCTGCGTTCATAATGACTGAAATATAAATGAGTCAATTTATTTTTATTATCACATAATTTATCTTAATTCGGGGGATTTTGCAGTTTTTTCCAAAGCGTTTACACGCATGTACGTAGCCACATTTATATGCATGTATGTGTGCACAGCTGCATAGTCGCATTTAATGTATTTTATCCGTGTGTGTGTGTGTGTGTGTTCCTTTATCCTAAAAAAAATATATCCTCGTGTGTGAGTTGTATTTGTATGTAAATTAGGTCAAAATGTTTTTGGTTCCCACTTTCTTCATTTTTTTTATCCGTCTCCATCACCTCGTTTTCATTTCCTTATTGTAGTTTGTCCTCGACCATATATACAGTATATATATATATATATATATATATATATATATATATATATATATGAACTAAATTGATATAGATCGTTATTAAATGCATACAACTTATAAATATACATAATAAATTAGAGGTAGAGAATCAAAGTAATATATATATTATATATATATATATATATATATATACATTTATTATCATCAGTTCCGGCTAACATTCTTTTGATAAATATTAGATTTATATCATTATTAATGGTTTCAACGGCAATTAAACCTTTTTTGTCAACGTTTATTCTAACTTGTTATGACACTGATAGATACGAATGAGGTTCCCATTACGTACTGGTTCCACCTCGTATTCACTAAAATTAATTAGATCACGCGTGAATGAGGGGAACACCCGACCCTGTCAAGAAAATGTCCAATCACCCTTAATGTATAGCTCTATAAAGGCTATATTACGTCTTAACATCCAACGTTTCAAAGAGATTATACCTCGTTTCGAGCGTATTCGGTAATGAACGTTATAGATACGACGCCATAAAGTCGAAATTCGCTCGTGAACCTTACTATCAACGGGAGATCCACCCGTACAGTGTGAAGCAAACGCACAATAACCTTTATGTTACGCGTTATTATGGCCGATTCTAGCTTCCATTAAACGGGCGGTAGTGGCGTGTGAGTACGTATAATAGAGAAAATAAAGTGCATTTGTCTCTCTTTAAGAATGTCTGCGTACAAATGCGAACTACTCTGTCTATGACGTCACAAACTGCCAAAACGGGAAGTTAACAAAGAAAATGGGAAAAGGAGAGTCGATAACATATGGGAAAAAGATAAAATACGAAGGCGAGACTAAACTAAAATTAATGTCATTACATTAGTATTTTACTACCGTGGTATTATGATATATTATTGCTTTTTCATTATTTATTAGTAATAATAATAATAAGAGTGACAGGCAGAATTATTACAAAGATAAATATTCGTTTACATTTCCAATTAGCTCCATTAATTTTAGGTTTGTAACAAAATTTGTGAAATATAAAGAAATACTTAGGCATTTTAAACATTATAATATATATATATATATATATATATATACAGGATGGGCCGTAGGTTTCCATACATAGGAAAATTTGGATCAGCAGTTTCCGGATGCTTGGATTGGTCGGCGTGGTCCTGTGGAGTGGTCTCCCAGATCCCCAGATCTCACCCCCCTTGATTTCTATCTTTGGGGGCACTTGAAGGCCATGGTGTATCAGGAAAAGATACGAGACATAAATCATCTAAAGGAACGTATCACCAACGCCATTACAAGCATAACGTCAACTGTGCTAATGCGTGTTCATCAACAGTGGGGAACACGTATTGAAATGTGTTTTCAAAACAATGGCAACCATGTAGAGCATATTATATAAATAAAAATGGTTGTCCATAAAAAAATGTTTATTTTTCCTATGTATGGAAACTTACGGCCCACCCTGTATATTTTATATATATATATATATATATATACGAGGGTGGGCTGAAAAGTAATGCCTCCGCTCAAATAAATTTTAAACGGGTTGAAGGATTTTATGGAAACAAAAGCACATATGTACCTTAGAGTTTATTCTTCAAAACGATCCATTTACTTTTCTATAAAATCACTATCAATCTCGATACATTTGCGCCAACGATAAATGAGTTTTTGAAATCTATCCCGGTAAAACTCGGAGCTTTGACTACGAAACCAAAATTTCACAGCGGCCTTAACTTCTTCGCCAGAATCGTAGCGATTTCCACGATGTTCTTTAAGTTTAGAAAGAGGTGAAAATCGCATGGTGCTCAATCGGGGCTATATGGTGCATGCGGAAAGACGGTGAATTGCGGATCCTCAATTGCTTCTCGCGTTTGAACACCGGTGTGAGGCCGTGCGTTGTCATTGTGAACGATGACTGCGTTTTTGTGGGTGCGAACGCTCCTGATCCGTTTTTTCAACTTCTTTAGAATTTCAATATAATGTGTGGAGTTGATTGCTGTCCCTCTTTCCGTAGAGTCTTCGAGAACAACACCATTGATATCCCCAAAAAACAGTCATCACTTTTCCAGCCGATTTTTGAACTTTGAATTTTTGGTTGCGGTGAATTTTTGTGCCGATATTCCATGGATTGCCGTTTATTTTCAGGATCATAATGATGGACCCACGTCTCGTCTCCTGTCACAATGCTGCGCAGAAATTCATCTTCATTTTCGAAGCGCCGTAGATTTTCTTGCCAAATGCGTAGTCTCTGTTTTCATCTCGGTAGTGAGCATGCGAGGCACCCATCTGGCGCAGGCCTTTCGGTAACCGAGAATACTGATAATGTGTCCCACTCGCTCTCTGGAGATATCGAGTATTGCGGCAATTTCATTTGTTTAATGTGACGATTTTCACGAATCAATTCGTCAACGTAGTTCCGATGATACTCGTCGGTTGCCGTTACGAGCCTTCCTCTTCGCGGTTTGCCTCGCAAATCTTCTTGCCCCGCTTCCCTTTCTTTACACTGCCTCGCCCAACGTCGAACGGTACTCACATCAACACACTGTTTGCCGTACACAGCTTGCATTCGCCGATGAATGTCTATGGGAGCAACACTTTCCGCAGTCAAAAATTTAATTACGGCACGTTGCTTGAAGTGAATGTCTTTACTCCTTTCCACTGTAATCGATACTGAACCAACGTGTGGCATGAGTGTAGGCTATAGTAGTATAGCCGAAAAAGGGGAGAGTGCAAGCATGTTGCAGGTTATTATGTAATGTTGCAAAGTGGGGGAGGGGGATTGTTGCAAAGGGGTGGGGGTGTTGCAAAGGGGGGTGGGGGGAAACTTGGAGGCGGCGTTATCCCCCAAGAGAAAGAAGGAGGATTGAAAGGAGGAGAGGTGTTCACCTGGCAGGAGCCAAGTGCACATTAAGACTTCAGCCGAGTAGGCGTTGTTTTATAGGCTCCTAATCAGCCAGTTGGCGTAAATGGCTTGAGTTGCCAGATACCGCGATACCATTGTATACATTATTATACTCCTAATCAGCCAGTTGGCTGTAAATGGCTTGAGTTGTCAGATACCTCTTTTAGCAGTATTATTGTATACATTATTATATACGCCTAATCAGCCAGTTGGCTGTAAATGGCTTGAGTTGCCAGATAGCGCCATGTATTCATTTAATCGAAGACAGAGTTGCCAGATACCATTGTATACACTATTATAGACTCCTAATCAGCCAGTTGGCTTAGAAGGCTTAAATATTGCCAGATACCGCAATACCGTTGTATGCATTATTGTATTTCGAATACCGGTAGTAGAAGGCAAAACAATTAAGTAAAACAACATTGCATCATTCTGTTTATTATAAATATATAGAAAATAAATATACATTTGAGGAATATGCATATAACAGTACAGGAAATATATACACACAATTATGGATATATATAAAATAAAATATACATTTCAAATAAATATACATTTCAAATAAATATACACTTCAATAGAAATATGTACATAACAGTAAAGGAGAAATACACACACACACACACAATTATGGAGATATATTTATAAAATAAATATACTTTTCAAATAGAAATAAATATACATTTCAATAGAAATATGCGAATAATCAGTACAGGAGAAATGTCAAGCAAAATATAAATACAATTCACTTTTTTTTCAAAATACTAAACTCGGTCTTAATCGAGTTTACAATTACATCATTATTGCTCTGCATTACGCAGTATATGCGGCTTAATAATATTTCACCGCTTAAAGTATAGGGAAACCTGTATTCGATATGAAGGGCTTTCATATCGTTCAGTACTATTTTTGTTCCCACTTTACAACCGGTTGGTAAATCATCTTTAAATACGTCTAGAATACAATCAAAAGCACGCACAAAGAGTTCATCGTTAGCTACATTATTAAACACAAGTTTATAAGAACGCTTTTCCAATCGAGGGTTTATTTCTACCGACTCGAGCTTTTCAATCGTGAACTCACTCAACATAGCGGCAATTGAAATAATCTTCTAAATCGTTACGACAACTGCGCGTTATATAAAGAAATAGTTCTTCAGGGTGAACGGTGTAGGTGAGCTCAGCCTTGTACCGATCAATTGCTTTGTACCAAAGTTCATGGTATTTCAAAGTCTAAACTTTTTAAATAAACATCCAGCACTAGACCATTCTCACCAGCCCTACACTCGGTAAACCCATCGAGCAGAGCGGTGTATGCGTATTCAAGTACTGTATCAAAATAAAACATATCCGTAACACGCGCGTCTAATATAGGTTTCAGTTTACGGAATCCGACGATTTCAAACATTCTGTCGAGTATGAAACGGTTTCGCGTAGGAATAAGAGCGTTATTATCAGAAGCATTCTTCCACATCAGCCTTATATCAATGCACGGCCGATCGTTATTTATACACAACGTACATACAACGGCGTATGAGGGTGCGTCACTAATCTGCTCTCTTCTTGTACCTACGTTAGCAGGTATTTTATAACGATCTTCACTCCACTTCTCAACTATCACAAAGATTCTATTCATCTCCTCGATACTTAAATAAACCCGTTTGTTTGTCGGTCTCCATTCCGTTTCCAGTACATAGCTAATGGTACCGGAATTACGCCTGAACACGCGCAACGATTTCGTCACGGACACATCGTACGAGGCGTTGAGAATGCTGCTCAAAGGAAGTTCCATCGTATTCGAGGAGCGCACGTCCACTCGGCTCAAGCTCTGAGATAACTATGAGCCGTGTGAGGCACGCAGGTAGGCAGGAATGGTTCGACGGGCGGCTGACTCGGTGATACGTGAATGGGCTTGTTCCGCGAGTCGAATTGTTGTACCGTACAAGAATATCACTACCAGCTACGCAGCAGACAGTTTGGATAAGAACTAGGAACATTTTATGTTTTACTAAACATCTCCACACTCCGGCGCACTATTTGAGAGGAACATATGTTCATATTTTTCTTTCTGCCCATCAAACGATACTCGTCTCTAAACTCTGTTAAAAATTCACGCAGGGCACTAGCCACAACTCACTACGAACCTCATCATGATATACGTTAATATAGTGATAAAAATACTTAAGATTGTCCATGATCACGAGATTCACATTTTCAGTCGTAGGGTATGAGTAATCGACGTGGTGTAGCATGACGTAATACCGCTTGTCACACCACCCATCAGCAAGACTCATTATCCATACCTGCTGCTTCTCTTCTGCACGCGTTGTTTCTTTTACTTCACGGTGTATGTGAGACTTTATAAAGTTTAGCTCTGCAGTATACTTCAACACATCGTCTGTGCAACGAAAGCCTTCAACGGTCTCACCAGAACATCCGTAGAGTATTTGTACATCTTGGAACTTCGCACAATCCAATGTGTTTTTAAAAGAGGCATAGGAGGGAGGAATAGGAAGTTTTTCGGTATCCACCACATCCTGGCACTTTACTGAATACCATTTCGTAAACGTTGTGCAAGCAATATTAAAGGTAGCCATTTGAATACACGTCTGATCTGAATACACGTCTGATCTCTCGGGCTTACTGCGGTCGACTGACCACGCAGGGATTCCTAGATAGTAGCATGACTCACGGTCTTACAGTGGGCGGAGCTTAGAACTTTCACCTACACACACACACAGGAGAAAGTGAAACGCTATTTGAAACATGATTTATTTAATAAACGAGATATTCAAGTTATATATATTTACAAATACGATTTAATAAACGAGATATTCAAGTTATATATATACACATATATTTACAAATAGATACGATTATATACAAGACGTGTGAGTTAGAAGCATCAATGGTATCCAAAGGGTACGGTATCATAGGTACCAGGTAACTGGTAACGTTTTCTATAGGTGTTACGGCACACCATCGTACCCCTAAGTTCCTTCACGCCCCCCAGCTTCTGCGCCCGAAAATTGTGGGTGCCTACAATTAGTTGGTGAGGTTGTTCATCCAAACATACTAGATCCTTCAACGACTCAAAGTTAACAACCTCCCGATTCGCATGGTTGAGCGTAATACCCTTTGCCTTCACGATATATTTCATTTCCTCCCCCACCCTGACCCGTACCCCATAAGTCTTAGGTCCTGTTGAGGCAAAAGAGTCGGCGTATGCGTTATCCCCATACTCATCCTTGATCTCATCAGTGAGCTCGCCGAGGAACTCCCAATAGTGGGCATGTATTCACCCTCCCTCTCTGTGAATATCACGCTATCTGTATCGGCATACAATACTCTCCGCCCAAGAGAATGCAATAGACCCAAAGTTTTATACGGGCGTAGGCTGTTGTGAAGCTGGCCACAGGTATGTTTGTAACCCTTGAGGTATCTGTGGCAAATTCAGTGTTGTTGTACTTTATTACGTAAGTATTACCTACATTTACGATCTCCATGACCTCTTTATCGGGGGCATTGGCATAATCCAAGACATCGCTATAACTTTGTGCCAAATGAATGCTCCCTCTGCCGGTATTCTGCGCAAATTTTCCCCATAGACTGTTTAGACACAACTTTGCACTAAAGCGCTTGCCAGGATTCTTTACAATTTGGACACGATCAAGTTGTATACCTTCGCGGTCGCGGTAACGTTGAATATAGGCAGACTTTTCATCTTCGGTATCAACTCCTCGCGGATACCCTGATGCCTCAAACTTATCCTTCAAAAAGGTGTTTATATATGGTGTGAAAAGGTTGGGTAGCTTCTGAAACCTCCACACCTCATGTATCTTCAGTATTCTATAACCATGGCGCACGGCTAGGGCCAACTCAGGACTTGTATATACGCCTCTGATCTTACGCTGGTGGGGTATATGGTTACATTCGCCGTTATCCTCTTCCGCGCACTTCACGCACAGGGGAAACATGAGTTTGTCGTCGATAACGACAGGTAAGATCGGCATCCATAAATTGCGTGCGGGGAGTACGTCTACGAAAGAGATCCCAAAGTAACGATCATTCAAATTTTTTGAAAATTCATTGATGGAGGGTAGGCTAGGTCCCACCAGTTTCTCAGGAGCGCCCACGGGGTACGGATTGCTCTTCATCACGTATGGGTATAAAGAACAGAAATCGTAGTAATGGAGCTTCACGCCCTCCGTAGGTGGGAAGTATAGTCTGAAAGGATTTGTACGTCCTCCAAACAAGCTATCACCACATTTGAGAGGATCCAGTACCATTGAACGCTTGATCGCTTTTATTTCCTCACGGTACACCTCGTCTGTCTCCATCCGTGCATCATATTCATGTTCCCACAAGACTTTGTGAGTGAACTGTGATCCTATAAGTTGATCGCTGGTGCGGGTCGATGCGAGACAGTCGGCAGGAGACCTACCGTGGATATCTCCGGTGATTCCGCACTCAGGACGGGGGCATCCATGCCACCAGCAACCGTTAAAGGAGTACACAGTCTTCACACCAGTGACACGGTTTTCACTTAACCCATCAACCCAAAAAAACACGTCCATTAATCTTAATGGGTACTTCACCCGTGTTGCGGGCGTGCTTTATGTATACACCTGTCTGTTGCTGTAGGTGTATGAGCCAGTAAATAGCCTTGTGCCCGTAACTGCGGGGATTGTTTCGGTGAATAATGGCTAAGGTGTCTTTCGGCATGAAGTTATTCTTGAACACCGTAAAACATAATGATGCGATGGTGGTTGCGACTTGCAGTGGATCGCATTTGAAACGGGCTATGTACATCCTTCTAAAGGCCTGGAAACATACTCTAAGCACGCGCACATCATTCACGCAATAACGCTCACATTCATCAGCTATATTATAAGGGTTACTTTCATTAAAACTGTCGTAGTATCGATCAAAGTCTTCAGGTTCATCCATACAGTCAAAATAATGTTTGGGGGGTGGTGGGCCTACGTAGTTTAAAGTCTCGCTGGTGAGGAAAGTGTATGGGAAGTATCCTTTGGAAACTTCAGCTGCTACTCCCATCACCTTGGGTAGCTTTGCTAATTTACAAGGTGTGAATAATAAAGTATCTTTAAATTGTACATTGCCTCTTATAATGAAGAAAGTGGTAGTGATTCCCCACGAGGTGTACGCCTCACTGCAAAGGAATCCAGACACGTATCTAGATCCCCGTAAAAGCAGACTTAAAAGAATGGAAAGCGAATTGTTAGCCCTATTAAACAGTGAAAAAACACCTGATGAGAAAAGAATCTTATACCAAGAAGCTCTGCAGAAATTTCTTCACGAGTACGAAAATTATAAGAGCCCTACAGAGATTCCTGTGGTTATTAGGCACACCACGGGGGACGATGGCGACATAGGATCTGTGCCCGACGACACAGCTGACCAACCAAAAAGATTAGCCACACAACATATCGAACATGTATTAAAAAATACCCTCCCACTTACAATGAGGAGTAAAGGCTTAAGTCTTTATAATCTATTGAATGAGGATCCCGCCATACAATGGACCGATACAGTGGAGATCATTGTGGAAGGATCAAAGGTACAGGGATCGAATATCGTAGACATTGTCCATGATCTGGTGAGAAAGTGGGATAGGCCATCACCATCAGGATGGAAGCATATTAAAGCAAGACTACAACAAATAAATGTCCCTAAAACGTTGATAGGAAATCTGAACAGGTTAAAAGACTTGGAACATGCAACGCCTGTGACACAATTGAAGGCGCCGTCACCCCGGCGGTAACACCTTTGAAGAGGAGCAAGAAGAGGTTAAACCAACCCTACCCACGTGCCTCTAAAATACGCAAATGGCTAACGTATTAACTAAACGCTATTATGACATTTCTACCCCATCCTCTTACGGCGGCGTAGATAGACTGTACAGAAGTGTTTACGGAGTAGGAAAAAAAGATGTTGAAAGATTTTTGAGGGAGCAGGACGCTTATACGCTTCATAAGCCTGTGAGAAAAAGGTTTAAAACAGCCAAGACAACGGCTTCCTCGATTGATTCTATTTGGCAAGCAGATTTAACAGACATGCAAAGATATTCTGTGTATAACGATGGTTACCGCTACATTCTATTCATAATAGACGTATTCTCTAGATATCTGTGGCTAGTTCCTCTGAAAAATAAATCACCTGAAACAGTTGCTAAAGCCACCAAAACGCTAATGTTAAAAGAAAACAGGGTTCCTGGCTATTTTTGTACGGATATGGGGAAGGAGTTTATAGGCCATGCTTTTCAGAATATGTTGACAGAGTTTAATATCAGCTATTACACAACCAATTCTATACATAAGGCTTCTTTAGCTGAAAGAGTTCAGCGCACCATAAAGGAACGCATGCACCGTTATTTTACACATAAAAACACATACAGATTTCTAGACATTCTGGAATCATTGGCATCATCCTACAACCGCTCACACCATCGCACGATTGGGGCAACACCTAACGAAGTTTTAGAAAGAGGTACGCTCCCGAGAAGAGATGGATCACCACCACCACCACCACACTCTGCGCGCTTCAAAATCAATGATTATGTAAGGCTGTCGCGTTCGGGGAATAAATTCGCAAAGGGTTTTGAGCAAGGATGGACACGCGAGATTTTTAAAGTTAGGGCTGTGAGACCTAAAGGTGAGATAATGATGTATTACATTGAAGATTTGAATGGGGAAGAAATCTCAGGAGGCTTTTACCGCGAGGAATTGCAGAAAGTTGCGTTTAATTTAGAAAAAAATGTGTTTAAAATTGAGAAAATTTTAGGAAGCAAAGGTTCAGGAAGGAGAAAAATGTACCTGGTGAAATGGCTAGGGTACCCAGAAAGCTTCAACACCTATATAAAAGCTGATGCAATAATGAAGCTTAAATAGTATGCAACATGGCTCCTATCCATTTCTACGTCACACTCCCGTCCTCCTCGTCCCTGTCTGTACACCCTAACAACACGCTAGCCAACTTTGTAACAGAACTCCATGGGCACATTGAATTGGGTCGTGATTCGTATGAGGTGGGGATATGCGAAATTCAGCTGGACACCGTCTTTTTAAATATTGAACATAAAGAAACCGTTTTTACGATTCTTAGAGACATTGACGAGTGTGAAAAAGCTAGGGTAGCTATGGATGAAACTATGCGCATCGCTCGGACTAAGATTGCACGGTATTACAGTACAGAAGTAAGACTAGGGCCGGGTCAATATGGTTCGGCCGAGGATGTTGTGAGAGGCTTAAACGTAAGTTTAAGAAACTCAAACCTTACGAATGATTTAGTATATGAAATCGTAAACAACCCTGCACATACACTAATCCTAAAATCAAAGACTAACAGACGTCTTAAAGAACATAGAAAGTTCAAAATTCTAACCAAAGGCCGATATAGCGCAGCCTTCCAAAGAGACACATTTCACGAGACAGTATAACTTGTCCAGATTAATGTATCAATTGAAGATGGAGAAATTGGCTGAAAGGTCCCCAGACATGTGCTATATTTACAGTAATATAGTGGAGCACCAGTTTGTTGGGGATACCCAGGCACGCCTGCTGCGCATTGCTCACATCCCCAACCATAGAGGAAGGAGTTTGAGTATTACATATGACAGACCCCATTATGTGAATGTCGCAACTAATTTAATAACCAATATCACAATATATATAAGAACGATTGAGGGCGAAAACTTCCCATTCGGTAACGGGAGCTTAACAGTGAAGCTACACTTTCGACGCACTGAGTTATAATGGATAGAAAGCCTTTCACCGTCTATCGAGGGATGCGATACCAGCGCGGTAGTGGACTTGGATCCATTTTTTCATCCATACTACGTACGGCTGTTCCTTTGCTGAAGAGGGGTGCCAGATACCTTGGAAGGAAAGCGCTACAATCAGGCCTTAACACTGCAGAAGACATATTGGCCGGGGCTAAACCTAAAGAAGCTCTAAAAAAACATTTAAAGCGTACACGGAACGAAATCATCAAAGATGCAAAGAGAAAAATGCGTGGTGGCGGGAAGAAGAAGAGGGCTCCCCGGAAGAAGGGGTCACGTGGTATTAGACGTAAAAGGCTATCAAAAAGAAATGCTGTAAGCGAATGAAACCTATGGTTGACCACTTTTTTGACTGATATAAGCTAAGGACATTGATCTCATGAATCATAGTTTGTTTACCACTTGTCGAGAGAGGAGTCACTATTTCGCCATGGCACGCTTCATCCACCCATGTAGTTCACAATGCTGTAAATCGGAGCTGTCCTTTTTGAGCTCCCGCCAACCCAAGTTTCTATTGAGCACAGTGACTTTATTACAATTAACCCTTTAAACACAATTAGTTCCCCGAGTGCACCTATAGAATTCGTGATACCCAGCTCAGGTCCTTACTTTTTTGATCCAAGCTGTGTGCACATGTACGCTAAGCTACGTATAGCCCATTCTGATGGAACGGTCTGCGATGACAAATATGCTGTATACCCTGAAACAAACTTTCTGCACGCCATATTCAACCAGTGTGACGTATATTTAAATCAGACCAACATATCGGCAGGCACGGGGTACTATCATCTACGAGCCTATTTGGAAAATGTCCTCAACTTTTCCAAAGAAGCGAAGGCTACCTTTTTAAGTGCGGAGGGATATTATCAAACTAAAGATGAAAATAGTATAAAGGACAAATTTAAAAATTCTAAAAAGAAAATATACGAGTGTTTTGGACGGTTGCACACAGATTTCACTTTCCAGGAGAAGTTGCTTGTGAACGGGGTGGATATGAAAATAAAGCTCACCCGCACGAGTCCTGAGTTCTGCTTAAATCTGGATGCAAATCAAGAAGAGGGTGCAAAGTCCGTTGTGGTTCACATTATGGACACATACCTCCGCGTACGGCGAGTGAACTTAAGTTCACCAAAACAACTAGAAATTGAGAAAAATTTACTAAACGCTACAGTGAAATATCCTATTAACAGAGTGCAGATCAAACTATATACGGTTCCTGCAGGGTTGGCATCGAAGCAGATAGAAAACATTGCCCTGGGAAATCTTCCTAAAAGGATATTAATCGGCATGCAGGACCACGCTTCGGTGAATGGAAAATATAAAAGAGTGCCTTTAAATTCGAGAATTTCGGACTTAAAAATATAACTCTATACGTTAATGGCACTGCTTTGGGTGGAACAATGGGTACGGACTATTCATCAGACGCTGTGTTACCGCTTTGTGCCAGAGCCTATAGTAATCTGACCCATATTGCAGGTGATTGTGATGAGCTTGGTAATGGGGTAACGCAGGAAGAATTCATTGATCAATTTAACCTTTATCCGTTTGACATTACACCTGACTTATCTGCTAGCGTAAATACCCATTTAACCCCACAGCAGAGCGGAAACATCTCAGTGCGGCTGGAATTCGCCAAGCCTATAGACGCTCCTATTAGTGTACTAGTATATCTCGAATCGCAAGCCCTAATAGAAGTAGATAGATTTAGAAGCGTTATCACACTTTTAAAATGGATGCTAATACACTTCAGAAAGTAATGGAGCGAGTCACACGTTCCAAATTTATCGGCGTGTTTGCGAAGAATTGAGTTTGCCAAGTACGCGAGAATGCGGTAGTCGAACACAGACATCATCGGTAATGAAGGGATTCACTGGATCGCTGTCTATTTTAAAAATAGACAGCGCCTGTACTATTTTGATTCACTCGGTACTCAACCCTGGAGTGATCCTATTATTGTAAAATTTCTCGCTCAGTTACATATTCCCGAAGTTGTGTGGACCCCATTTCGCATGCAAGGATATTTTACTAATGTTTGCGGAATGTACTGCGTCTCATTTCTCATGCATATGTCAAATGAAAAGAATTTATAAATTTTTTAAATTTATTTGACCCGTGTCACAATCGCCGAACGATGAAATGGTATGCAGACAGATAAAAAACCGTTTTCCAATTGTACGTACTCGTTGTATATTATAATGTTTTTGTTCGTATATTTGTAACGATATATTCTGTAGCTGTTTATTGTACTGATTTCTTTCATTTAATAAATTTATGAAAATATATTGTCTTCTTATCCCAAAAAGATCGAAAAACACTTACATTATTTCGGTGTGACATTGTTGACTGATCAGTATATCCTCCCTATTCCGAGATTCTTCAAAAGATTGTATAACACGTGTCAAATCCTCATCGGACCTTAAAGGAATAATGCTTTTAAAACATATACAGAGTATACAGACAGATCCCCATTATGTGAAGATATCTTTGGTTCGAGGAGTGAACGCCATAAAAATTTCGATTTTAGCATAATGGGAATAACCAAATAACACTGACATTTTTGGCGAGTATCTATTTGACGAGATACTACAACTCTCCATATATATATAAAATTCTAATTATAGACACTTACATTTCTATGGTAGTCCCTTGCGTCGGGTTGTAAGGAGCGTCACTGCAAATATCTTCTACGGTTTGCGTTGAAAATAATTCGCCACGGTCAATCGCATTGAAAAGACTAATTGCGGTTAATGCTGCAGTATCACGTTCTTCATACAATTCCTGGGAGACGTACAGGTCCATGTTGGAGGATGTGTGACATTGTTGACTGTTCAGTATATCCCCCGTATTCCGAGATTCTTCAAAAGATTGTATAACACGTGTCAAATCCTCATCGGACCTTAAAGGAATAATGCTTTTAAAACATATACAGAGTATACAGACAGATCCCCATTATGTGAAGATATCTTTGGTTCGAGGAATGAATGCCATAAAATTTCGATTTTAGCATAATGGGGTAACAAAATAACATTGATTGACATTTTTGGCGATTATCTATTTGACGAGATACTACACCCCATCCATATATAAATTCTAATTATAGACACTTACATTTCTATGGTAGTCCCTTGCGTCGGATTGTAAGGAGCGTCACTGCACATGTCTTCTACAGTTTGCGTTGTAAATAATTCATCACGGTCAACCGCATTAAAAAGGCTAATTGCGGTTAATGCTGCAGTATCACTCTTCATACAAGTCTGGGGAGACGTACAGGTCCATGGTGGAGGGAATGATTATTCACTGACGCGAAAATAGCTACTGTTACTCCAAACTGAAAAATATCCCCTTTTATAGGCACAATCGCCAAGCTCCGCCCCAAAAGACCAGATGTTCGTAGTGATTGGCTGCCGATGTAGCTGGGTGGAGCTATGACGTGTACCAATCCGCTATAACGGGACCTGACGAGTAACATATATACATTTTCACCAATAGATTTAATGCTCGTATTCTCCTTTGAAAATTATTTGGTTATTCGTATAGAACTTTTGATACTGATTCCAAATATGGTTTCAGAAATTTTCTAGCACCCATAGTTTTCGAGAAAATATTTACTCAGATTTTCCCGCATCATTAGTCACTAATGTAATCGAGAGGAATTATATTTTAAAAGAACATTCGGTTTCAACGTTAGACTGTGGGTCTAAGGTGGGGTGAAAACCTTTCCAATTGCGCTAGGGGACAATTAGTTTCTTATAAAACTTTGGTACAAAGCAATTGATCGGTACAAGGCTGAGCTCACCTACACCGTTCACCCTGAAGAACTATTTCTTTATATAACGCGCAGTTGTCGTAACGATTTAGAAGATTATTTCAATTGCCGCTATGTTGAGTGAGTTCACGATTGAAAAGCTCGAGTCGGTAGAAATAAACCCTCGATTGGAAAAGCGTTCTTATAAACTTGTGTTTAATAATGTAGCTAACGATGAACTCTTTGTGCGTGCTTTTGATTGTATTCTATGGATATGGGGAAGGAAATTATAAGCCGTGCTTTCAGAACATGTTAAAAGAGTTTAATATCAGCTATTACACAACCACGAAATAAACTAGTTAACCATAAAATTAATTATTTTCTATTATGACGTTTTCGAAGGTAAACTATGTTATTTGTTTCGAAAAGTTTAAGTTCAATGAAGTTAATGTTAAATTTGCTTCTAAACTAAAATTAAATGTTATAAAATAAATAATATATATATATACAGTGCCCGCGAAAAGTATCCGATCACTCAAGAAAATACAATATTTTCCCTTAATATTCAGAGACACGTAATTCACTTTCTATTTGTTCTAGCGACATCTGGTAACTTTGAGGTTGCTCGCTGATATGAGAGCTATCCAACGCATTCTCAAATTAGTGTTCTGGTAGCCTTCGTTGCGGGTGGCTGTGTCTCAAATTTGTCAGATTTCACTGTTTGTGTAAATTTCTTGATATTTTTTTTTTTTACAGAAAGTGGTGTAAATAAAATTTATATATAATGTGTGCTAAAAAACAACTTAAGAGTGATTGTCGAGGTGCTATTGTTGCTTTGCATGCATGTGGGAAATCACAGAGACAGATAGCTAAGGAATTAAACATATCCCAAAGTACCGTTAATTTATGGGTTTCACGGGCTAAGAACAATGGTGGCCTAACCACGCCAGTCCCTAAAAAACGATCTGGCAGACCGAGAAAAACAAATTCGCGAACAGACAAACTTATGAAACGTTTAGTATTGAAAAACCCAACAATAACTGCGAAAGAAATAAAATTTAATATGAATAATTTGTTATCTGGTGTTTCTGAACGAACTATCCAGGAGCGGCTCCAAAAAGAACTCGGATTACCATCTCGCCATGCTGCTAAGAAACCGTTCATTAATGAAAAAATGCGTAAAAAACGTGTCGCATTTTATAAAAAATACATTCATTGGACTGTTGATGACTGGAAGAAGGTTTTATTTAGCGATGAGTCGACATTTTTGACATTCAGAAGTTGTCCAAAAAAGGTTCGCCGGCCTATTGGCTCAAATAGGATGGACCCTAAATACACCCTAAAGACAATGAAACACCCTCCAAGTGTGATGGTTTGGGGTTGTTTCGGTTACTATGGGCGTGGAAACTTATATTTTCTTCCGAAGAACACAACTATGAATGGTGCACGGTATTTAGCAATGCTACAGGATAAACTTCTAATGGCAATGGCAATCCAAAGGACAAAAACATACATGCATGATGGTGCACCATGTCACAGGGCCAAAATAGTGACAAAATGGATTACTGACAATAAATTTGATATTTTGGATTGGCCTGGTAATAGTCCAGATCTCAATCCGATAGAAAATCTGTGGCTAATAATAAAAAATAAGGTTGAATGCCACGACACTGGCTCAGTCGAAAAATTACAAGAGGCCATCAAAAAGGTATGGTGCAAGGAAATATCAGTGGAAGTTTGTCAAAACTTGATTAAATCCATGCCAAAACGTCTAGAACAAGTCATCCAAACCAAAGGACAGATGACAAAATACTAATATAAGGTTAGTATACATTTAAACATTGTTTTTTATGTAAAAAATACAAATTTCAAGGGTGATCGGATACTTTTCGCGGGCACTGTATATATAATATATATATATTATTATATATATATAATATATATCTAGCAATCCGATCATTGCAAAAAAAACTGGAAAGGCATGCAATTAATAAAGGTGTATTTAAACAGAATTTAATTGGAATAACTATCGTCATATTGTTACACAATGGATGATTAATATTTCTGGAATACATGGCGCTATCTGATGGTGCGAAGTTTAATATCAGCTATTACACAACCAATTCTATATATAAGGCTTCTTTAGCTGAGAGTTCAGATATATATATATATATATATATATATATATATATATATATATATGTATCATAAGCTGCTTAAAAAACTGTATATATAATTATAGTAAACGAAATAAACTAGTTCACCATAAAATTAATTATTTTCTATTATGACGTTTTCGAAGGTAAACTATGTTATTTGTTTCGAAAAGTTCAATGAAGTTAATGTTAAATTTACCTAACATAAGAAAAGAATGTATATATATATATATATATATCTAGCAATCCGATCATTGCAAAAAAAAACTGGAAAGGCATGCAATTAATAAAGGTGTATTTAAACAGAATTTAATTGGAATAACTATTGTCATATTGTTACACAATGGATGATTAATATTTCTGGAATACATGGCGCTATCTGATGGTGCGAAGTTTAATATCAGCTATTACACAACCAATTCTATACATAAGGCTTCTTTAGCTGAAAGAGTTCAGATATATATTATATATATATATATATATATATATATATATATATCATAAGCTGCTTAAAAAACTGTATACATAATTATAGTAAACGAAAAAACTAGTTAACCATAAAATTAATTATTTTCTATTATGACGTTTTCGAAAGTAAACTATGTTATTTGTTTCGAAAAGTTTAATGAAGTTAATGTTAAATTTGCTTCTAAACTAAAATTAAATGTTATAAAATAAATAATATATATATATATATATTTACCTAACATAAGAAAAGAATGTATATATATCTAGCAATCCGATCATTGCAAAAAAAACTGGAAAGGCCTGCAATTAATAAAGGTGTATTTAAATAGAATTTAATTGGAATAACTATCGTCATATTGTTACACAATGGATGATTAATATTTCTGGAATACATGGCGCTATCTGATGGTGCAATCTGGCACATCAGCACCCGATTACATGGCTTGATGTAGCAACTCAGCATCTGCATACATGGTGCGATCTGACAACTGAACACATTGCGCTATCTGGCAATTCAGCCAGAATAGAGGCTTATAAAAGACCGCGGAGTTGGTGAAAGACTCATTCCACCTCGGCTCCCAGCCGAGGAAGGACCTCTGGTCCTTCTCTTTCAGGCCCTTTGGTAAAACCCCTTAGTGGCCTCTTAGGTTAGGAAAACGAAAATAACTTGGGGGAGAACTCCTCTCTCTCTCTCCTTCAGGTGTCTCTCTCTCTCTCTCCTTCAGGTGTCTCTCTCTCTCTCTCTCCTACAGGCGTCTCTCTCTCTCTCTCTCCTACAGGCGTCTCTCTCTCTCTCCTACAGGCGTCTCTCTCTCTCTCCTTCAGGTGTACCCCTCCCCCCTTGGCTCAGTCAACTGGCTGATTCTGGCTGATTAGGAGCCTATAAAACAACGCCTACTCGGCTGAAGTCTTAATGTGCACTTGGCTCCTGCCAGGTGAACACCTCTCCTCCTTTCTCTCTGGCCCTTTGGGGGGAATAGCTTGGGGGAGGCCTCCAAGTTGCATGCCCCTTGCATCCTAGGTTGGTGCATGACCCTTGCAACCTAGGTTGGCAGCAAAGGCCAGTACTCTTTTTTTCATTATTTTTTTTGCACCCCCCACCCCCTCCCCCCTTTGCAACTTTACATAATAACCTGCAACATTCTTGCACTCTCCCCTTTTTCGGCTATACTACTGGCTATATTAGGCTATAACACAAAACCGGTTTTATCTGGTTACCTCTTCACAATCCAGAATTATTCAAGTGGAGGCATTACTTTTCAGCCCACCCTCGTTGTATATACCTCGTTGTATATATATTACTTTTGTTGAGTTTGAACGACGGTTCAGGATCGACCTGTGGTCGACCCCTCTGCAGCATCCCGCCTCATTTGCGGGACTTGGTGAAGGAGGGAATTGCTCTCTGATCTCCTCCTGCCCTCGTAGCCAGCCACGCATGGCTGGTCAGGGACTTTGCACAATAATCTATCCAGCTAGTTCTTGAAGTTATTCAGGTCGGTGTGCTGGAGATTCCTCACTTCTTTTGGAAGGACATTGAAAAGCTTTGGGCCCCGTATTCTGAGGGTATTTTCCATCCTCGTTTTCATGGCCCCTTGTCCCACCTCAGCGAACCCAGAGCCTCACTGCTCAAAGTTCGGCACGGAGACAAATGAGCTACCAAAGAGTCCTCACGACAGACTGTAGGTGTACAACTCCCGGCGAGTTGTTTTAAAAGTGTGAAAAAGGTCTATTATGTTTTCGTACAGGGTGACAGTAGATGCACGTAGATAGGAAAGACGAGGGTCGGGTTTGTCAAAATGGTGTTGTCGGAGTTGGGACTCTCTCTCTATACATATATATATATATATATATATATATATATATATATGAGAGAGAGAGAGAAGAGAGAGAGAGAGAGAGAGAGAGAGAGAGAGGCTTGACAAAAGTAAATAGATACCACGATGATCGTCTTCAAGAACAAATGGCAAAGCTCATCAATGGAATGCCAGAATGTGTGTCAACTGTACATAATCCAAAGGGGAAAAGCAACAACATTCTAAATATATTTATTCAGTAAATATGTTATTATTTATTTACTTTTATTATCAAATAAAAAACAATGGAAAAACTTAAGATGTCTACTTACTTTTGCCGACCCTGTATATATATATATATATATATATATATATATATATATAATATATATATATATACAGGGTGAGTCAAAAGTAGCGCCCGATTTCTGTCAGTTGATTGTTTGTTTGTCATTTGTATTACAGTGTACAAGAAGGTAGAAATAAATGAATGACATGTTTATCTGACCATTTATTCGGGGGAAAATTATTACGGAACTGTACCGGAACTGTATCTGCAAGACAATTATTAACATGACTTCCCAGAATGAATCTGACAGCCGAAAAAACAGAAATCGGGCGCTACTTTTGACTCACCCTGTATATATATATATATATATATATATATATTATATATCGCAAATGAGGACAAACGGATTTTAAATGAGATTATTAGATACAATTTATATAGAGAAAAAGTTAGTTTTAATCCCAATTGTGATATGTTTAAATTTAGCATAGATTATACGATATTATACGAGTACGTCATGAATGTTTGCCAACTTCCGTGATGGCTCAGCGCGTAACAACGTTTTCCCGTAAACTACTACCGCGTTCGGGCGTTCGATTCGCGACGGTGTTGATAATGATAGTTTCGGAGTTAGCGGAACGGGTCGCGTTAGTCGACTCGATCGCTGTGCCAGTTTCTGGACCCTCTTGATTAATCGATCTTTATCATCATACTCGCGCGTTTGAAGTGATCTTGATATCATATCAGTGATATTGTCGAGACCACCACCATGGCCGAGACCGACCGATACCTAAGCACCCGAGACGGAGACCCCAAAAAAGGCCTCGAGACCGAGACCATACGCAATTTTGGAATATATTCCATATTGTGTAGTGTCTAATTCCTAAACTCCGTATTTCACATTCAAGAATAAAGATTCTAAAGAAGTTATCGAGTGACAAATGCAAAATTTACTCCTAATTTATTCACAAATTCATACTTTGTGACATTTCTCAGCGGTTAACTTCCCACTAAAAACGAGATAAGTGTTCGTTGCATTTGACGAATATCACAGTGATGTAGTCGAGACCACCATGGCCGAGACCGACACCAGAGAAAAAGGTCTCGAGACCGGTCCTACATCATTGTATCATATATATATATATATATATATATATATATGGGGGGGGGCCACTGTAAGTATGTATGTTAAGACTGTGTATATGATTATTACCCACGTATCTTTATAAAAATAAAAAAATAAAAAAAATCACCCCTAAACCTCTGATTCTGTGAAATAAATAATTTGGAAGACGCGACATTTTGTCAAAAGAATTACGACAACCTAAAATTCCAAAAAGTTTTTCTTAAGATTTTCTATCACAAACTTTTAAGTTTTTTTTTTTTTTTTTTTTTTTTTTACAGAAATCATTATGTAAATTATTTATTTCAAATGTTCTTGAAGTCGTACTTATAAATTTAACCCCCTCTCCCCCGAAACAAAAAAAAAACGACAGTGACTTTTTAAAATAAATGTATTCAATTCAAATGTCACTGTAATTACTCGAAATAGTCGTGTTACAAGGAATTGTTTCAACATGTTGAAACGTGTCATCCTGGACCCTTAAATCTAGAGTAAAGAGCTTATATCGAAATTGGAGTCATCATCCGACACGAAGTCATGTAGAGAGGGAGAGGTCATCTACAAAATGAAGCGAGGTCATCGAAAGGGGAGACGCACTGAGGTCATAAATACAATTTCAAATCACTTTTGTGAATCAAGAACAAAAAAAAAAAAAAGATCGGGTGGGTCTCGGTGGTGTAGTGATTAGCGTCGACGACTACGAATCCATCGGCTCCGGGATCGAGACCCGGTGACGGCAGCAAAACCCAGCTGTTCATCCTTCCACACAATAAAGAAATTGGTTGGTAGATAAATGGGTACCCTGGGTAGCCTAGTGGTTAAGACACTGGGCTGCTGCTGGTGGGGCGTGGTTCGGGTTCCACGTTGACCTGTAGGTCTAAGGTGGAGTGACAAGCTTGACCTTCGTCAGAATGAACAATTCGAAAGGAAGCAAAACCAACCAAGGTTATACAGTGATAATAAAATTTTCTTCGTAAATGCAAAGTTCATTTAACGAAGGGGATCTACAACTTTACGTTGGATTTAAAGGTCGCTACATCATTTGAAGGCGGAGGGGGGGGGGGGGGGGGGGGGGGGACTCCTATCCAACTATTCAACAGACCCAACGCCTCTTTACTTACGTGATCTAACGGAAAACGGTGTTGCAACGTGGCCGAGATATATCCAATATACTTTTAGAATCAATCAAATTTATATATAAATTACAGCACTATAAGTAAATACGATACTTTAAGATTTAATTACGCGCGCACGCGCACACACAAACACACTGTATGTATGTGTGTGTGTGTGTATGCAATTCAGTGTTTATGCAATGATGAACAATAATCTGTGTATACAAGAATCGTATTTCACATGCCCAAGTAGACAGACATACATCTATCTCTCTTGTCATCTTTTTGTTGCAGCTGCTACACATCAGATTTTATTGCCTCCATAATTCAGTCTTAATAAGAGAATGAAATTAAACAGCAACTTATATTATGTCAACAGACGTGTATTGTATCGCGTATAATGTGTGTGCATATATATATATATATATATATATATATATATATATATATATATATATATACAGGGTGTCCAATAAGTCTGGTCTAATAGAAAAATTTATTTAAAATTAAATTTACAAAAGTAATACATAAGAACTAACGCAAATGTTCAAATTTGTGTTTTGTTTTGGGACCTGTTTTTTTTCGTTGTTGCGGGTACAATAACAACAGGGTGATTACAAAGTCCTCGTGCAACCTTAAACTTCAATAACTTTTGATGTACGCACGATGGAAACAAACTGTAAATAGCATCGGGAAGTATAATTATTAAACATTTTCTTTATTTTACTTCGAGTCGCATCGTGTCAGGCGTAGACACTGAAACTGATTGAAGACGGCAACATTAGAAGGAAGGATTAACTGCGTTTTATCGTTAACAGAACTGAAGCCCTTAACAGCTGTGAGAAGATAATTTACTTTTTTTCTTACCAGGAAGATGTAGTGATGTACCACGTCGGAAGTCAATTAACAATTGGATGAAAAAATTTAAAGAAACTGGGTCAGTGAATGAGACACCTCGATCCGGGAGGACTCAAATTAGCGAGGAGACTGTGGCCGTCGTCCAGAAATCATTTGAGGAGTAGTCCACGGAAATCGTTGCCACGCGTATCCCACGCACTGAGCATCCCGCAATCAACAGCGCGCAAAATTCTCAAAGTGGAATCGCGTAAACGCGAGTACGAGATCCGGGTACTTCAAATGTTAATGGAAGCTGACTATACCATGCGAGGTTAGATTTCCGTGAACAGTTCCAAAACGTGAGAGAGAGAGAGAGAGAGAGAGAGAGATTCACCAAAAATCACTGTCCGGTGCGCTCTCAGAAAGTCACGCATCATTGGTCCTTTCTTTTTTGAAGAACCAACAGTCGATCATAAACGCTACCTCGCAATGTTACAAAAAAAAATTTTCAGCCCTGAAGTAAGACCATTAAATCTTTCAGACAGAACCTTCTTTCAGCAAGACGGTATTCCCGGCCATTACAATTTAAGCGTACGACGAACAGTTCTTGAGTGAAGTCTTCCCAACCAAGTGGATCGGTTGAGGTGGATCAGTTGCTTTGCCACCTCGTTCACCTGACCCGTCCCCATTTCAACTACTTTTTATGGGATCGTGTTAAAAGTGTCGTTTACTCATCAAATTATGGCCAGGATCGCGAATGCAATTCATAAAATCAATTTTGGAGAATGTTTTCGGGTCTTCGGAAAATCGAATTGAATGATGTAACGAGAAATATGGCGGTTAGGTTGAAGCCTTTAATAAAATAATTATGATTTAAAATGGCGTTTACACTTTGTTTCTCTCGTGCGTACACCAAAAGTTATTCAAGTTTAAAGCTTCACGAGAACGTTGTAATCACTATATACAGGGTGTCCCGTAAGTCCGGTCTCGTAGGAAAATTTATTTTAAGTTAAATTTACGAAAATAATACGTTAGAACTAAAACAAATGTTCAAATTAATGTCTTGTTTTGGAACATTTTTTTTTGTTGCGGGTAGAATAACGCAATGGCTAATATGGAAGTAAGTTACACTCGTGATGAAAAGTGAGTTACACTCCTGAGGAGTGTAACTCAATTTCATATTAGCCATTACGTGTTATTCTACCCGCAACAAAAAAAAATCCCAAAACAAGACATCAATTAGAACATTTGTTTTAGTTCTAATGTATTAATTTTGCAAATTTAACTTAAAATAATTTTCCTATGAGACCGCACTTACGGGACACCCTATATATATATATATATATATATATATATATATATATATATATATATATATATATATACTGTGTGTATAATATACTGTATATATATATATTATTATTATTATAATAAATATATATATATATATGTGTGTGTGTGTGTGTTAATGGCTTCAAATATAAATTATTATCTTGTCTAAAGTTCATGTCAACAAGTTAAAAGTATAATTTAGTTGATAAGCTGCAACATTATCAATTAGATGTAAAATAATACTGTAATATGCAAATGTATACGTATATGTTTTATTATACACATATAAAAACTAATGTAAATAAATTAAATTTGAGTATCGTTTTAAACACAAACTATCCTATTTCACAAAGAAGAAAAAAAGAAAAGAAGAAAAAGAAAGCTTAAATTTATAACAAATGCCAACAACCAACTAAAAAAACAAGTACAAACGTGTTATCGACATGAATTTCAAGAATTTATGGCAAACCCGTTCATTTTACTTATGGAAAAAGGCCGGCATAATTTAGTTTCCAAAGTTGGTGAAGCGACAAATTTATTTTGAACCCATGAATCAATACGAGACCATTACGGAGTGCGTTATAACGCGATCTGAAACCAACGTTTCGAGACGTGTATCGATATATCTTCTCTCAATGACATCGCTTATAAACGGTATAAAAATGGATAACACTCAATAATCGGAAATAAAGTCTATCATTCTACGGTGGAAATACGTAGAAATAAAACCCATCATCCGATTGTTATTGGTTTAAAAAAAAAAAACCGATATAAAACCCATCATTGTACTGTGGGTTTAAACGCGGATAGGAACCGAGGGTTAACAATAAAAACCCAACCCAGAAAACAAAACAAAAATTCTGGTGACACCATCAATTTAAAGAAACACGAGTTAAAAATATTAATTTGTATACGAGGCGCTCGGGGGGGGGGGGGGGGGGAATAGAGGCGAATAACCATTTCTGGATTTTGGTCGATTCGCCTCTATTCGGCCAAACACTTCATATGATACATTTCAAAGATAAAAAGATTAATTAATTATTAACTTATAATTCACTCAATTCTGAATAAAATTATCTAATTAAATTTCATCTCAAAATGAATAAATATGGATAATGGGTAAATGGGTACGTACGAATCCTTATACCCAAAACAACTATGGTTAACTCGCTGCCATCTAGTGGTGTGAAGGTAAACTAGTAGACAAAATTCATGGAAAATGAATGACATTTTTTTAAGGGTAACGTGCTACGGTACTAACTAGTAACTAGCCTAACTAATGTCTCAAATGCTTCTTTACTCGTTTTAGAAAAATAGCTTTTAGTTTTATGATTGTACAATCGTACAGTGTGTACTTTTTTGCCATAGTTTACTTCACACACACACACACCTTTTTTATATGCAGGAAGGAGGGACCAAGGGCGAGCGCCCACAAAAATGTTCCCACCCTACGTAAGAAGGAGAGAGAGTCGAAATCAAGGTCTCCAAGGCTCATGATGCCTTCTTTTTTTATATATATATAAATTTGGAAAAGATTGTGTAGTGTGTAAAATGCACGTACATTGTACACTGTGTAGAGAGAGAGAGAGAGAGAGAGAGAGAGAGAGAGAGAGAGAGAGAGAGAGAGAAGTGTTTGAGAGCATACTGGAATATATATATATATATATATATATATATATATATATGGGATGAATTTCACAATTAAACACGTGAAATGAATGAATGATGCAAACCCACAAGGAAAAAGAAAAACGATTCCAAGGCCTTTCGTGTATTCAGAGCTACACCTCGTCAGGGAATGACGTTCCCTGACGAGGTGTACTTCTGAACGCCGCCGCTCACTAAGGAAATTATATATCCATTTCCCTACTTTTCCTGTTATTCCCATATATTTCAGTTTATGTATTATGATTCCGTGGTCACACTTGTCGAACGCTTTAGCAAAGTCTGTGTATAGTACATCATAGTTTTCATTACTTTCAAGTGAATCAATAATGTTGTTGTAGTGTTCCATTAGTTGTGACAGGCATGATCTGCCTGACCGAAACCCTGTTGATTAATTAATTGTCATTGAATTTTTTCTGAGTTTCCAAAAAGTCATAGATTTTCTGTCTAACTATTCTTTCAAATATTTCAGTGAGATGAGATGTAAGCGACATCCCATATATATATATATATATATATATATATATATATATATAGTGTGTGTGTGTGTGTGTGTGTGTGTGTGTGTGTGTTTCTTCAAAAATATATTTAAACTCATAGGTTGCAGTGTTTGAAATCTACATTTTCACTATACATCATTATTTTCACAAAACTTTGGAGTGTTTTTTAAATGTAGTTTAGGCTAGGCCCGTCCCGCGACTTCCTTGGAGGATGCGAGACATGGATGTTACCTTTACCTTCGGCTTGGCTATCATTCAATTGACAGGACAAGATGACGTATTCTAGAGCCGAACACGTATTTATTATGAAGCGTTATTGCCATACAAAGAGTACTGTATAAATGCAACGTAATTTTAAAGCGTAATTTGGACAATCAGGAGTAAAGGAAACCCCCAAGAGCAGATCTGCAGTAAAAGAACTAATGAAGTAATTCGAAGACACTGAAGGTACGAAAGACAATTTGAAAAGTCGTGTTGATTGAAAGAAACCTGTCGAATACGTTATCTTCTACTGTAAATTTAATGATATCTTTTCCCATTCTTCAGCGGGGCACGTCTTGGCCAGTGTCGTCACATCGCTTCCCGTCGATCGCGGCGAAGTTAAGCGACGCTGGGTCTGGAGAGTAGTTGAATGGCAGCTGTCTTCCTCTGTGTTCAGATTATGCAGCGACCCGTGGTTCGGACCCCGAGTAAAGCTGTATGATCTTAGACATTATATTCCCCTTCTCCCCCAGTTAGCCTAGCGTGACCTACACTAATGATCCGTATATATTTATATATATATATATGAGTGATCAAAAAGTAGCGATAATTTTATTGCTACGGACAAATGAATGCAAATAAGAAATAACAGTTTACATATGTGAGTCTTCCTGCCCTCTAGCGTCTGCAGTCTGAAGCAAAATCTGCTACCATGAGTCAGTAGTTGGTTGGAGCGCTTAAAGGGAAGGTGTGTTTCAGCAGCACATCGAAATCTCGGAAATGGAGCAACGCACGTTCGGAGACGAACGAAATGATTAAAACAGCTTTTGGAAATGATGCTCTCAGTGTAGCTAACGTTTACAAATGGCACAAAAAGTTTAAAAATGGAGAAACATTTGCTCGTACCAGAAATCGAATCTGTTGGACATTTTCATCCGTAATGAGAAGTGGAAGGGCGGCCACTGCGTTCCTTGTTTTCAAGCGATGTTTCTCTATTTTTAAACTTTTTGTGCCATTTGTAAACGTTAGCTACACTGAGAGCATCATTTCCAAAAGCTGCTTTAATCATTTCGTTCGTTTCCGATGCAGATTTTCCAAGTTTGGCACGAGCGTTGCTCCATTTCCGAGATTTCGACGTACTGCAAAAACATACCCTCCCTTTAAGCGCTCCAACCAACTACTGACTCATGGTAGCAGATTTTGCTTCAGACTGCAGACGCTAGAGGGCAGGAAGACTCACATACGTAAACGGTTATTTCTTATTTGCATTCATTTGTTCGTAGCAATAAAATTATCGATGCTTTTTGATCACTCCTCGTATACAGTATATATATATATATATATATATATATATATATATATATATATATATATATATATATATATAAGGTTGAGAAAATAAGCACCACGATGACTGTCATCAAGGACAAATGGTAAAAGTCATCAATGGAGTGCCAGAACTTGTGTCCCCTTTACATAATGGAAAGGGGAAAGGAACCCCATTCTAAATATACTGATTCAATAAATGCATTATTATTTATTGGCTTTTATTATCAAATTAAAAACTATGGAAAAAACCGAAGGTGTCTATTTGTTTTTGTCAACCCTCAGTATATATTTGATGAAGGAGAGAGTTGCTTTCTGTACGCTTATCCTACCTTCATAACTAACTATTTCTGGCTGGTCAGGGACTTTACCGAGGAGCCTGTCCAGGTGGTTCTTGAACGGAATTCGTTTAGCGAGGTTTTTTTTTAGGGGGGGGAGGGCACCACATTAAATATTTTTGGTCTTCGTATTCTAAAAGTATTTTCCATCTTCACTTTAATGGCTCGATGTCCGACCGCAGCTGAAACAGTAGAGAATCTACCTCTTCTCTTATTCCAGTGTTTCTATTTCATTTCTAAAGTTTGGCACATATCCCTCGAGTAACTTCCATATGTATAATTCAGGCGCGTATCCAGGATTTCCGAAAGGGGGGGGGAGCAAACTGCAAAGTAGTGCTGCCGAGCGTAGCGAGGCAATACAGCTAGGGGGTCGGGGGGAGCGCTGTGAGCTCCCCCAGCGGGGTAATTTTTAGTAGTAATTTTTAGAAGTAATTTTTACCATATTTTTCTTTTAAAGTGCATAAATCATGGACTAGAAACGGTGAAAAGTACCGAATCATTTGACTTCATCACACAATTAATTAACGACAAAATAAACCTAGTTACCCGTCTTAGCTTGCTCAATGTTGCGGAAATTTACTTATCCTTAGATACATCCTCTTCACCTCCAAAGGGGGGGGGGAATGCCCCATTTCCCCCCCTCTGGATACGCTACTGATGTATATTACCGTGTATCGCTTATGTCTTTTTCTTTCCAAGAAGTAGAGTTTCAGGGACTGTAATCGAGAGTACTCATCTTTCGTTTCCTCTATTCTAGAGGTAAAAAGTCCTTTGTAGCGCTTCTTTTTTGGCAATGTCTCGTTTCATGAATGGGCATAGTTGGCTATTATATCTAAATACCATTTTCGGTTCCATTCTCCGTGTCTTCTCTGGAAACGTTAACATAGAACTTGTCAACATAAATAAAATGATGAATTTGCTTCATTTTTATTGGAAGTTAAAATCTCCATAAATTAATATATTTTCGTGGTTAGGATTTTAGTTGATCTTAGCGTATTTTTTATTTCACTTCGTCTTTTGTGGTATTTGATGGTCCGTACACGTTCGTTCGTAATGATTAGCTTTAGTTCCCTCGATTCTGGAATAAGAATTTAAACTGTACTCATTTGTTCTCTGCTACTTCCGTATTCAGTACGTGTATTTTTCATGTAAATACAACAACCTCGCCTCCCTCCCTCCCTCCCCCCATCTCTCTCATATAGAGTATATATATATATATATATAATATATATATATATATATAATCTTGATGGACAAATATACGGTTTTGAGCCAATTACGCGCAGGTATTGGAAGGTGGTAATCTTCTTAAAAAGTGTTGGCAATTCCTTCATTAAACGGAGATTACCAACATTTCCAAAATCCTTAGATACGCCTCGAGTCTTTCTGTTGACACTGTGACAGCATTTAATGTCATTACATCTAATAATAACATTCATGACATTAATATCGCGTCATGACAGTCATTCAAAGTAATGTTGATATCATATGGCAATACTGTTTTATTTATATATATATATTTTTTTTTTAGGGAGGTATATATATAATTTTTCTTTCATATATACATATACAGTACTTCACTTTCTCATAATAAGATATAATAAATCAAGATTATAAACATAAGCCCCCTCCCCCCTCTTTGATGGGCTTTCACTTCTATCCTATTTTTAAAACAAATATCGGACCTATACCCATTTCGTTATCAAGACCAAAACATCGACACTATAAAACACTAACTTAACTTAACCTAACCTAACAAGAACGTGTTGATAAAATGTCAAGTCAATCAGATGTCGTAAGGTCCCAAACATCTCCGTAACTTGCGATCCTAAAATAATAATAATAATAATAATAATATAATAATAATATAATATCCAGTCGTACGAAAAAAAATTATAAATTATAAAAGAAAAAAATTCATTTACAATCTTCATAAAATTTACGAAAGCAATTAAGATAATGGAATGAAGTATATACACATTAAACACCCCCCCCCCCCCCTAATTCATTCTGCCCTTCTCCCCAAACCGACCCACTACCCCCATTAACTATGGTCGTAGAGCGAGAGAACCTCACACTTTGAAATTACTAAGGAAAAAATATATAAAAAAGTACCCGTTGCCCCCTAACACCTCTCTATTCTCCCTCCACCCCACAAACCACCCCCACTCCGAGAAAACCCACTTTAGAAAAACAATTATAATCTATTTTAAAGAGATAACAGACGATAGGGACCAATCTCATTACTGCGCCTTTTTTTTTTTTGTTCCATCTCTTATTTAGAGATGCAGCATCCGTTTTCTTTCAACTTAAATTAATTACCTTCTTTAAGGGTCGACTAATGCAGAGTTCCTGATCTTCACGCTTTTTTAACATCTTAAGACTAGTTACGGGTTTTTAGGTATAATGGAAATTAATAGGATGATATATGAACGCATTTTAATATACAAGGATGCCAGTCCCTTACCAGATAAGGATTGTTAATTATGTGTTAATCCTTGATGCTGGTATATATATATATATATATTAGTAAGAGTAAGGAATTTCATCAATTATTAACTCCATTTATGGCTGAACTCTTCCTCCCCTGCAGCGAAACAACACAATAACGAGATAGTCAAAAGCCGACTATGTAATTTTTATTGTTTGTTTAAAAACAATATCCTTTCACATGGGATTCGAACTGGCGATTTATTATGAATATTCGAGAACTTTTACCACTGAACCATTATTACATTTGTTTCGAAGGCTCAATACATAACTTCACACAACAGAGGTGTGTGTGTGTGTGTGTGTGTGTGTGTAGCCTCTTTTTGTATTCAGCCATGTGTACAGAAACGTCATAATAGTACTAATAATGACAGAGGGAAATGAGAGGGAAAGATGGGCGTCAAAGGGAAAAAAAGGGGTAGGCAGCTGAAAAAAAAAACCGAACTTAGCTTCGACTCTATTGGATGGCGACACAATTGCGTAAAATATAGTATGAATTTATTCAGGATATTAACATACCCTTTTATATAAAAGTTAATGAAATACCATTAAGTGTTAACACTTTTTTATTTTTGGTTAAAGATAAAAGCGGGGCACATAAACTAAATACCCAAACATGCCCCTTCCAAAAGGGGTAAATGAAAGGCTACGCAACTTTTCCACGCAGAAAAAAAAAAACCAAGTAGTCTCTAGTCTAAGGAATCATTCGTTATTTTCCCGTCAGCGAGTTACGTTTCAAGTTTCGAATGATGACACTGGGAGACGAGATGTTGTTCATCGGGTCTTCGGTGTTCTCTCGGATAAGAAGCCATCCCAAAAAGTGTCAACCCAAAATTTTGCCATCTCAAATGACCACCACACGCAATAAATAAAGGAACAATTAATTCTTCATATTAAGCAAATTCGAGAAGGGTTTTCGGCATCGTGTATCATTCAAACGTATTTTACGCAGGTCCGTAACTCTTAAAGCTTTTTATAAGGTAGATCGGGGGCTCCCGACCTTTTATGGTCGGTGTACCACTTTTCGCCACCATAGCGTTGTAAGTACCACCATTAAAGAAAGACGGAAGGGGGGAAGGTGCGCGTACCACCGTACGGAGGGGACTGTGGTGTCCACTCTCGAATTTTCTTATCTAAACATTTATATTTATTCCATAATATAACAGAATGATATTCATCGACATTTGTATCGAGTCAAAACCTTAAATTGGGGCTCGCGCGTTATCATTAACTAATATGAAATGTACCTGGACACCAAATTGGATAACGCGTAAACCCGCAGTCGGAAAAGTTGTAGGTTATTCATCTACAATTCGTATTACTTTTAAAACCATTATTATAAAAGTAATTATCAATTAGCGAACAGCGTACCACGGGTTAGGAATCACTGGGGTGGATCATTTCTACGCGTGTGTGCCATTGAAGAACGGGGCTGAGGGTATTGAACGTCAAGGAATATTTCCAGTTTGGTATTTACATTCGAATCCGGTGAACCGGACTACGACAACCCTTCGACAACTTCCGTAAAAGCACGATTCATATATTAAGATAAAATTACCAAAAGCAGAATTTGGAGGTGTTTCTCGAGCCCAAAGATAAGACGTTTTCACTTTTGGGACATATCTGAAAATCCCTTAAATTTTTACTCCAATAACCTTAATTCTTACTTTATCTTATAAAAAAAAAAAAAAAAAAGAAAAAAATCAAAGAGGTACGTAGAAACGACTCGGTAAACATCTCAACATGTATTACTCAATACTCGGTGCAAATAAAAGATTTGGACAAAGGTTAAGTCTGGTTTGTTAATATTTATTGATTTGATAAATATAATTTTTATCAAAAAATTATCGTGAATAAATTTATTATATATATTTAATCACATTTGTTAACTTTTACTTTCAAATCTACACTTACCCTCGTAAAAGAAGATAACAAAATAAAAAAGGTGTTCTTTTATTTCTTAAGGGTAACTAAAATAAATGTCGAAATATAAAGAACTTGGATTTAAAAAAAATGAAAATTATGTACGAAATTAAAACAAAATAAACCCAATGAAGGAAAACAAACCTCATATATATATATATATGTCAGGAACGTTCCCATCTACACCAAACTTCAATAATAACCGGTATATTAGCTATACATAATAACATAAAGCAGACAAGTAACATATGTTCAGCTCGATCTTTCCCTTTTTAGCCTAACAGCATTCAATTAAGTAGCTACAAATCATTGATAGCGGATGAACCCTCTTATCTAAGCGTGTTCCTCGGCTTAAAGAGACCGACACGACACTTATAAATGTTTTCACTCGAGAAATTAGATAAGTTGAAAGGAATAATTTTTCTTGGCTTGATCTCCTCCCGAATGGTATATTTATATATATTATATATATATATATATATATATATATATATAATATATATATATATATATATATTGCGAAATTTTATATTGACAAATCAGTTTATTAAAGGTAAACAGACGATTTGAGGGCGCCCCCCCCCTCCCCGTTTTATCAATTTCTTCTTTTACACAGTTACCCCTCCCAAATCTGAAACAAGTTAATTAATTAGACTTTTGCAAATTATTTTTATTTAATTTTGTCCTTAAACTTTCAGCACTACTAGGCTCGGGTCTTCTCCATATATATATATATATATATATATATATTATATATATATATGAGGGATCCCGCGTCTTACGGTACCTAAGCGCCAAAATTAAAATTCGCCAGAAATCGCCTCCAAAGTTCAGCAATATTCTGGCAATACTATCTCTGTTATTAATTGAGCTAGGACGTTCATTTTTGGCTAAATTAGAGTTCTAAGTATACTAATGAAGATGTTGATGAGTTTTTGGAATAGATTTTCATATTTTATATTTATATATATTTTTTTTATTTTTTGATTTTCTTATTATGCCGAACTTTGGGTGAACCTTTGGCTGGCGATAGAGGTGAAAAAAGTAGTTCGCTTCATAAGGTTTTCAACCATACTTCGTGTCGTAAGGTCATTATAACCCAAACCACGCGAAAGAGGAAGGGTGAAAATAGTGATATCCATCAAAAACACGTTTTCGCCTGTGGTAGCGCTTAGGTACCCTAAGACGCGCAACCCCTCATATATATATATATATATATATATATATATATATATATATATATTAGGGACCGACTAAAAGTACTTCGGCACTTTCGGAACCGGAACCGAAACCGAAAGTTGGCTCGACTTTCGGTGGAAACCGAAAGTTGGCTCGACTTTCGGTGGAAACCGAAAGGAGAGTACTTTATATGAAAGTATTGTAATATATCACAACTAATAGAACACTACAACAATATCCTAGATGCATTGGAAGGCAATGACAACTACGATGTTATATACGCGGATTTTGTTAAAGCTTTCGACAAATGTGATCACGGTACAATAGCACATAAAATGAAATATATGGGAATAACAGGCAAAGTGGGAAAATGGATCTATAACTTCCTCAGAGAACGTCTGCAGGTCGTCAAAATTCAAGGTATATCATCATCAGAATCGGAAGTACGCAGCTCAGTCCCACAAGGGACAGTACTGGCCCCACTCCTGTTCATTATCATGCTAACAGACATAGACAGCGGAGTAAACAGCAACAGTATAGTAACATCCTTCGCGGACGATACAAAGATCAGCAGAAAAATCAGCGATTTAAATGAAGTGGAGGCCTTGCAGAGGGACACGAACAAAATATACAAATGGTCAGAAGACAACAATATAAAATTCAACACCGAAAAACTTCAGTTCTTGACATATGGTAAAAATGAGGAACTTAGACTGCATATTTATGCTTCAGATAGACAAGAAATTTAGAGAAGCGCGAAAACGGTCGACTTGCGGGCTAATAATGACCGATGATGCGAAATTCGAAACACAAAATCAGGGTAGCGATAAATAAAGCAAAAGGAGTCGCGGGACAGGTATTAAGAACGTTCAAAAGAAGGGACAGGACAGGGGTCAATCCCAGAATAGGCACCTGATGTACCTCAATCCCAGATGAAGCACCTGCGTTCAATCTCAATCCCAGAATAGGCACCTTGCAAGGAATTAAATAAAAAAAACCTGATGATTACAAAATTTATTGTTTATACAAAGTTTATTAATGGGGTCACTTGATTATTTCTGAAATAGAAATCGAATAATATTATTAATAAAATATTAAATGTGAAAATCAGGTAAAAATCAAACTGGTAAGAATAGCAAAACTAACCAAAAAAGCAGAAGATATAGCAAAAGATTAGGTTAGGTTAGTTTAGAGTTGATTTTTTCAAATATTGATAAAAACAATGAAATTATATCTCTAAAAACTGTTTATATTTTTTTCTCCTCAATCCCAGATTAAGCACCTGTGTTTTGCCTCAATCCTAGATTAAGCACCTAAAAATGATTTCAGGTGCCTATTCTGGGATTGATCCCAGGACAGTAATGATTCCCCTGCTAAAAACACCGATTATACCAAAACTTGAATACTACTCAGTTTTGACGCCCCCATATAAAAAGGAAGAAACTAATAAACTAGAAGAAACGCAGACACATTTCACAACCAAGATTGATGGCTGCAAAGAATTCAACTACTGGGAAAGACTACGTAAACTAAATCTGTACTCCCTGGAAAGAAGGAAGAAGAGAGAGGTACACCATAATCTACATATGGAAAATGATCGAAAAACGTACCAAACCTAAAACTAAACCCAATTACTATTCAAGCAACACTGGAAAATAGGAAAGGCAGAATGTGTAGTGTTCCCAAATTAAAGGACCGACAAGGGACCTCCTCAATAGTGAAGGAAAATAGCTTGGTTGTCAGGGGGCCAAGACTTTTTTTTTAACCAGCTTCCAAAGGACCTCAGAAACGTTACAGGGGTCAAAGTTGAAGTCTTCAAGAGAAGACTAGATGCCTGGCTCAGGACGGTACCAGATGAGCCGGGTGTACCTGGCTATGTACGGTGGAGAGCGCAAGAAAGCAACTCGTTCCTCCACCAAGCCAGACCTAGAGGCGGGGCCACCAGCTTGACCTTAGTGTGAAGAGAGACCAACGCACGGAACAGCAACGAGGGTAACGAGGTTACAAAATGGAATACTAATACTTTATATGTACAGTAAACCCTCGTCCAACGCGGGGGTTAGGTTCCTCTTGAACGGCGCGTTAGGTAAATCCGCGTTGGACAAACTTAATCCTTTAAGGACTGAAGGTACAAATTGCTAACGTTTCAAATACAACCATTCATAACTTAACCCTACAAAAAATTCAGGTTTTAAAGGGTTAATACCTTATGGGATAAATGGGGATACGTGAACGTGGCCGCGTAAAGTCTCCCATTAATACTTAGATACGTAGATTTTTTATTCACACATAAATGAATTTCCCGACCTATATTCTATATGAAATAAGAACAATAAAATCATAAACATAATGATATTTACGTATGATAAATAAAAATATATTAAATGAAAATAGCACGTATCTTTTCTTCACTCTTTCGGATGGTGCGTATGGTAGACTCATTCACGTGATACTCGCGGTCAAGTGATGTTATGCTCATACCACCACGCAACTTATCTAGAATCTTTATTTTTTCGGCTAATGTCATAACCTTACGACTTTTCTTCTCTTCACTATCACTCGCGGATGCTTTACGTTTTGGTGCCATACTGCTGTCTAAGGGTAATAGCAAAACAACGGCAAAATACGACAAAAACAATCCAACGCAACTTCACTGAACTTAACGCGGTAGCGGGACTGAGACAAAGGGTGATGCGAGGGGTGACGGAGGAGGGAGGGAGATGCGGGAGTGTCGGAGTGTAGGAGAAAACACTAGAGCGCGCATTGGCACACGTACAGTACTACTGTATTAAAGCGTGTTTGGCGGACCGTTATAATCAAATTTTCCGCTTTGGCCAAATAATTGTTCGCATTTATTTTTCCGTGTATAAGCAAATTCACGCTGGACAAACACGCGTTGGACGAGGGTTTACTGTAATGTAATTCAATCGCTTTATTATTCCTTTCACGCAAACCGTTGCACATAATTAAAGAAAATTCAAAAAACATTCCAAATATATTAATGTTCATTAATGCAAATTAATAACAAAACTAAAACATTTCGATTCATTCAATATTCAAAGGTCAAATATTTCAAGTTTTTTGAAAGGAGTTTGACATCTTCAGCGTTTACTGGGGTCAAATTCAGCCGTTTGGTGTTGATGACATTGCCTTCAGTAGAAAAGAGTCGCTCCGATTTCACTGAACCCGAAGGGCAATTCGGTCAAGTTTACAAAACCGAAAATCTACTTTCGGACCGAAACCAAAACCGAACTTCGGTCGGTTCCTAATGCATATACTATATATTTTTTTTTTTTTAAAGTTCGGGAAGAACCGATTCGCCTCTATTTAAAAGGGCATATCTCAGCGGAAAAACAAAGAAAAAGTGAGAGGAAAGACAGAGGAAAAAGAAAGGGTGGAGGGGACAGTCGAAGTGGAAAAAGACCAAGGATGACAAGGACTGCAGGGTCGAGCCCCATCATCCTTGGGTGCTAGGGCCGGGAGGGCGCACGTGAAACCTCCAGGAACAAGCACGTACAAACGAGCACAAAGAGCACTCAAGAGCACGAGCTTAGAACCCCCTTGCGGGGATATACTATATATATATATATTATATATATATATATATATATATATATATATATATATATATATATACAGTATATAATATATAGAGGCGGGGCCACCAGCTTGACCTCCGTGTGAAGAGAGACCAACACACGAAACAACATAAGGTTCATAAGGTAAGGTATATGCAAACAACAATCTTTGAGAAAATTGAAGTTCCCACGCAGAAATCTGTTTTGGGGAACAATACCTGGTCTCCCGGTAGCTCAGTCAGTCGTACACTGAAACCACTGAGCCTTAGTGCTCTCGGTATCGCACTGTGGGCGGTGAGCCTCTGGGTTCGCTCCCGGCTGCGGGCGCCTGGGTTAGGTTGGGCAGGCCACTGTTAATACTCGGGATCAGGTATTTCTTGGGGCACACTCAGCCCCACACCGTGGACAAATGAGTTCCAGATATTGCGTGTTGTTGCTGTTTGGAACAATACCAAGAGATTTACGCAGTGTAAAAAATCTATATATTTCCAGATGGCTGTATGTGGGGGGAGGGGGTCAGGACGCGTTACATCATTCTCCTACACCTAAATGAGTTAAAAGAGGGTATATTTATCGATTCGTGGGTATAAAAATGAGGGATCTCTGCGGGAATTTGGGCCACGCTTCACCTACACGATTCTGCACTAGGAATTAACTGTAATTATGCAATAGTAAGGGCCTAAAAAAAGGGTACGGGATGCCCCATTCCTACGTCAGGGTAAATTATGAAATTTCACATTCATTTCAACATTTTCTTACTGATAAAGTGAGACTTTATGTAGAAATATAACTTTATATAAAACATACTCATAAAAGTATTTTATATATATATATATAGTCCAAAAGCTGGATCCTATCTGCTTTGCAGATAGCTGGTAAGGGAAGCTATATTTTTGGGGCCTCTTTGCGAGTGATCCGTTGCCCACGTCGGGGTAACACCATGAAAAAGAAAAAATCTATAGTGTTTGTCATTTACCATTACTTATTCGGACTATACTGGCTTTAATTTTCCCCAGAAGAGTTCCTTGTTCCATGCACGGTCTGTGTGTATCATGAAAAACCTCAGGGGACCATTCCGAGTTCAATCATATATATATATAATATATCTTTTTATCCACTGTCAGGCAGTAACTTGGTAGTAAAAAAAATGCTATCAAAGTTATCGGACTGAATGACCGATCGATGGGTAATTCGGTATATATATATATATATATATCCCCGCAAGGGGGTTCTAAGCTCGTGCTCTTGAGTGCTCTTTGTGCTCGTTTGTACGTGCTTGTTCCTGGAGGTTTCACGTGCGCCCTCCCGGCCCTAGCACCCAAGGATGATGGGGCTTGACCCTGCAGTCCTTGTCATCCTTGGTCTCTTTCCACTTCGACTGTCCCCTCCACCCTTTCTTTTTCCTCTGTCTTTCCTCTCACTTTTTCTTTGTTTTTCCGCTGAGATATGCCCTTTAAATAGAGGCGAATCGGTTCTTCCTGAACTAAAAAAAAAAAAAAAAAAAAAAAAAAAAATATATATATATATATACAGAAGAGAGAGAGAGAGAGAGAGAGAGAGAGAGAGAGAGAGAGAGAGAGAGAGAGAGAGAGAGAGAGAGAGAGAGAGAGAGAGAGAGAGAGAGCTGACAAAAGTAAATAGACACCAGAATAATTGTCCTCAAGAACAAATGGTAACGTTCGTAAATGGAATGCCAGAACGTGTCATCTTTACATAATACGAAGAAGGGAAAAGCAACAATATTTTAAATATATTGATTCAATAAACCTGTTATTATTTATTGACTTCTATCACCAAATTAAACAATATGGGAAAAAAAAAAAGTCTATTTACTTTTGTCACCCCTCTTCTTTTTAGAGGAAATGAGAACGATAAAAGCGCAGCTTGACCTGCTAACAAGAAAGGACAGGATTCCGTGGGTATATTCCCCACACCATTACGTACATCATCCCTCTATCCAACACCACCACCCACCGATAATACAACCACAGTGGTATCGAGTGTCGCAACCCCAATTCTCCCAAATGCAGCGGCCCACCAAACAGGAACCGACATCGACCTGGAAACGACCACTATATAGGAAAACTGAACACGAAGTTAGAAACCCAATCGCAAATTACAACTTACAGAATTTAGCTACCGAATCCAGCATAGATATTATATGCCTAACGGAAACACACTTGCATAAATGCGAAAAAGGCTGTGAAAACTGTATCGAGGATACTGAATTAGCATTGCTGCACTACAACATACACAGAGCGGATAGAGTGGCTAGACGAGGGGGAGTGTGTTGCATCTACGTGAAAAATACATACACATGTCAAATGAAGGTAAACAAATCAAACAGCACAGTCGAAGTTATTATATTAGAAGTGAAAGAACTGAACTTAATCATTATGAACATCCACAGACCACCAAAACACCACAAAAAGTGAATTCCAATTTGCTACAAATGAAATAGAAAACATATAAAAATTATTTGAAACTCCAGCAACAAATATTCTAATTTTCGGAGATTTTAATTTCCCATTCATAGCATGGAAGAAAAATGACGAAGTTATATATGTCGAGAAGTTTCATGGCAACATTACTAAAGATGATAGAACCCAAACAACAATGCTATTAGATATTATGGAACATTACGCTCTTACCCAGGAAATCTATGAAACCACGAGAAAAGAGAACGTTTTTGGCTTTAATCTTGACAAATAACAACGATATAATAATAAATAAAAAAAGTAACCCACACAAAGTTCTCCGACCATAACCTCATCGATATACAATTGAAGGTAGCACTCAGAGGTCCAAAAACGCATCCTAGAGTGGCAGATGGAATATGTGAAGGCTTAAACATAAATTCAAAGAAAGTAAATTGGGAAAACGTAAATAAAGATTTAAAGGTGGTAAATTGGGAATTGCTACTACACGAGAAGACTCCACAAGAAATACTATGTATAATAGAGACGGAAACCAAACCTATAACAGTGAAACATATTCCAGAGAAACAGGAAAGAAAACGTAGCAAGCTCGAGAGGAAAATCAGAACAGTATTCAGGCAACGAAGACAAACCGTAAAACATCTCCACAGATGCAGAACTGATGCAAAGACACTCAAACTAGAGAGGAAACTTGGCGAAATGGAAATAGACCTAAAGCAAACATTCATACATAAGACAAACGAGGAGGAAAACAAGGTAGCAGAAAACATAAAAAATAACCCAAAATACTTCTACACGTTTGCGAAAAGGAAAATGCAGTGTAAGGAGAGTATTGGTCCGTTGATAGACGGGAAGGCCAAATACACAAATGACCCGAAAGAAATAAGCGAACTGCTTAGGGAACAATTTAAATCTGTGTTTAGCACCCCTAAGTCCGAGATGGAAGTGGAAAACTCAGACGAGTTTTTCGACATTGATACAGATCAACCAAGAACAAATCCCGGCACAAACCTATTAATGGACTTCGAGTTCACGGAAGGAGATGTAATTACGGCCTTATCACAGATGCGAGACAATACAGTGCCAGGGCCAAACACATGGCGTGCCACGTTTCTGAAGAAATGTAAAGAGAGTATTGCCAAACCGCTATACTTACTATGGAGGAAATCACTCGACACAGGACAAATTCCACTCCCCTTAAAGAACGCGAACATTCCCCCTTTATTCAAAGGTGGTAACAGAGCAATGCCCAAGAATTATCGGCCAGTGGCTCTCACCTCACCTTATAAAGTGTTTTGAACGTATAATTGGAGGCAAAACTATCTACTCCCTACCAGAAAAAGACATACAACCCAAATCACCATGGTTTCAGGGCTGGAAGATCATGCCAATCACAGCTACAAGACCACCAGGAGAAAATATTGGAAACATTGTGTTGAGGACAAAACATAGATGTAATACAAACAGACTTTGCTAAAGCCTTCGATAAATTTGACCATGGAATCATAGGACACAAACTTAAGAATACAGGAATTACTGGAAAGCTAGGAAGATGGATATTTAATTTCTTGACGCAAAGAACATAAGCTCTGTCCCACAAGGGACAGTATTAGCCCTCTTGCTGTTCATAATAATGATTGCAGATATTGATAGATATTAAGAACAGTATTGTAGCATGTTTCGCAGATGACACAAAGATATGTAAGGAAATATTGAACGAAGGTGACATAAGAAAATTACAAAACGACATTGAAACATTATTTCCGTGGGCAGAAGACAACAATATGAAGTTCAACGAAGAAAAATTCCAACTTCTAAGATATGGTAATAATAAGAAGCTGCAGAATAAAAGATACAAAATTATGCAAGCCAAACAGATAACACCAAATCCACAAGTCAGCGTGGCTAAGAAGGCTGGTGATCAGACAGCAATTCCCTCCTTCACCAAATCCCGCAAATGAGGCGGGATGCCGCAGAGGGGTCGACCGCAGGTCGATGATCCTGAACCGTCGTTCGAACCCACACAAAGTATATATATATATATATATATATATATATATATATATATATATATATATATCATTAAAATACAGGAAAGGCAAAAGAATTCCATAGTACATATTAGTGAAGACAGAGTTAATATTTTTATAGACAGAACGGCAATGATAATTGACAGTGCTCGATGCCTTCCCGTCTCTCTGCAACGCAAGTTTTGACAGCAAAGTTGAACTCCTGTCAACTTAAATTAAGATTCGGATGCGGGTTTCATATATATATGTGTGTATATATATATATATATATATATATATATATATATATATAACATACGTACACATCTGTACATCACTGCATGTATACACATGGAATTCACGTGTGTACTTTTATGTACAAGTAATATTTCAATGAAGTACGTAAGTATAGCAGTATGTTATAAATATTTGTAGATTCGACATATATATATATATATATATACATATATACATATATATATGTGTGTGTGTGTGTGTGTGTACATACAAAACCACACACTTATACACATAATGCTCTACGTTTGTTTGGTGTAAAAGTGAAAATATTTCAATCTACAGAGTATCCATCTGTGTATGTTCGAATATTTACGGATTTTCACGTATAAACACAACCTTGAAATGTTTACTTCACACTTGGCCCCATTTCTATTCCCATTTTCGACCGCATTCCGAAAATGGGAATGAGAATTCTTAATTTGAGAAAAAGTTTCCTGACTTTGGAGTGGGCAAGAGTGACCCTGACCCATTAGCAGGCCTGAGGGGATATATATATATATATATATATATATATATATATATATATATATTATATACACCTTAAAGTTGGAATTCCTACTTTGGGAATTGGAATGGATCGGCTTGAGAATTTCCTCCTCCAAGACTACTACTTTCGGACTTGTCATTCTTGGAATGACCGAACCAAGAATGACCGAAACTGCGACTAGACCCAACCACAGGTTTCTGGCTAAACATTCACTCATACAAAACACATGGATGAACACTTAAATATATGCATACATACACAACACAGCGAAGCATACCACAGATACACACAATATACATATAAATACGCACATACATACATATACACAACACTCATACAGCGCAGAAAAGCATACCGTGCACACACACACAAGAAAGCATGCCGTACATACACGTAACCTACACACATACACAAACACACACACACAGAACATATCCCTTCATAAATAAGGTGTAAGCAGAGGTGGAGGCCAGAACTATTCGCTTTATCAGCGGCTTCGTTTGAAGTTTCGAGATCAAAGGGTGCCGCGGTCTAAATATTTGCTAATAAAAGGCCGAACGCCTCCAAATACCAACTGGCCTGTCAAACCTCTTGACGGTGAACAGGGAACGAGTAGACAGACGGAGTAGACAGACAAATTAACGAAAAGGTGAGCGATGTAAAGTGGCTCTGTATGTAGACAAAATAACCAGTGAACGAAACATTTTGGTGTGTGTGTATATATATATATATATATATCTTACAGTTCAACGTGGAATCCGAACCACGCCCCACCAGGAGCAGCCCGTGTCTTAACCACTAGGCTACCTACCAACCAATTTCTTTTTTTCTGGGTTTTGCTGCGCGCCGCCTGCCGTCACCGGGTCTCGATCCTGGGGCCGATGAATTCGTAGTCAACGACGCTAACCAGTAGACCACCGAGGCGCATATATAATATATATATATATATATATATATATATACCTTATGAACCTTATGTTGTTTCGTGCGTTGGTCTCTCATCACACGGAGGTCAAGCTGGTGGCCCCGCCTCTATCCCCTCTATCCTCTATCCCCGCCTCTATACCTATATATATATCGTGTTGTCTTTTGTTGAATTTGAAAGACGGTTCAGGGTCGACCTGTGGTCGACCCCTCTGCAGCATCCCGCCTCATTTGCGGGACTTGGTGAAGGAGGGAATTGCTCTCTGATCTCCTGCCCTCGTAGCCAGCCACGCATGGCTGTTCAGGGACTTTGCACAAGAATCTGTCCAGCTGGTTCTTGAAGTTATTCAGGTCGGTGTGCTGGGGATTCCTCACTTCTTTTGGAAGGACATTGAAAAGCTTTGGGCCCCGTATTCTGAGGGTATTTTCCATCCTCGTTTTCATGGCTTCTTGTCCCACCGCAGCTGGGACCGTACAAAATCTGCCTCTTCTCTCATTCCAGTTTGTTTCTATTTCATTTCTGAGGTTAGGGACAGAGCCCTCAAGTATTTTCCATATGTATATTATTGTGTACCGCTCGCGCCTTCTTTCAAGAGAGTAGAGTTCCAGGGATTGTAGTCGAGACCAGTAGTCTTCACCTTCCGTTTCCTCTATCTTAGACGTAAAAGTCCTTTGTATAACTTCAATGCTCGCAATGTCTCTTTTTCTGTGTGGGCTTGTGAGTACTGAGCAATAGTCAATTATTGGTACGACTAGACTCTTCCATAATTTGAGCATGATGTTTGCTTTTCTGCTGCGGAAGCTCTTCCAGATGATTCCCATTATTTTTCTAGCCGTTGTGATTTTGATTTTATAGTGCTCTCTAAATTCTGCATCCGACGACATTATTACTCCAAGATCCCTGACTTGTGGATTTGGTGTTATCTGTTTGGCTTGCGGAGTTTTGTACCCTTTTTTTCTGTAGCTCTTTGTTATTACCATATCTTAGAAGTTGGAATTTTTCTTCGTTGAACTTCATATTGTTGTCTTCTGCCTACTGGAATAATGTTTCAATGTCGTTTTGTAGTTTTCTTATGTCATCTTCGTTCAATATTTCCTTACATATCTTTGTGTCATCTGCGAAGCATGATACAATACTGTCCTTAATATCTGCATCAATATCTGCAATCATTATTATGAACAGCAAGGGAGCTAATACTGTCCCTTGTGGGACAAAGCTCACGACTTCCGAGACTTCCGATTTAACTCCGTTTACCACCACTCTTTGCGTCAAGAAATTAAATATCCACCTTCCTAGCTTTCCAGTAATTCCTGTATTCTTAAGTTTGTGTGCTATGATTCCATGGTCACATTTATCGAAGGCTTTAGCAAGGTCAGTATATATTACATCAATGTTTTGTCCTCGACACAATGTTCCTAATATTTTCTCCTGGTGATCTTATAGCTGTGACAGGCATGATCTACCCGCCCTGAAGCCATGTTGATTTGGGTTGTATAAGTCTTTTTCTTGTAGGTAGTAGGTAGTTTTGCCTCTAATAACCACTGGCCGATAATTTTTTGGCATTGCTCTGTTACCACCTTTAAATAGGGGGGCAATGTTCGCGTTCTTTAAGGGGAGTGGAATTTGTCCTGTGTCGAGTCATTTCCTCCATAGTAAGTATAGCGGTTTTGCAATACTCTCTTTGCATTTCTTCAGAAATGTGGCACTCCATGTGTCTGGCCCTGGCGCTGAATTGTCTCGCATCTGTGATAAGGCCGTAATTACATCTCCTTCCGTGAACTCGAAGTCCATTAATAGGTTTGTGCCGGGATTTGTTCTTGGTTGATCTGCATCAATGTCGAAAAACTCGTCTGGGTTTTCCACTTCCATCTCGGACTTAGGGGTGCTAAACACAGATTTAAATTGTTCCCTAAGCAGTTCACTTATTTCTTTCGGGTCATTTGTGTATTCGGCCTCCCCGTCTATCAACGGTCCAATACTCTCCTTACACTGCATTTTCCTTTTCGCAAACGTGTAGAAGTATTTTGGGTTATTTTTTATGTTTTCTGCTACCTTGTTTTCCTCCTCGTTTGTGTTATGTATGAATGTTTGCTTTAGGTCTATTTCCATTTCGCCAAGTTCCCTCTCTAGTTTGAGTGTCTTTGCATCAGTTCTGCATCTGTGGAGATGTTTTACGGTTTGTCTTTGTTGCCTGAATAGAGTCCTGTTTTTCCTCTCGAGCTTGCAACGTTTTCTTTCCTGTCTCTCTGGAATATGTTTCAGTATTATAGGTTTGGTTTCCGTCTCTATTATACATAGTATTTCTTGTGGAGTCTTCTCGTGTAGTAGCAATTTCCAATTTACCTCCTTTAAATCTTTATTTACGTTTTCCCAATTTACTTTCTTTGAATTTATGTTTATTTATGTTTAAGCCTTCAAACTCTCTCTCTCTCTCTCTCTCTCTCTCTCTCTCTCTCTCTCTCTCTCTCTCTCTCTCTCTCTCTCTCTCTCTCTCTCTCTCATCTCTATATATATATATATATATAATGGATCTTATCTGTTCTATGACCGCCACTATTTTCAAATAAAAACTAATTTTAGTTGAAAAATTTATAATTTATGCAATGATGACCGTTTGACTCCTGACTTTTAAGTCACCCACTCGAATTAGCGCAAAAGTCAGGAATTAAACGGTCATCATTCCATAAATTATAATTTTTTTAACTAGAAAATAGTGGCGGACACAGAACAGAAAAGATCCATTCTCTCTAGCTCCTTTGACTCCTGACTTTTGCGCCACCCTGTATATGAATCCAACGGGCCTGGTGTTCACCCTTCCATACAATAAAAATTGGCTGGTAGGTAAATGGATAACCTGGGTACCCAAATGGTTAAGCTGCTGGGCTGTTGCTCGGGAGGACTTTATAACTGCTGACCACCCTTGTTGGGTCGAGGTTCGAATTCCACGTTAAGCTGTAGGTCTAAGGTGGATTAACAAACTTGACCTTCGTCAAAATGAACAATTCGGGCGGAAGTAAAACCAAGGTTAACGAAGGTTATATATATATATATATATATTTTTTTTTTAATTGGGGTTGTTTAACCTCCTTTGCAACATCTAAGGTCATATGACGAAGGGGACCTACAGCTTTACGTGGGATCCGAACCACGGGTCGCTACATAATCTGGCGCAGAGGACGGTCTCCCATCCAACTACTACCCAGACCCAATGTCGCTTAACTTCGCTATATATATATATATATATATATATATATATATATATATATATATATATATATATATATATATATATACAGGGTGTCCCAGAATTAACTATTTCAATGAAATCGGACAAATTTTTTAAAAACACTTTTATTTATGTTATCATGTTTAATATGTGTTAAAAATGTATAAATTTCTAAATTTTTTCATAATTTTATTTTCATAATTTTTTCATAGTTTTTCATAGTTTTATTTTTAGAATGGCAAAGAGACTCTCCAAAAGTTAACGTGTGGCTTGGAATGACCAAATCCAAAATTTATGGCCCATTCTTCTTTGCGGAGGCAACTGTAACAGGTACCGTCTACCTTGATATGCTTCAGCAGTTTCTCGAACCACAGCTTCTTGATGATGGCATTCTTGATAATGTTGTGTTTCAACAAGATGGAGCACCATGTCATTATGCTCTAATTGTTCGAGAATACCTCAACAGACGCCTTCCGAATCGGTGGATTGGACGTGGAGGACCTCGACCTTGGCCTCCGCGTTCTCTGGATTTGACACCCCTGGATTTCTTTGCATGGGGTTTCATAAAAACAAAGGTTTATCGCCAAAAGATCAATAGTTTAGCTGAACTTAAAGAACGCATCCAGTTGGCAGTGCGGGAGATAACACCTGAAATGCTTCAAAATGTATTTCGCAGCGCTGAGGATAGATTTGAAATTTGCAGAGATACAGACGGTGCACATGTTGAAACTTCTCAATAACGTTTTGACTTATGATTTATAAATCTATTTGTTTTTGTATCATAATTTAGTAATAAACACAAAATTATGTCAGTTTTTATTAAATTTGTCCGATTTCATTGAAATAGATAGTTAATTCTGGGACACCCTGTATATATATGTATATATATACTGTATATGTATGTATATATATATATATATATATATATATATATGTGAGGTGGAGAGCGCAAGAATCCAACTCACTACTTCACCAGGCCAACTCGAGAGGAGGGGCGACAAGCTTGACCTTCGCGAAATGAGAAATCATCGCGCGGAACCTTTGTAAGGTTGTAAGGTAAGGTAAGGTATATATATACATATATATAGAGGGTGGCCAAAATAATGTATAGATACATTTTGAAATTATTTATTGTGGATACTAATTTGCCCTTAATAAACAAAAATTTTACTATATACATAAATAATCACGTGAAAATATTGAAGTAATTTTATGTTCAATGTTCAAAATGTTCACCATTTACACGCAAACATTCGACGTAACGTCCCAAAACAAATCTACACAGTGGTGGTCATATTAGTTGAGATTTTGCGTCCTTCCCAAACAATTTGCTTTCCGTAGTGTCGCGCATTTTGAGGGTTAGTACCTTACATTTTGTCCTTCAGGTACCCACACAGAGAGAAGTCCAAAGGCGTAAGATTAGATGCCCTTTGGAGGATATTTCCGAGGCAGTTCCACGACGACGTATCCACAACCCAGGAAACTCTGTATCAAGAAAAGCCGCATGTTTGCGTGTTTGGACATTTTGAACATTTAACAAAATTACTACTAAATATTCTTTTATACTTTTTCTTACTTACATACGTAGTAACGTTTTTGTTTATTAAAGTGCAATTAGAACACAAAATAAGTAATTTCAGAATATGTTTATATTATTTTATATCTCCCTGTATATATATATATATATATATGTATATATATATATATATGTATATGCAAATAACTGCAATGACCGCGCAGTATATAAATGAATAGAAACGACATATATATATATATATATATATATATATATATATATATATATATATATATATATATATATCCCCGCAAGGGGGTTCTAAGCTCGTGCTCTTGAGTGCTCTTTGTGCTCGTGTGTACGTGCTTGTTCCTGGAGGTTTCACGTGCGCCCTCCCGGCCCTAGCATCAAGGATGATGGGGCTCGACCTTGCAGTCCTTGTCATCCTTGGTCTTTTTCCACTTCGACTGTCCCCTCCACCCTTTCTTTTCCTCTGTCTTTCCTCTCACTTTTTCTTTGTTTTTCCGCTGAGATATGCCCTTTAAATAGAGGCGAATCGGTTCTTCCTGAACTAAAAAAAAAAAATATTATATATATATATATATATATGTATGTATATATATATATATATATATATATATATATATATATATATACCTTAAGTTTTAGGTATGAAACATGTTAATAATGTTCTGTAAATATGTACAACCAACCAAAATTTTTTATTTAAATTTTTTCGTGTTGTGTGTGTGTGTGTGTGTGTGTGTGTCCACTATATTCTAAAATTATGTTAACAGTTTATTTTCAATTACTGTACAAGTGACAATGTCGAAATAATAATTGTTCTTAGAATGCAAATAAACAAGCACTTAAGAATGCATACAAACAAACGGACAAACAAATTGACAAATAGTAGAATTTAAGAAGTGTAGCTCAAAAAAAAAAAAAAAAAAACACAGCGACACCTACCGGTTGGTCAACAAACTATTTTCAAGATGGCCGACATCGATCTACACTATTCTACAGTGTCGTTGGTGGTCTGTATATATAAAATCCATTTCACTGCATATTAAAATTCAAAACAAAACATTTCGAAAAATATTCAAAACAACTTTTGAATGCATTTTTTATGATATTATTTCTACATACGTGGATCTGACATAGCGATAAAATTTATTGTATAACTTTCTGTAATGGTCGCCAAAATGCACTTTTAAACAAATGTTTATTGTCCACTAAACTTAAATAAGAGTACTGCATGATGCTACCGCTTTATTTTGGGGGTAATAATAATAATAATAATAATAAATGAAGAGGGACAGAAATTGGCACAGAGCTCAGGCCAACTAATGCGGCTCGTTGCGTTGACTCCTGGATTATTATTATCAGCACCAACGGGAGTCGAACCCTCGACTTAAATGTCTTAAGTGTACTTAAGAACGTACTGAAACCACACAGGATCGTCTTGCGACTCACGACTCACGACTTGGGTCGTGACGATCCAAGTCCGCGTGATTTTACATTGACAGAATGGGAGCCCCCCGACACTGCGCCGCACGTCGCGGTCGCTGCATTGTGCGGAACTCCCATTTTGGCAATGTAAAATCACGCGCGACTAGAATCGTCACGACTCAAATCGTCAATCGTAATTATTAATTAATATCTCTACGAAGGGCGGGATGTCCAAAAATAATATAGCGCAGTAGTTAATGTTGTAGCACAAACGTACGAGTATAAGCTACAATTAAACGCTAGGGATGTTTCTCTCGCGTCTCCAGACACGCGGGAACAATGGAGGCACTCGTTCGTGGTTCGTAAATACGCGCTACGACGACGTTTCGACCATTACATCTCGCGTAGTGCCCAATACGTAGTGACTTTCTTTCGTATGGGCATTGGTTAGTCAATTGACCAGTTCCCAATAACACTCGTAGTTACCCAATCAATCATATTAACTATAAATAAGGCGTTCAGTGGTATAATAAAGGCATGATTTATATAAGTGTAGCATCACACAATATACAAAACTGCGATATTAGCGTTCTTTTTGCTTATTTATGGGTAGACAGACAACGTAATTATACTCGCTTGACGCATAAATTCTTCATTATTCAGGACCTTTCTAATTTGTATTACTCATTTAATTAATAGTAGGTCGGACAAACCAAGAATAGGTACTTTGTACGTCTATACAATAAGGCCTTATTCGGTAGTGGCTAGCGCCGGTGAATGTATCGAGAAAGCTTGACTCAAAGTTTTAAAATTAGATACAACTTGCGATATTCTTTGTGTGTGTGTGTGTGTGTGTGTGTGTGTGTGTGTGTGTGTGTGTGTGTGTGTGTGTACGACAATGGCCCTTAACATATGCAATATAATGATGACGATAAACATAATAGAATTTGAACTTATGATCCATTTGTATTCAATGTGAAACATCGTCTGTATTTTAATTTTTAACTCTAATTACAGTAAATGTTACTGTTACAACGCTGTAATTACGGGTCTCTTATACAGTTTATTAGCAGTGAGACATTTCGAATGTGAAGTTTAATAGCTGTAGTTGACTCTGGAGTACAGGCATTTTATAGGCAACTGTATAAACTGTAAAATAAAATATATATATATATATATATATATATATATATATATATATATATATATAGTATATTTATACTGTAACGTCCTATAAAATTGTAAATGCTTTGTGGTAAAAAATATATAGGCTCTTCATGGACAGGTTTTTAGCTTCACTTTCTGATATAAACGTGCTAAATTTCCATTAAAAAAAGCGCATGTTTTGAACCAAACACTAAATTGTAAGTCAAATTTTATATAAAAACAGTTTCTGCATTTATTTACTGATGCAAGACTATATATATATATATGATACACACAGACAGTGCATGGAACAAGGAACTCTTTCTTATATATATTATATATATATATATATATATATATATATATATATTATATATATAAATCTTGATTACCTTGGTTTTGCTTTCGCCCGAGTTGTTCATTCTGACGAAAGTCGTTTGTTGCTCCACCTTAGACCTACAGCTTAACGTGGAATCCGAACCACGACCCACAACAGGTGGTCAGAAATTACAGTCTTCACCCGAACTCGATCTCACAACCTCCCGATCAGCAGCCCAGCGTCTTAACCACTAGGCTACCCCGGGTACCCATTTATCTACCAATCAATTTTTATTGTATGGAAGGATGAACAGCTGAGCTTGTTGCGCGCCGACTGCCGTCACCAAGAATCGAACCCAGGGCCGGTGAATTTGTAGTCAACGATACTAACCACAACATATTTCATATATAATCTTCATTATCCCATTCGTCCCCCACAATCATTCCTCCCCCGACAATAATGGAGTTCCATCTCTCCCCTCCCCATCAAAATCCCCAACCCCGTCCCATTCTCTTGACTTCTTTATGTATTTATAAATATAAACAAAATTTATGGAGCCATCCGGAGTCCATTACAGCGTCGAAAATGAGGCAAAATATCTCATTAACGTCATTCCACACAATCGGTACCTCACTAATTATAAGGGAGAAAAAAGAGGTACTGGAAGAGTGGACACATGCCGCGGTTTCAACATTAATATATATATATATATATATATATATATATATATATATATATATATATATATATATATATATATAAGTGATTAAAACAAATTTTAACACTTAGGCCCAATATGGTTTGTTTTTTATTTCCAATTTAGTTGTAAACATTTTTTGTGATGTAAACATTGCTTCATACAGTCTCTACTTGCTGTCCATGGATATCTATGCATGCATGAAAGCGGTCAAACGTTGCTTCCAGAGCCCTAAGACACATATCTGGTGGTATTGATTGGATGACATCTGTAATTCTTTCCCATACAAGTATTAACATTTTTGAATCACCCTGTATACACATACTACAATTCAAATTAACATAAATGCTTGTTTATACCATTGCTTTCAGCCTTTCAGATGTTCCGTGCGATGATTGCTTATTTCACGAAGATCAGGCTTGTTGACCTGGTGAAGTACTGTAAAAAAGTTGGTTTCTTGCGTCCTCCACTTCACATTGCCAGGTACTCCTGGCTCATCTGGAATTGTTCTGGGGCAGGCGTCTAATCTTTATGTGAAGATATCCACCGCTACACCATTCGTGCTCTTTAGTTCCTTGGGCAGCTGGTTGAACAGTCTTTGTCCTCTCACAACAAAACTATTTTCCTTCAGGGTTGAGGATGTTCCCTGTCTAGCCTTTAATTTGGGAACACGACACATTCTCCCTTTTCTACTTTCCACTGTTGTTTAAGTGGTTATAGGGTTCAAAATAAGATTGGGGACTAGTTCTTCCATTATTTTCCAAATGTAAATAATGGGGTACCTCTCTCTTCTTCTTTCCAGCGAATATACATTTAATTCACGGAACCTTTCCCATTACTGTAATTATTAAAGTTTTTTGCATCCATTGATCTTGGCTGTGAAGCTTCTCTGAATCCCTTCTAGTTGACTAATATCTTCTTTTTTATATGGGGATGTTAAGACCGAGCAGTATTCTAACTTGAATATGATCAGTGTTTTCAATAGATGAATCATTATATTACTATCCCTTCTTTTAAAGGTTCTCAGTATCTGTCCAGTTATTCTTTTTGCTCTGTTTAACTATCTTATTTTGTGTTTCAAATTTCGCGTCATCAGTCATTACAACTAAGTCTTTTGATTTAGAGTTTCTCTGATTTTCCTGTCCACTTGGAGTACAGTATTCCATAGATTTTAGGTCCTTCCTTCTTCCGTACCTTAATAGTTGAAATTTCTCAGTTAAATTTCATATTGTTGCCTTCAGACCAATTGTAGATTCTGTTCGTGTCTGTTTGTAAAGATCCTACATCCTCTGGGTTTCTTATTTTCTACTAATTTTTGTCATCGGCAAAGGATGTTTCTATGCTGTCACTGGTAACTTCTTCATCTACAATTCATGATTATGAACAGTAATGGAGCTAATACTGTTCCTTGTGGTACTGAGCTAAGGAACTTTGACTCTAATGAAGATATTCCTTGAACTATAACAACTTGCTGCCGGTCACTAAAGAAATTATATACCCATTTTCCTACTTTTCCAGTTATTCCCATATATTTCAGTTTATGTGCTATGATTCCATGGTCACACTTGTCGAACGCCTTGGCAAAGTCTTATGTATCGTAGTTTTCATTGTTTTCGAGTGTATCAATAATGCTGTTATAGTGTTCCATTAGTTGTGATAGGTATGATCTTCCTAACCGGAATCCATATTGGTTATCATTTAATTTTTCCTAGTTTTCAAACAGTCATAAATTTTTCCTCTAAATATTCTTACAAATATTTTGGTGAGATGAGAATGAGAAGTAAGCGACACTGGCCTATATTTTTTAGTCACGGATCGATCTCCTCCTTTATATATTGGAACTATGTTCGCTTTCTTCAGGATGCTCAGTATTTCTCCCGTGTCTAGTGAATGTCTCCATATCCAATATATGGGCTTAACGATTTCATTCTTGCAGGTTTTTATCAGTATGCCATTCCATTTGTCCAGGCCTGCTGCCGAATTTTTAGTTTCCCTATAGCTTACGTGATATTATCTGTTGTAAAGTCAAAGTCCGTTATACAGGGTGGTCCAAAAGTCCCTATTTTGCTGAAATACTGATATTTTTATTTTATTTTCTACAGGCCATAAATGATGATGGATGCACAAGAACGTGTGATGGTAGTAACACTACGTATCCAAGGGAAGAAGTGTAAAGAAATTGGAGAAAAATTCGAAAGAAAATTTAAAAAACCAGTACCGACAGACAAAGCAATTCGCAGCTGGTCAATAAGTTTAATAAAAGAGGATCTGTTCATGATGAAGCAAGATCTGGACGTCAAGGTACCACTTAAGAAAACGTCGAATTGGTAAGAGATGCCTTTGAAACAAATCCTAGAATGTCAACTCGCACAGCATCACGTAGACTGAGTACACCAAAAACGACTGTTCTAAAGATTTTAAAATCAACATTAAAAAAGAAAAGTTACCATATTCAAGTGTCACAAAAAGAGTTACACGAAGAGGATTATCCAAGACGAACCACCATATACACAGAATTGATTGAAAATATTCATACCGAAAATTTATTAAACTACATTCTCTTCAGCGATGAGGCGACATTCCACACATGCGAAAAGGTTAATCAACATAATGCCGTATCTGGGCTAGTGAAAAACCAACTCAATTCTACGAATGGGAGAGAGATTCTCCTAAAATTAATGTCTGGTTTGGTATGACAACATCGAAGATTTACGGACCTTTTTTCTTTGCAAAAGCTACGGTAATAGGACCAATTTATCTCGACATGCTTCAGCAGTTTCTCTTACCAAAATCGCTAGATTGGACGTGGTGGAAACAGGCGATGGGCAGCACGATCTCCGGATTTAACATCATTAGACTTCTTTGCGTGGGGCTTTATAAAGTCTGAGGTTTACAAGAGTTACAAACCTGCAGGATCTGCGAACCCGCATTGTCGCGGCAGTCGCTAAAATAACCCCAGAGATGCTTGAGAATGTGTTCCGCAATGCAGTAGACAGATTTAAGCTTTGCAGAGACACTGATGGTGCTCACGTCGAATCTTGGACCTAAGCTTCATAAATAAATATACTACACTTTTATCCTAAAATACTGTTATTTCAGCAAAATAGATAGGGACTTTTGGACCACCCTGTACTTTCTCCCTCGTAATTCTTCTTCAAAGAACGCGTTTCTGTCGCATGTTAGCTTATCAGTTTTGGGGATACTGAAAGATAATTAATTCATACCGAGCTCCTAATATTTCAGATACTTTTTTTTAGATCATCGGTCAAAACATTGTTTTCATTCTTCAAAGATCCGTAGATTGTCGCGTGATTTTTAGTCTTCCTTTTTGCAAAATTGTAGAATTACTCTGAGTTAACATTTATTGCCTCTATAGCGTTATCTTTCTCTGTGTGGTTCTCAATTAGACCCTGTATGACGCAATCTATACGCTCCAGTTTATCATTTAATATTTTTCTGTTGTTGTTGTCTTTGCACTTTCTTAATTTTACAGTCACTCTTTTTCTCTCGCGGAACACTGACCTCTTTTGTCTCTCAAACCTGCTTCTCTTTCCTCTTGTTTTTTTTTTTTGGGGGGGGGGGCATGTCTTTCCACAATTTCTAGCGTCTTATCTTCTAGGGTTTAGCATCTCTACCGTTGTCTTGTCCTTAAAGATGGTTCTCCAATCCATTGCTTCCATGCTGGATGCAATACCTTCCCAATTTATAGCCTTGGAATGAAAATTAAAAATTTCGAATTTGCCTCTTTCTACATATAGTGTGTGTTCTTTCCTTCCCTGTAACTTTTATACAGTGGTGGGCACCGTTAACCAAAAAGTTAACTTCGATAACGATAATCCGTTAACCCCAATTTTTAACTCCGATAACGATAATCCGATAATTTTACTACAAAGTTAACGGAAGTTAACGATAATCCGTTAACGATAACTATTTCTTTACTAACATTTAAAAAAATCAAGGAAAAAAGCTTTAAAACCATAGAAAAATGTTTATTTATGCAAAATCCAACAATAAATAGGTATTTAACTGTATTTTTATCAAGTTTTGCAACTTTTTGCTTAATAACTTTTTTTTTTATTTTTAATAAAAAATGTACTGATTACATGTTTTGAAACCCTTGTAACCACTAACCATTAACTAAATTTTAATTTACCAGAGAATTATTATGGCGGGAACTGAAAGGTAAAATTAAATTTTAGGCACATTTATTAAAGACTATGACACAATGTGCTGGTTGCCCTTCAGAAAGACCAACTTCTCAAAGTTAGGCCCAACTGCCAGTCTTGACCTCTTGGGCCTCCACAACCTCCCCTTGCGAGATCTGGAAGCAGACTGAAGTTATGGCGGTTTGAATTCATTCGTGGAGCGGTGATCTTCCGTGAATGACTCCTCGCAGTTAACGTGTTAACGGACTTTAACAGACTAAATATCGAGTTATCGGAAGTTAACTGGTCCGATAACGATAAATGGAAATTAACTTCCGTTAATAGTCCGTTAAAAAAAGTTAACTTCGTTAATTAACTGTTATCGGATTAACGCTTTAGTGCCCAACACTGCTTTTATATTGGTTATCTCAATAATGCCGTGATCTGATATTATAGTTAGGGAAATTTCTATGTTACCAATTAGGTTAAAAGTAGTTATGAGGTTTAACCTCCTTCGCAACATCTAAGGTCATATGACGGAGGAGAACTACGGCTTTACGTGGGATCCGAACCACGGGTCGCTACATAGTCTGGACGCGGCGGACGGTCTCCCACCAACTACTATTCGACCCAAGTCGATTAACTTCGCTGATCAACGGGAAGCAATGTTACGACATTGGCTACGACGTAACCCTATCAATTATGTTGCTGTTGTTTGTGAATACCAAATCTTGGCAGTTTTTTTTTTTTGTATTTTCCGTTATTTCTTGGGTTAACATAAATTCATCAGCTATAGCTAGCAGCATTTTTGCCTACTCCAGGTCTTCCTAGTTTCTCCCTTGTCTTAGTTTAGACATATATTTTTCCTATACTTTTTCATAAAAGGAAAATTAAAATCACCGCAGAGAATACGTTAGTATTTGGGGTTGGGAAGTATAGAGCTTTCATCCAGTTTCTGGCCTCTGTAATGGTATCTGAGAATTTTGTAGTTGGAGCGTTCTGGGGTCTATATACTACAATTAGTACCATGTTTAATTTTTCAACTTTTGCTGCTATTAATTCTACGTAGTTGTTTGAAGTACTTATAGTCATTTCTGCCATATGTATATGTAGGTGTGTGTGTAAATAGCACATTCTCCTTTTCGTCTTACTATTCTATCGACTCGAAGTATGTTACAGTTGTCAATTTGTATTTCTTTTTTGTCGATACAACACTCAGAGTTTTCATTCGTCTGGCAGTCTTTCAGATGAGTTTCCGTGAGGCATGTAAAGTTTGTTCTTGTTTCTTGCACGAGTCCTTTCAGATATGTGACTTTGTCCAGGGGGTAGTTTGGTTTTAAGCCCCGTATTGATGGGCAGGATTAAATGTTTCAATTTCTTCTTTTTGTAGTTCAGATTCGTTATTCCTTGGAGGTGCATATTTCGTTGCCCTGTGATCTTCTAAGAATTCAGTTACTCAGTTACAGTTCTCAGTCCCCACCTTATACAATTGTACAAATCGTACATACAGTGGTGGGCACGCGCAACGATTTTTGTAGCGCCGCAGCCGTAACCGCAACTCTGCTGAAATAGTTGCGCCGCACGCGCAAGCGCAACCCTTTTCAAAAAGTTGCGCCGCAAACGCAAGCGCAACCAAAAATGTTGCGCCACAAGTTGCGCCGCAACTGCCCACCTTTGCGTACATATACCCTCATCCATCCTAAGATAGCCACTTAAACCTCGCAGAACTCGTATTAATTTAGCTTAAGTATTCTTCCATAGCTCATTATAATTCCTTTCTCTCAATTTGTCCTCATGAAGTTTGATAAAAATCGCATTTGATTTAAAAGTGTATTCACACGGTAAAACTTAGGCCAAAGTAAAGGTGGAACAAGAGAAATCAGACTCGAAGTATTCAAGGACACACAAGTGACAATTAATTGTAAGTGTTTCATTAGTGACTTCAGTGTAAGATTTAACTGATTAGTATAGTGGATTAAGTAGGTGTATTTTCTTTAACTATTTCTTTTGTGTCCATGTAACATTTCCTCCAACTACTTTTGTTTGAGAGGATTTTTTAATTAGCCCCCTAGTTTCAACTCTGGGAGGGGAGCCATGTGGAAATGGTTTTCTACAGGAAATAAATTTTTGTTAAAATTTAAAGGTACTCTATGTTTATAAATTAAGGTACTGATCTTTTAATTTTTAACATTTTATTATAAGTTTGTCTTGATGACTGAAGTAGATGTCTGATAGTCTATTCTGATAAGCCTAGCGACTCTCTCCATTGCTGTCAAATCTATAATCTTAAAAGGACGACTCGTAAATTCTAAATGTTCCTTTTGGCTAAGATAAATCACGTAAAAGAGTTAAGTATAAAACCAAAATTTATAATTTATTTGCTCACACCATTAGTAGACTAAAGTTTGCAACTTTAATAATCTTTTGTAAACGTTGCACCAGGGTAGTTGACGTCCAAGAAGGGACTGCCAGTCATGCCCAACGGCAATCGGTCACTGGGTGCTCTTAGAGAGTTTTGTAAAACCCTCTAAAACAATGGTTGTGAACAAATTTCATTATAACTCAGCCCTGTTAATCCATTTTCGCATTAAGTGCAACATCCGGTGAAAACACTGTTCACGATAATGTCTCGTCCTTATCTTTTCGCGAAAATTAAGTGATTCTCTCAACGCATCGAGGAAAGGGGACGCCAAGACGAGGGTATCAAATTGTTCATAAACACGCAGTGAGATTGGAATCGGCCTCAAGCTAAAGAGAAGAACCTGTAAGTAATCGGTATACACTTCGGTTGTAGGGGCAGCGAAGCAGCTTACTGAGTTACCTAAAAAGGAGTGATGGTATTGTAGATAAACCCACCACCATTTCCGACATATTACAGTATATATATATATATAATTTTTTTTTTGTGCAGGAAGGAGAGGCCAAGGGTGAATGCCTGCAAAAACGCCCCTCCCATAGAGGAAGAGCCAAAATCAAGGTCCAAGGCTTTCGAGATGCCTCGACACTCTGCGAAAGATTGAAGGTCATGGACAGGGGGAAAGATGGACCGAGGAAGATTGTTCCAGAGTTGACTGGTTGAGATGAAAGATTGAAAATACCGATTAACCCTCGCGTTAGAGAGTTGGACAGAAAAAGAATGAAAGTGTGCCGAAAGTCGGGTAGTTGCTTTGTCCAGACGATGTTGTCCAGACTATGTTGTCTAACTGCGTGTTCTCCTTAAAGGAGGAGGGATGCAGTTAGAGTTCAGAAGAGCAGTGTCCGTTATAATAGCGATAGTAAAGAAAGAGTGAGGCAATATTGCGGCGAAGAGAGAGAGATTGAAAACAGTCAGTAAGAGGCGGGGAATTGACGAGACAAAACCTTTGATTCCACCCGGTCAAATAGAGATATGTGGATTGAGCCACCCAAAACGTGAGAACCGTACTCCATACAGGGGCGGACAAGACCCTTGTACAGAGACAGCAGCTGAGTAGGGGTGAAGAAACTGCGGAGCCGGTACAGCGCACCTAACCTCTTACAAGCTCTTTTGGAGAGTATATGTGATCTTTCCAAGAAAGATCACGAAAAAACGCCAAGAATGTTAAAAGAAGAGGAAGGATTGAGTTGTGTACAGTATTGTTGAGGGTAAGAGGGGATAGTTGTGTGGAAGATTGTGACGAGTAGACAGTTGAAGGAAATGAATTTTTGAGGCACTGAAAGACGAGGTTTTCTCTTCCCTAATCAGAGAGTACAAAGATCAGGGGTCAGGTGTACCATAGCCGTCCACGTGAAGCATTGAGTATCTGTTCAGAGGGACGCTTTGTGAAGCGGGTGGAGAAGTGAAGGGTGGTGGAATCATCGGCATAGGAGTGGTACGACGGGAAGTGAGACTTAACAGATCATTGATAAATAAAAGGAAAAGAGTGAATGACAGGACAGAGCCGTGAGGAACACCACTATTAATAGCTTTAGAAGAAGAACAGTGGTCATCTATAACCGCAGTTACAGATCGGCCAGAAAGGAAATCAAAGATGAAGGCACAGACAGAAGGATAGAAACCGAAGAGGGGCAGTTTGGAAATTAAGGATTTCTGCCAGACTCTATCAAAAGCTTTTGATATATCTATCATAGAACAATAGCAAAGGTTTCACCGAAATCCCGAAAGGAAGGTGACCAAGAGTCAGATATATATATATATATATAATATATATAGATATATATATATATATATATATATATATATATATATATATATATATATATAATATATATATGGGAATGAACTCAGAATGGTCCCCCAGTGAGGTTTAAGGTTTGGTTTTTGGCTAAAAATATAATAGTTACCCTTTTTCTTTTATGTATTCAATCTGACGTGAAGGCAGCGAGTCTTTTGCTTATATTGAGGTTCTAAATGTAGCAGGGCTAGGCTGCTTTAAACCCTAGATCCATGTCCCAAAGCTGGATCCTGTCTGCTTTGCAGATAGCTGGTGAGGGAAGCTATATTTATGGGACCTCTTTGCGAGTGACCCGTTGCCCACGTCGGGCTAGCATCATGAAAAAGAAAAACTATGGTATTTGTCATTTACCATTACTTATTCGGACTATAGTGGATTTAATTATCCCAGAAGAGTTCCTTGTTCCATGCACTGTCTGTGTGTATCATATATATATATATATATATATAATATATATATAGATATTATATATATATAATATAGGGTGTCCGAGAATTATCTGTACAATTTTTGGCTATTAAAAGTCAACCATGAAGTGTAGAAATTCCAGTGTTGTCCCATTTTACAGAGAATCTCATTAAGTTTTTTCTGATACCAAGTTTTGACAAGTTTTTTAGAAATTCCAGTGTGTCCGAACATTATCTGTACAATTTCATCTTTTAATAAAATTCTTGATAACACACGTAAAATTCTTAAACAAGATTATTTAGAATCTGTATTTTCAAAAGTTTCTTTTATTAAAGTAACGTTGTTACAAACATTCGATATGTGCACCATTAGTGATTCGCAAAACATCCAATCGATACTCCAAATGTTGCCATGTACGCTGCAGCATATCCACATCAATTCGCTCAATAGCAGCTGTGATTCTTGCTTTTAAATCATCAATGTCTGTCACCCGCGTACATTTCTAAAAAACTTGTCAAAACGTGGTATCAGAAAAAATTTAATGAGATTCTCTGTAAAATGGGACAACACTGGAATTTCTACACTTCATGGTTGACTTTTAATAAGAGCCAAAAATTGTACAGATAATTCTCGGACACCCTGTATATATATATATCAGTGTCGTGCGGTGGGTGTGTCCACAGGGTAAGCGGTAGCTGCAAAAAAATAAAATAATATATATATATATATTATATATATATATATATATTATACCAGCATTATAACATATTAGTTTTCGATTCCTGTCGTAATATACAGCAATACCTCGCTATTCGCAATTGATATTTAAACACTCATATTCGATATTCGCAAAGCATACCCCGTTTATTCGCAAAGTGACTTGATCGAGTTGGAGCAGCATCTAGCAGTGGACGAAGAAGAGGAGCAGGCCGAGAGTCCTCCTTTCAAAACACTCACCGTTCCAGTTCTGAGGAAGCTTCTTTCTTCATTCAAGACGGCACTGGACATGGCGTTGGACGTTGACCCGAATGTGGAGAGGAGCACCACTGTCATCCGCAACGTCAAGAACGACATTCGAGCCTACTATGAGCTTCTGGAGAAGAGGAAGATAGCTCGCCAACGGACACTTTATGCATTTTTTCAGCCCAAATCCTCCTCTTCTCCTGATGTAGCTGCCACTCCAACTTCTTCAACCCCAACTCCGTGTTCCATAGGCTTTTTAGTCCTCGTTCCAACAGCAGCAGTGTCAGTGCCGTCTCGAGTGGGGAGGCCGATGACCCTGGCCCCTCTTCACCCCGGTAACTCCTCACCCTCTCCTCTTTATGCAAGCTCCGGTACGCCATTGACACTCACAGCAAAGGTAAATGCTAGTTTAACTGTTTTACACTCATTGTAGTTATATTGTAGTATGTAGGGGAACGCATCCCCCCTAATTACATTGATTCTTATGGGGAAAATTGCCCCGATATTCGCAAATTCGTTATTTGCAATGACTTTTAGGAACGCATCCTTCGCGATAACTGGGGTATTGCTGTACTGACTTTTTGTAATTTGACTTTTAACTGGGCAGGCGGCGCATGCCCCGCTTACCCTGACTGCACGCCACTGATATATATATATATATATATATATAGCGGGCAAAGAAATCCTTTTTCCCCGCCATTCTCAAACATCATGGAATCAAAACAAAGGCTATACACGTGGGCATGAAACTGGCCTACACAGGAAACACAGATTCTGTGGTGTTTTCCGAAGCGACCACCAGAGGACGTCACCAAGAACTATAAAATGCAGCTTCTTCCTCAAGTCATTCTCACTTCTCACTTGCCATTTTCTCGTCTTGGTCGTCACGTCTCACTCTCAGCACCTTCGTCAGTAGCACCACTCGTCACGCCACCCGCTCTCCGGACTTCGCCGGAGAGCACCCCGCTGCTCCTTCAAGGCTCCGGTCGAGCCTACACGAAGTCTCTCATCAAGTAAGGCTCTCTACAATCTCACTCTGCTCATACTTTGTTCTCGTGAATCTACTCTCCCCACGCAGCGCCATCACGACCTCAGCCGGCCTCAGTCCCAAGTCACACTTCAACTTTACAAGAACGAAGCAACACTTGAGGCGACTCTATAATTCCTTCCTGTAAGAAAGAACATCACTGCTGTACACGTTCCGTTGGCCTTTTACCAGTTCTCTACCGGCTGTCAACTTTCATCCTCTCGCCGGCAAGGCCAACCTTACTACAGAAGCACCTTTCGAGGCCCAGGTCCGTAAAACTCCTATTAAGCTAAAAGCCACAAACCCATTTCGCTTCACTCATCATCCACCACAATTCGATCGGTGCCCGTTCAACAAGTATTTCAACAGGCCCCCCTACCGTCTTCAAGGTCATCTTCCACGGGCGATACGTAATACGGTCAACCTCAGCTAGGCCTACAGTCTCCAAGGTCATTACTGCCCAAATACGGTCAACCCATCAAGTAGGTCTTCCATCTCGAGTATTCATCATTTGCGGTAAGCTGCCTTTGCCCTCGTCTTAAGCAATTCACACGAAGCCTACACATTGTAATCGTGGGTCGCGTTTAGGCTATATCCAAGTGTACGCAAGCAACCGGAAAACTAAATCTCTCGTCAAGACCGCAGTAGGCCTATTTCAAGTGTCGTACCAATACCGTAGTTTTGTATCACCCTGTTATTGTGCTCATTCGTATAATTTACTTATCGTGCATCCTATTGTTTAGTGCTCTCTTACGCATTTCATTCTTGACGGCCTAATCCATTTACTGTACCAACCGTACGTGCATTATTTCAGTTGTCAATAGGCTTTCATTATTTATTCTATGTTCCCTTTTGCATATCTCATTAGCCTATCTAAATTAGTGTATTACTTAACAATTAGTCTGTATAACCATTCCTTATTGCTAATACTCAGTCATCTTTAGCATAATATAAATGCCGTTATATAATTGTTAATCATTATAAATACCTCTATTGAACTGTTAATCGCTGTGAACAAATAATTGATTTATTTTCCTAATTAAACACAAAACAACAAGGTAATTTCTCTCCTATTTAAATATTGTTTATTTGGGCGGTAGGCCCAAATTGGTGGCCTTAATTTCATATCATTTTATTCAGTAATTATAGTAAGCCTACTTTCTTAGCCACATCAAACCGGTGATCCGTAGGCTACTATAAATTGGTGACTCCAGCCTTATCATTAACAATCAATTAACTATTATCATTATTATTATGCCAACTTTACGCTATAAACCGATAACATTAAATTGGTTAACCGTAGGCTACTATAAATTGGTGACCCATGAGTGACTATACATAGTGTGTGTGTATATGCGTCTCGGTGGTGTAGTGGTTAGCGTCGATGACTACGAATCCATCGGCTCCGGGATCGAGACCCGGTGACGGTAGGCGGCGCGCAGCAAAACCTAGCTGTTCATACCTCCACACAGTAAAGAAAGTGGTTGGTAGATAAATAGGTACCCTAGTAGTTAAGACGTTGGGCTGCTGGTGGGGCGTGGTTCGGATTCCACGATAAACTGTTGGTCTAAGCTGGAGTGACAAGCTTGACCTTCGTCAAAATGAACAATTCGGGCGGAAGCAAACCAAAGTTGTATATATATATATACACGGAATATCACGCATCGGACCCCAATAGTATACCAGAGAGAAGCGAATGAAATCGTGCCACCGGTTCGAGTGGAAGGGGGTTAACACGTACAACACATCTGAACGCCAAAGCGTTGTGTGCTCTTTTGGGTGTTGAATGATGTGCCACGTTGCGTTAATTTTTACCCCGTTGTAGCGCAATGGTCAGCGCCCCAGACTTCTACTAAAGGTCCTAGGCTCGAATCCTGATGGGGTTAACTTCACACACACCACACACACACACACACATATATATATATATTATATATATATATATATATATATATATATAAATTACTGGTACGAGTAGCTCGCAGCAGCACTGCCAAACAAATAGGGGCTCAATGTACTGACGAAGACTTCGTACATTGTTCATCATCGCAGTAGTCAAAGTAGTAGTGATAATAATAATAATAATAATAATAACCACCTGACGTAGTGGTAATAACTATGAACCGTAAAAATACAACCACAAATTTGCACCATAAAAATAACTATATAAAAAAGATAATATTTAACAGTAACTATAATAAATAAATAAAAAGTAATTAAAAAACAAAATTTAAAACTAAAATAAAATAATAGTCTACAAAATCAATAAAACATGACAAAAATTATAATACAGTGTGTGTATATATATATAATATATATATATAATATATATATAATATATATATATATATCGTTCAAAATAAACTTTTTGGTCAGTAATTTGCAATTTGCAACTGGCCGATGAATCAAAAAATTGCAAAGTGAAACAGTTTTATCAACCGGAGTTGCTAAACTCAACCAATTCTCTAAGATTTATTGCCTATAAAAATAGACTATAAAATCTGACAGTTAAAATTTACTCTTAACGAAAAATATTATGTCCAATATATATATATATATATAATATATGTTTTCATTTGTAAACTTTGGAAAATGTGTCTAATCGTTGCAATTATATAAGACTACAACATATACGTGTGTGTGTGTGTGTGTGTGTGTGTGTGTGTGTGTGTGTGTGTGTGTGGTAACAATAATAATAATAAAATATATTTATTTACGTTTACGTCAGTGTGAATATATTATATTTCCAGCATTATACATTATATTATTTAAGTATAAACTTACACATAAATCAAAATTACGATTTTAAATTAGTTACCCGTATTAAATCTAAAATATTTTAACAATGAAGTCCAATCTCGCATGATCACCACTCGATCACCATTAGTGGTGATATCAGATACTTTAAAACCACCAAAAAAATAGTAATATTAAAGAATGTTGTTATTTTTAGTTACGTAATATAAGGACGACGACGTTGCCTCACTTTGACAGACCAAAAATGCGTTTTGATCGATGGCGTTTTGATCGACAGGAATCTGATCGACGAGAAGAATGTTGATGAACGAGATTCGACTGAATTCACACACAGTCTATCTTCGTGTTAACTGACTGAACGTAATCTGAAATGTTGTCTGAACTGGTATTATATGCACCAAACAACTCGTAGGGGGTTGTGAATCCCCCCCCCCCCCATTCGTATATATACTGCCCCTCACCTGTTGCCCATACCTAACGTTTCCCATGCATAAACCCGTTTTCTATATTGGCTTCTTTCTATCGAATAAACATTCACTGCAAACAAATATTTATTGAAATAATGAAAATATGAAGTAGAAGAAATTATATATTTCAAAATAATTTTATATACAGTATATATATAGGGTGTCTCAGAAGTCGCGCACCATAGGCTTTATTCAGATTCACGAGGTTTATGAGTCGAAATGGTTTATAATTGATGTTTAGTTACAATATATGTTCAATAATGTTCGAATAATAAAATTAATACCTTTTTGATTAATTGTACATACTATCTTCAATGAAGCTATATGAGCCATGGGTGTCTCAGAAGTCGCGCACCATTGGCTAATGTACTGTAGCTTCATTCAATTCCTATGGTGCGCGAGTTTTGCGCCACTATATATATATATATATATAATTACAGGGAATCTGTGAACTAGGGATTTCATGAAATCCCTAAAATGTTTAAGGATTTCATGTAAGGTTAAGGGCGTACAGTTGACCTAACCGGGCATTCAATAATTTTCCCTCGGTTTAACGAAAATATCACGACTTAACCTTACATGAAATCCCTGAACATCTTAGGGACTTCATGAAATCCCTAGTTACGCAGATTTCCTGTAACATATATACATATATATATATATGGAAGAGTAATGGAACAATTTTCTGTGCTCCCATCTTCATTCTTCCAAGTAAAAAAGTCTACGTAGTGACTACATCGTAACCGCTTCCCGTCAGATAAGCTCAGCAGTTGGATGGGTGACCGTTCTCTCCGTTTAGATGATATGAAGACCCGCGGTTCGGATCCCACATAAAGCTGTAGGTACCGTCCTTCACATGGCCTTTGGCCTTTACCAAAGAGATTTTAACTCGAAACTACTACTACTACTACTACTACTAGTAGTAGTAGTAGTAGAATTTCATTACGCAAACAAAAGACGAACAACTTCACAAATGTTTAAAAAAGAAAACAAAATCTATTTCTAGCGTCGATATTGTATAATATGCCGGCAAAATATCGCAGTCTAGCAAAATGCTTGCACGATTTATTTTGTTTGTTTTCATCGTTGCAATGACACTAATTTTAACCAAACGTTATATACAGGGTGTCAATAAAGTCACATTCTATTTCTTTTTCACTCCTTATAAAAAAAAAATAGATTGGAACTTTTGGAACACCCTGTAGACTAATATAGATGTTAATATTAGGACGCGTCTTAATTAACCTCTTCATAAATACTCCAGTCGATCAGTGTAATTAAGCGACATAGGATTGGGGGGTAGTTGGATGGGGGACCGTCCTTCGCGTCCTGACGATGTAGCGACCCCGTGGTTCGGATCCCACGTAAAGCCGTAAGTCTCCCCCGTAACTGCATTAATCGACTACTAAATAATACTCAAAAAACGGTATTCCCATCCTCCCGACTCGCGGCCGTGACGTCACAGCGAAAATATATATATATATATATATATACGTACGAAAGCAAAACAAAGAAGCGAACGAGCTATAAGGGAAAGTCGATCATAGAGTAGAGAAAAGTAAATAGATCGCTCACATCAATCAAAAACGAGAGAGGGAAAGACTCCTGCCAGCGAGCTGATCTCAAGCGCCATCTAGCGGTTGACAGTGTCATTAATCAAAAAGGTTGACCTCAGTGCAATGGATAGGCCAGGCTCTCTCTCGCATTATACCGACTCTAAAATTTATTTCCGAATATATAGTAACGCCATTTACAATGTTTTATCAGCGTAAATATTTTACATAGTATTGCATATATACTGTACTCATTTTATGCGCATATATTCTATATTTTATAGGTACGACAAAAAAAAAAATAAAAAAAAAATATATATATATATATATATATATATATATATATATATATATATATATATATAAAATGCTCTCTCTCGCTCTCTCTGTGTGTGTTTGTGGGGAAATTTCATATTCATTTCAACTGAAAAATTAACTATATCGAAGTGGTCACCTACGAAATAATGTGTTCTTTGAAGGTTTATCGTAGTAATAATGAAAATATACTATGTTGACTGAAGGTCAATGTGAAATATTTCTTTTATAATTATGTTAAGTATCATGTTAAAATTTATAAAAACAGTCATATATATGTACAGTACATCTAAACATAATATAGAATGGAAATAACGCACGCACGCACGCACGCACGCACGCACGCACACACACACACACATCCGGCTTCTCTACAAAACCGCGACATTTTCACATATTCAAATTCTATACAGCAATACTGACCCGATTTTTAAAACCTAATAACTCTAACCAAAGCTAATTTAACCTTTCCTTAATTATATCCCCTTCTTTTCATGATAAAAAATAACATTTATAGAGCTAATTCACCGCGACAGCGCAAATATTGGGATAAGCACGTTCGTGTCGCGACGGGCTGTGTGTATACTCAAGATCGTCGCGATTCCGTTAAGACACGCACGCACGCGCGCGCGCGCGCGCACACACACACATACACACATTTTTTCACTACACAGAGACTCTACACAAGAACATGTTAACGCTCAAAGTTATGTGATACGTGGGTACAGATAGCCCATTCTACATTTATGCGCGCGCAGTCAACATAAATAAGAGGTTATCGGGATGCACTAGAAATAATATTATTTATCGAGGGTCCTTGAGGCAGTATCAAGCCTGGAGAAAGTGCGAGTTAATCAATTTGCAAAAGTAAGCTTGCTTCAAAAAAGCAGATAACAGCTTTATCTAGACGCATTAGAAGCACCCTTTCTACCTTTAGATTGAAATTAATGGCAATACCCACATACCCACTACCTAAATAAGCAAGATTACGCCATATACATATATATATATATATACACACACATTTAACTGCAATGACCACGCAGTATATTAATGTATAGAAACGACGTAAGTATAGAGGAGCGTTCTGCACACGCGGAAGAGAAATAACGAACAAATGAAAAATGAGGTGAACCGCCCTGGAATCGAACCCAGGGCCTCCGATTACCGGTCGGATGCGCTACCATTACACCACGGACCTCGATCAGTCATAAGTCGAAATTCTCCTACATAGGGCAGAAACCAATGCCCTGAGGTCCGTGGTGTAATGGTAGCGCATCCGACCGGTAATCGGAAGGCCCTGGGTTCGATTCCCGGGCGGTTCACCTCATTTTTCATTTGTTCGTTATTTCTCTTCCGCGTGTGCAGAACGCTCCTCTATACTTACGTCGTTTCTATACATATATATATATATATATATATACACAATATATATATATATATATTATATATATTATACAAAAAATACCCTAAAACTTAAACGAAATAACCTAAAAGACGCCAAATTCCCCCGTAAACCTCAAACACATTTCTGAAACTTGGTTGCCCTTATTAAAATCGCCTTGTCCACGCTAATACTTCTGTGACGCCTCCGCTAATACTTTCGCCGATTTTCCGGCAACGATGACGCAACTCCCTCCATCATCAATCACGCTGGAGGGAGGGGGGAGGAGGAGGGGAGGGAGGAAGGGGAGGGTGTTCGACTGACGTGAGTAACAATGGGGAAGAACAACTGTGAGTATCTCGGGCTGAGTAATGAGTTATGGCTAAAAATGCCTTAATTGACTGAGGCATTAGTCACTGTCAGATTGAAGCTCTTTTTCATTCTTCAGACAATCCCCCCCCCCCCCTACCCAATACCCCATTTCCCCGTCCCACTAGCCGACTCCCTACTTGTTCACCCCCTCCCATCTCTAGCTAAGAACGGGAGGGGAGAAATGAGGGGAAGGGAGAAAGGGAGAATTAATGGAAATGGAAATAAAAAAAGGTACATAATGGAAAATGTGTAAAAATAATGGATACCGAATACGAGGAAAAATGGATAGCCTGTCTAATGGAAATTATTATAGCTCAGCAGGGGAGGGGGAGGAAGATATTTAGTATTTCCCCCTCCCCTCCCTTCTTCTCCCCTCTCCCCCACACACCCCAAAAGAGGGTGGGGAGGGTGGGGTTAAAAAGTGAAATTAAGAACTACAAAATAACTAAAATAAATAAAGAAAAATAATAAAAGAGAGAAAGAGAGAGAGAGAGAATAATTCAAAGGTTAAACTTAGATAAAAAAAAATAATTCAACAAAAACACTGAATCATTATTATTATTAATTATTATTATTATATTATAAAATTATTATTATTATTATAATTATTATTATAATTATTACTGTTTTAAGGATGAAAAACAAATTAATTATTTTTTCCTCCTAAAATTATATGAAGAATAATATTTTGGGATTAAATTCAAAGATTAAAATTAGGGATTAAATTTAGGGATTAAAATTATAGGGATTTTCGTTCTGGGTTTATTTAATTCAACGGATTTTAAATTTTCAGATTTTCTAATGGTCATATATATATATATATATATATATATATAATATATAATATATATATATCCAAGTAATTTAAATTTAAATACTTCACTAAAATATTTCTAAATAACGTTTTATTTAGTGGGTAAATTATTACATTTTTCTCTCGAGACTTTTTTATATTTAGGGGTTCTAAATAACTTGTTTTGAATTTCCAAATACTGTAATTCTTTTTCGAGTTTATTTTCAAACATGTTTTTGTAGTTATCATTTTAGAGAGTGTATCCGTGAAAACCACCTGACCATGGAAAAATTGGTCCGTGATGGTCGATGCGTTGTGGTTATCTCCTTCAGATGGGTTTTAAATCACGTGACAACTGGCCTGTCGTATTCCTCTGGCTTTCAATGAGTATGCTTTCAAGTTTTGGGATTGATGTGGTTGTTAGGTAGGTATGAAACCGTCTAGGTATGAAGCTGTCTGTTGTATTTGAATCTTTGATGGATACAAATTAAACCTATACCTTAATAATATAATATATATATATATATATATATACGCCTTTGGTTTGCTTCCTCCCGAATTGTTCATTCTGACGAAAGTCAAGCTTTTCACCCCACCTTAGACCTACAGTTTAACGTGGAATCAGAACCACGCCCCACCAGCAACCTAGCGTCTTAACCACTAGGCTACCAGGGTACCTATTTATTTATCAACCACTTTCTTTATTGTGTGGAAAGATAAACAGCTGGGTTTTGCTGCGCGCCACCTGCCGTCACCGGGTCTCGATCCCGGAGTCGATGGATTCGTACTCAGCGACGCTAATCACCACACCACCGAAGCGCTTTAATATATATATATAATATATATATATATATATATATATATATATATATATATATAGCGCCTCAGGGCTGTAGTGGTTAGCTTCGCTGACTACGAATCCATCTGCCCCGGGTTCCTTCCACACAATAAAGAAAGTAGTTGGTTGATAAATGGGTACCCTAGGTGGCCTAGTGGTAAGACGCTGGGCTGCTGATGGGGCGTGGTTCGGATTCCACGTTAAACTGTAGGTCTAAGGTGGAATGAAAAGCTTGACCTTCGTCAGAATGAACAATTCGGGCGAGAGCTAACCAAAGGTTATATATATATATATATATATGCTTCACAGAGTGATCATGTAAATTATATCTCAAAGAAGATTTGAAGGAGCGTTGCTATAATGTTTAAACTTTAAGACATGTGGTCCATAAACAGGTTTTATTAACTCTTTATCATTTCTTGTGCTTCCTTGTATAACGTACTGTACAATTTTGGGGGGAAACTCCGCTAACAACGCTTTAAATAATATCTTTGTCATCCAAAAACGAGCAATAAGGTCATTCATTCTCGTACATTATTCAAAGAGATAAAACTACTAAAGCTCAAAGACGTAATCAAATTGGTACATTTTATTTTTATTTACGAATATAAGAACAAAATCATTAACTTACAATGAGTAAATAGATATTTTGTAACTCATCAAGAAATCTACTCGTATCAGACCAAAAATAGATCAAAGCTTGTTATACCTCAATTTAGATTGTCTTCATCTCAAAAATTACCAATTTTCATTGGATTAAAACTATGGAAATCGATCCATTTTGAATAAATAGAATATTTCCTTTTAAAAGGAAATATTCTATTCATTGAAAATGGATCGATTTGAGAATCTAAAATATCGCGTCATATCAATGACTCATACCGAAGATCACGTGAATACGAGAAAAAGTGATGCAATAATGACAAACTTGGTCGGTAGGAAATTCTACCAATGGGCACTAATAAGTTCAAATTACCGATACGACAAAAATGGTACAATTTTATTTATTTTATTAATAAATTCAATTTTTTTTTTACAAAGTCGAAATTTGTTACAAAGATCCTGATTGGCCGAAATTAGTCATGTGGAGAAATAACCAACCAATTTATAACAATCACCTCACCTAGTGTAATCAACTCTCAACAAAAATTAATATTAGTTATATATATGACAGAGAGAGAGAGAGAGAGAGAGATTATGACATAAGAAAAATGAAACGAGATGGATGGATGTCTTATGAATGACCTATCAATGACCTGTGGCTGACCTATTCACCTTATACAAGATACAGAAAAATTTACACAAAGTAACTGTCTGACCATGCATTAAGAAGGACAAGTTTAGAATAAATGGAAGTTCAGATAAGGGGAATCGTTCATTTTTGCCAGCAGTTCACACACACACACACACACACACACACGTGATGGTATATATACAGTATATTGTGTGTGTACAGTATTTAGCTTGGAATAAAGTCTCTCTTCCCAGTCAATGTGATTTCCATTTCATTCCTCGTCCATGAATGAGAAATTCGAAAGTGGGAGTCTCTCAAGCGAGACAATTCTCAAATTGACTCTCTCCCATTTTCATCGTAAGATTTCCAGCTTTAAATTATTTTTCATAGAAAATACCCTTCGGGTGTGCAGTTACTTATCAGACCTCCTTTTTTTCTATACCCTTTACCAAACCAGGACACTTTCTTCTCAAATTTGGAATTCTCACTTCAATCATTCCCACTTTCGGAATGGCAGTGGGAATAGGAATGGAAATACTCGAAATGGAAAGAAAAAATAGAAAAAATTAAATAAACCATCTTTAATTTAATTACTTGGAAAATATTTCTGAGTTTTGTATAATTTGGAAGATTTTAATGCAAGACTAGGTTTTTTTCGTTCGGTTGTATTGCCTTCTATTTATGATGTACGCTTGATCATAAATAATATAGGAATAAGCACTGTGCCCGGGAGATATTCGATCAGTTCAGCCGAAAAAATAAGATGTATAATGGGTTGAAAGTTAAAAAAAAAACCGATGTTACTATATAAAGTCGTGGCCATGTTGTAACACCACTTCCCGCTCGATCAGCGAGGTTAAGCGACGTTAGGTCCGATCAGTAGTTGGATGGGAGAACTTCATACTCCGCATTCAGATAACGTAGTGACCCGTAGACGGTTCGAACCCTCACGTAAAGACGTAGCTCTCCTCCGTCACTTGACCTTTGCCTTATACGAAGGAGGTTAAACAACCTTAATTATTATTTTTATTATTATTATTATTATAAACATTTACCTTTTTTCAACCTTACTTATTTAACCTAAGTTAGCCTATATTACCCTAACTATACCCATTTTCTTTCACTATCAACATCATATATATAACTTATCTCCATTTAATGTATAACATATTAGCCTAAATAACATGTTTATATTTTAAGGCAAAGCTAAAATATTTTGAAGAAAAAAGACGAAATATATATATTTAAATTAAATTTAATTCCAAGCACTATAATTTATTTATATATATATTTTTTTTTTCATGGTAGAGGTATACATCCACATACAACACAAGCGTGTACACACGCACAAATCTGCCTCCGTGTATACGGCATACAAAGACTAGAAACATTTATACATTTACGCACAACACTGCAATATATTCCAGACAAAAACTAAAGAAAGCTTTTTTCTTAGGAGGGACACGTTAAAAAAACCTTCCCCGCAACCCCAGTCAGACCCCCCTAAACTTTTTTTCGGGGGGGAGGGGTAAGGTTAGGGGTTTTGGTGACACGTAAGCGAAGAGTAGATCTCAGTGTTGTTGCGATAAAGGTAGATACGGCGGTGTTGAAACGGGACACAAGACAGATATAAACCGCGTTATTGAGAGAACGAAAACACCTTTTACCAAAGCTCTTTTGTGCGAGCTAAACCGTTCCCCGCGTTCTAATTGTTCGTGGCATGTCCAGGAAGGCCATTTATTAACAATTAAACCGATTTATGACCTCTGTGACGACGTACACGGGTTATAACTCACCTGCCCAAATGGCTCAGTCTCATACCTGAACTGAAAATAATTACACCTACGAAAAAAAATGCTACGCTCTTTCACAATGTTACTCTGATTAGGTCCTGATAACTTCTTGACAACTCTGTGTGTGTGTGTGTGTGTGTGTGTGTGTGTGTGTGTGTGTAGTCACTTAAAACAAACGATATTTTATATATATATATATATATATATATATATATATATATATATATATATATATATATATATATATATATATATATATATATGAGCGATAAGGCAGCAGAATTATAATGATGGCCTTTCAGTCATAAAAATGCTCTTAAAACTTAATCTTAATAGCTGCATTTTATTGCTTCGTACTTCTGGCTTTGCAATTAGACTAAAACTTTAGAGCTTTTTAACACAGAATTAAAAATGCAAAACACACACACACACACACACACCACACACACACACACACTTATGCCGTCTGCTCGCATATATAAATATACATCTATTTAATATTCGAAAGCAATGAATGTTAATTTGAGACTTAACGTTAAGGTAAAGGTTCACAAACAAATTTGACTCACTTTAATAAAGAAAAATTTAAATTTCAAAAATGCATTTACGGATTAAATGTATATTATTCTATATTACTTACCTTAATTGCTGCATTTACTATTAACTCTTAAGATTTAATGTATACTTCGCTATACTATAACCACAACCCAACATAACCGTAAACGTCATGTTACCTTATACGTAATTATAATCATAATTAATCGTAATACAGTATATATATATATATATATATATATATATAATATATATATATATATATATATATATATTATAAATCTTAACTAATTATGCGTTTGCTTTATCCAATAATATAATTAATCATAATTAACCTATTTTTGAAGTGTTTGTTATATCTTATTTAAAATCTTATTAATCTGAGAGCCCAGTAGAGCCTAAAACTTAAAGGCCAAATTAAACTGGGAAAAAATTAATATTTTTAATAGCCAAATTAGCAATTGTATGTTCACTTATTATTATTGCTGTAATATTGTGAAAAATATTACAATTATTTTTACGAAGAGAATCTAAATAATAATAATATTAATAATAATAATACTGTAATAATAATAATAAATTAGGGTAAGTAACCGAAATACATTAATTTATTTTCGATAATTTTTTTAAATAGATGTTAAACTTATCATTACATCGAGAACCAATCACTAATTTGTTGTGATCTCCTTCCGCGTCGATTGAACCAAAAACCAGATCTCTCTGATTAACAGTGTTTAAGTTAGGATATTTAATGGGATATTTAATGGAATCTGGAGTTCCATTTATTAATATATATATATATATATATATATATACACTAGTTGAGGCATATTTTAATTCACATTACTTGTCAAATAAATTCAATTCAAATAATCGAAAACTTTCAACTAATAACAATTTTTTGATGATTTTACTACATACATAAATCACATGAGAAATATATATATATATATATATATATATATATATATATATATATATATACAAATTAAATGTACAGTTCGGAAAAAAATTCGCCTAAAAAATAAAATTTCTATATAGAAAAAAACCTTAGTAATGAATAATTACTGGATTTTGTTCTTCAAATTCTATTATTAGTGTCACGAAAAGGAATAAAAAAAAAATAACCAAAGAAAAACCAAACCATTATACCAATTAGTATTTTTTTTATGCTTTTTTAAAAAAATATTTCTAGATGAATTTTTTTCTAAAGCCATACGAGCGAGTGAAGTAACAAACCGAGTAATCGATAGGGAGACAAACTTAATCTAAAAACTATACGAGCCAAACCTTTCCTTAACGAGAATCTCGAGTTGCCGTGACATCCCAGCATTAATTAAATACCCCCCCAAAAAACCTGACGTCGTTGGACTTGGGCTGAGTGTGACGTCACTTCCTGCTGTGACGCCGCGCTGAAGACAAACAATTAATAACAGGGTCCATCTATCATACGACAGATGGTTCAAAGAGCCAGCTGTTGGCCGTCGTTTGTCAACTGTAGGAGGTCAAGTTTTACCAAGTTGTTCGTAGGGTACGGCAGGGGGGAAATGGGTAAAAGAAGGGTGAGACGGGGGTGGGGGAGACGGGGGTGGGGGAGAGAGGGGAGTGGGAGAGAGAGGTGGAAGAGAGGGAGAGGAGAAATAGGAAAAAGAAGGGAGTGGGGAAGAGAAACAGGTTAAAGAGAAGAGTAGGGAAGAGAGGGGAGGGGGAAGGAAAGAGATGGAAGAGGGGGAGGGAGAGGGAGAGGGAGAGAGAGAGAAAGAGGGGGAAAGGGAGGAGAGATATGAGAAAGTGAGAGGGGGAAGGGGAAAGGGGAGGGAGAGGGAAAGGGGAGGGAGAGAGAAAGGGGAGGGAGAGGGAAAGGGGAGGGAGACGGAAAAGGTAAGGGGAGGAGAGAGATGGCAAGGGGAGAGAGGGGAGTGGTAAAAAGGGTTGAGATTTGAGAAAGACAAAATAACCACTCCCCCAACCAAAAAAGGGGGTTGAAAATGAAAAGGAAAAACGTGAGGCAAAATTGAAAACAAAATAAAAAACTATTTAAATTCCACAAATAAAAATAGGGAAAAGTTGTTAACCTTCATTTGCTCCCCTCCCCCTCTTCTTCCCTTCACTTTCCCCTCTTCCTCCGCTATATACACGAGTAGAGGCACCTCTACACAGTGTATACCTTTTTATTCCCTAGCTATTCCATCGTTCCTTTCCATGCAAACCTCCTCTCCCCCCTCCCTCGCGAAGAAGGTGGGGGAGGTATGGAGGGGGACAGGGCGAGGCCGAGTGAATAGGCCATCAAAGGAAGACAAATGAAGGTTGGTGCCTGAGAGAGGGCGCTTTGTAATCGCATGATAAATGCTTCATTAATCTCTGCTTTTGAGCGGGTCTCAAAATTGATTTGGGGCTATCTCTTCTTAGAGCAGAATCGATCTTTCGACCAATTCATTTGTTTTCCTAAACCATTATTGCCTTTTAACACATGCGCCTCCTACAAATCAAATCCGCATATATATATATATATATATATATATATATATATATATATATATATATATATATATATATATATAAGGGAGCGGCGGAATACCGCAGGGTCGGACTACCGGGTATTATATATATATATATATATATATATATATATATATATATATATATATAAACAGTCCCGGTTAGTCCGATCCCGCGCTATTCCAACGCTCCCTTATTCCGGCTCTTGATCGTCGCATTGCCCCAATATAATACCATTCTCCCTTATTGTTTGTTTTTACATGGAGGCCTACTGTATTTATTTTATACCTATTTTATAGTTTCTTCATTGCAGTGGTAAAGTTTAGAATAAAATTATCAGTAACTTCATAGACACTGTTGAAAGCGACAATATGAAAAAGAAAATAAACTGATAAAGTCATGATAGCTTAGAGGGAGCCCCCGCTATTCCGACTTTTCGATTATTTCGACTCTCCGGCCACGCATTAAGTCGGATTAGCAAGGAGTTTCTCTCAATAAATAAATAAAATATATATATATATATATATATATATATATATATATATATATATATATAGAGAGAGAGAGAGAGAGAGAGAGAGAGAGAGATATAGTAACCCTCCCAATTTACGCACACACCCCATATGCGCGGCTTCGAATTAAAGCGGTCCAAAACATTAATTTTTTTATAAATAAATAAATAAATTTAAAATACAAAATATTCAATTAATATTTTTTTTTGTCAGATAATAATAATAATAATAATAATAATAATAATAATAAATTATTATTATTATTGTATTTTATTTAATTTTATTTAATGTTTGGGGTGTCTTGGGGTTGGGAGGGCCGGTACTTAGCACAATGAATTGCTGTATATGTTATAATTCCACTGTGTGTGTGTGTGTGTGTGTGTGTGTGTGTGTGTGTGTGTGCATATTAGTGGTGGACCGGATGTCAGTTTTTCAACATCTGCGGATGCAGATGCGGATTTTTAATTTCAATATTTGCGGATGCGGATATTTAGTTAATCTATCAATATAGAATTATGAATATGACATAATTTTTTTCAAATTTCTTGATATTACTATTAAGGGAGGCAATGCATGAGAATTGAAATTAATATTAATGTTTTCATTATGATAAAAATAATAACTTTCTCAAGAGTTTCAGCCACAGAAATCAATGAAATGAGTTTCATTCAATTTTCTGTGTTACCACCTATTTATATTTTGACGTTTATATATTTGTTTGTTCATTAATAATTAATACTTTACGTAAAATGTGCGTGAATAGACCTTATAAGCTACTTTATAAGCTAATTTAATTGTAAATTGCATAATTTATTAGAGGTAATATCCGCATAACATCCGCAGTCAGTGCGGATGCGGATATCCGGTCCACAACTAATATATATATATATATATATACTGTATACGGTATACATATATGTGTGCGCGCGGGTGTTGTCTTTTAATTTTTCAAATTTTTAATTACTTACGCTTGTGTTAAGGTAGGGAGGGTTTCCATTAAAAAAATTAGAGAATGCGCTTTTATACCGAATATAATGATTATTTTTTGGAATTTCACTCACGTTAGGATTTTAATTAAAGAAACCGAAACCAAATTACTACTACTTCATGTTACCTCAGGATATTAGTACACACCCATTTTTTTTGTTTTATATTAGGTTAGGTTTGGTTGGATTAGGTTAGGTTAACCTAACCTAAACTGAACCCCAGAAAACGACTGCAACAAAGCAATAGCTATTTTCCGTGTAGGAGGAACGTGATACAAAAGATAGCACCGAACAGGAGGGAAAGTAACTTTTAGCGACTTTCATATATATATATATATATATATATATATATATATATATAATGTGCGCGCGACTGTGCGTGTGTATGTTACACAAGAGAAAACACAATTACTTATGCGTGGGTAGACTTTACACTTACAATAATTTTAGTTTTTTAGTCCATTAGAAATGAACATTAAAGAAAACTTAACTCATAGTCAAGGAAAAGGCAAGAAAAAATCAAGGTAAAACTAAAGAATCATTCAAAAAATAAGAAAAAAACTGTAAAAAAAAATTTTTAATCGATATAGACCCCTCAAATTAAAAGAAATAAAAAACGACGACAAAATTTAGTGGTAAAAACGTTGTTGAATAAAGGAAGGAAAAGGAAAAATAAAGTGTATAAGTAAAACGTGTTCACAACACCAATTAAATTCTTTCCACACGAATTAAAATACAAAAAAAATTAAGTACACTCCAAACAACCGAGTTCAACTCCAAAGAAAAACCCGAGTTCAACTTCAAAGAAAAACCGAGTTCAACCTCAAAGAAAAACGAGTTAGATCTAAAAAAAAAACCGAGTCAATCTCAAATAAAAACGAGTCCAACGTCAAATAAAAACGAGTTCAATATCAAAGAAAAAATATATTTAACTTCAAAAAAAACGGATTTGACTTCAAAATTCGACTTCAAAGACGACTGATTTAAATTTAAAAAATAATCGCATTATAAATAAAATCTCGTTTAACCTTAAATATATTCGTTGTTGTTGAATTGAGGAGTCCGGAGTAGGAGTGACGAAACCGCCATACGTTCGAAAATCCGTTTACCGTATCACTAATGCCTCCGAAATTTAATTTCAGAGGCATTAGTGATGAAATATCGGTAAGCGCGTATTATTCACCGCGTAGACAAAGGCCAGAAGAAAATGGTGATAAGGAAAACGGATTTTCTCACGTATGGCGGCTTCGTCACTCCTACTCCGGACGCCTCAATTTTAAAAGACGATCTTTCTAAATAAAATAAACAAAATATAAAGAATACATTCGCAAACGGAACAAAAGGCATCACTCACGCAACTTAAATGTGACAAACTTACGATAAAATTTATGGATTAAATCTCATCCATCGAAAAAACGAATAAACCAAACGGGTGAAAATTACTATTCTAAAAACATTTGGGCAAAGAATATCTCTTCGTTGAAGAGCTTATAAAATGGATGAAATATACAGGGTGGATCGTAAGTCCAGTCTGATAGGAAAATTTATTTTAAATTAAATTTACAAAAGTAAGACACTATAACTAAAATGTTGGAACAGATGGTCTTGTTTTGGTACCTTTTTTTTTTGTTGCGAGCTAATGGAAGTGAGTTACACTCGTGAGGAAAAGGCAGACCTTTTCCTCACGAGTGTAACTCACTTCCATATTAGTCACTACGTGTTATTCTACCTGCAAACAAAAAAAAAGGGTCTCAAAACAAGACATCAATCTGAACATTTAGTTTAGTTCCACTGTATTACTTTTGTAAATTTAATTTAAAATAAATTTTCCTATGACACCGAAATTATGGTACACCCTGTGTGTGTGTGTGTGTGTGTGTGTGTGTGTAAACCAAAACCGAAGATTCTGAGAAATTAGTCGCTCGGAGGCAGATTAAAAAAAAAAAATTTGATGGATGAGAGGAAAATAAATAACTTGATAAAAAAATTGTAAAAAAATAGATTTCCGTGACAGTTTTACAGCCATATTCCTCGTTAAGTACTAAAAGCAAAACAAAAATGAGGAATTAAAAAAAATATATACATTACACACACGAGAAAATATGTTTAAAAGTATTATAAAATTAATAAACGTTACATCATACCTAACCGGGCTACGCTACGTCGTGGCCAGTGTCGTAACATCGTTTCCCGTCAATCAGCTAAGTTAAGCGACACGGAGAGTAGCTGGATGAGAGACCGTCGTCCTTCGCGTCCAGATTATTTAGCGACCCGTGGTTTGGATCCCGCGTAAAGCCGTAGGTCCCCGAGTTTATTAGATGTTGCGAAGGGGGTTAAATAGCCCCCATCATCGCACTCGTATCTAAGCATTTCTATTACCATAAATAATAATCTAGGTTAGATATACTGCGAGTGATCTAGGTCAGATACGCTCTAAGGATAGATAGATAATGTAAACAGATAGATATAGGACAGTGGTGGAGAACTTTTAACAGTTTGATGACCGCATTAGGTCATACAATAAAAATTATAAAGAGAGAACCGTCGGTATAAACACACTATTTATTATTGTTTCGTAATTATAATGCAATAAGCACAATTTTATACGGGTTAATGCATAATACATTATTATTATTATTAATAGGAAGAACCTCTCTGCCTTGATTAATGATGATAACATTAGCAATAAGGTTAATATTTGAAACAAACGCACTCTATTGTATTATTCATGTGTTTTTCATTTTATATTTTTAAAAAACTTTACTATTAGTTAAATATTTGATACATATAACTAATTTAAGAGACATAAGAATGGGTCTTCGAGGCTGCACGTTCCTGACCCTTGGTATTCCATGCGTTTAAAAATAATTATATTAATATATTCAGTATAAAATATCGTAGTATTTACAGCATATTGCCAAAATAGCCTACATTAGCCTATAGTATACTTTTATAATACGGGTAACCAAGGTGTGTGTGTGTGTGTGTGTGTGTGTGTGTGTGTACTATAAGACAAGTGTATTACTTTATATAATTTTTTTTATATTACTTGTTGACGTACAGTATGTAAACCGGGATTACGACATCTGATCGACTTGATATTCTATCGACAAAGGTATATTGTAGGTTGGATTAAGTTAATTAAAGTTAGGTTTGTTTATTACGGTGTCGATGTTATGGTCTTGCCTTGGTATAGGTCCTATAAACATCAGCAAATTCCTGTTCAAAAACGTGTTGAATACGCGCGAACCAAGTAAACTGAAAGAAACAATCATTATTTTTTTTTCTCTTTCAATATTTCCAGCTCGTGCGTGAGCGATGAAAACGCCCAGTTTTTTTTTTTTTTTTTTCTTTTTTTTCTGTAACCTATATATAGGCTGTAACCCTTTTATGTACTTCAGTGTTCCTGAGGATGTCATTAGACGAAAGCGCTTGAGCACCATTTTGTGTTTCCTTTCCTTCGTGGTTTTATTCATATATATATATATATATTATTGCGCACGAGCGAAGTTGATTTTTTTAAAAAAATTTCTCATAAATTCATCAAAGAATTAAAATTCGACACGAATTTCTCTATATTTATTTTATTTTAAATACAAAATAATTATGAAATTTTAAATAGAAGTCGTTTATTTTTGACGATCCCTTCCCTTAATATATTTAGCACTTAAATAGTCATTTTAGACGGGTCAATTATTCACGTCGCTCGACCTTTAACGACGATTCACTCGACCTACTGAAACGATTTTGGCCTTATGACCAGTCAGATCGGATGTACTTTTTGAAAGGCTTCATAGACGCTAATATATCACTGCCTACCCGGGTCGAAAAGGGTCATAGTTGACGGGTCTTAATAAGAATTTGAGCCGTGAAAAGAATATAACTTTAAAGTCCTGAAAATATCTCAAATTTCACCAACTACGTAAAGAGAACATCTCTATCGTTAAGTTCTTATTCTTTCTGATACAGAGAGAGAGAGAGTCCATACAGAAAAAAAATAAAAATAAAACAGTTTTGCCTTAAAAGAAAAAGAGAGCGGAATATCATAGAAAATGGGAAACGCGTTGCGTTGTCTACTTGTCACATGGCATTTGATGGCGGTAATGGAGTTCTAAGACCATGTTCTTTCTTTCTGCTTCCTTATCATTTTACTGTCAAATACATCTTGTCTGTCACTTTCCGAGGGAGACAGTAGACAGATACGATCATTTTACCCAATGGGAAGTGGTAAGTTAACGGCGGGATAATGTAAAAACGAGACGTGGGCAAAAGACCTTAAAGATACCTTTTATGGATTTGGACAGAACAATTATCAAAATGGAAATTCTGACGCAAAGTTTAAACAAAAAAAAATGGTTTTAGAATATAGCGTTCGCGAAAAGAATAACAATATACATTAAGTATATATATATTATATATATTATATATATATATACTCATAGGTTAATACAATACACGACACCAAAGGTATAATTTTTGCATATTTGTATAATGTGTAACCATGCTTGCAAAGCTCTCCATTGTTCAGCTCTGAACTCCAAATGTCTGTATAGCGCTGAATGAATTAAACAAAGTTGATAATTCTTTTAGCCTATTATTCCTTGTAAACCTGTTTGTATAGCAGTTTCGATCGGGTTTTTTGTATATCCACCTTATCCACGGACCTCTATCCTTCTACAGGCAGGCGGATACAGCTACAATGAATCATTTTTAAATAGATAATGAAAAGAAATTGAAATTATTCGCTCATAAACTATAACTAATATATATATATATATATATATATATATATATATATATATATACACACGATACCTTAAATACAAACACACTCAAACCGAAGAAAAAGAAAATGGTTAAAAAGGAGAGAATGAAAGAAAAACTAAACCTTAAGAAGACGATAAAAAAAAAAAAAAGATTATAATACAGCGAGGCAATAAACCGACTATTAATCAGGCCATTAGCTCGTTAAAAACAGAGAACACAATAAACTTAGATTTATGACTTGGCGTTAAGTTAAATTTAACAGAATGCCCAGATCTCTGTAACGAAAGAAGGGCAAAAGAAAAAAAAAAGCTGATGGCTGAACAGCAACAGCAAGGGCATCAACAGCAAGAACAGTCAATCCACTCTTATTTATGAACACTTTCCTACGTGAAATTCCTCCATTTTGCGTCTTCAGATGCCTTAATAAAGACGCCAATAATTTATGGTTTAAAAAAATAAATACACAATAGACGGTTGACCGTAAAAGCTGCGCGGGCAACATGCGCACTGGGATAACGTGAAAATTGCGTCTGCTTTTTTCTGATAGAGTTGCGGGGTTGGTTCGGGTATAAGATAAAGTATTGTAATCATAGGCTATAAAGGTATATTTATTTTACGTTTATTATGGGTCGTCTTGTATATTCATTATAGAAATTTCATATTGAATTATATTTCAAATATTAATTTTGATTCATGGAATATTTCAATTTTGTGTACTCGGATGACCTCCGGCTATTAGCTCCGCTTTTCAACATCCATTCACCTATACAACGTTTATTCGCTATCACAGAAGGCAATCTTTACATCATTGTAAGTTTTTAAATATAAAATTAAACATATATATATATATATATATTGAAAGGTGCATTCAACCATAAAATGCTAATCTGAAGTACACATTTATATGTACACATGTACAGGCAATATACACTCGTATTTGTACTCCTATACTGAAGTATATATTCTCTCTCTCTCTCTCTCTCTCTCTCTCTCTCTCTCTCTCTCTCTCTCTCTCTCTCTCTCTCTCTCTCTCTCTCTCTCTCAGTAACGAGACAGTGTATAGGTCTATATATCCTTAAACAAATTTATCTAAACCAAACTAAGTCTCCTAACCAAACCAAAAGTGCACACACACACACACACACACACACACAGGGCGCAAAAGCAGGCGTGTTTCCCATGTTTACGAGCTCGTAACTCAGAAGGAACATTGAACGACCTCAAAATTGGCGCTGAACATTTGCCTTCTTTTCAGTCAAAGGCCGTCAAAGCCTAGAGCGGATCTTTATTGAGGGTACAGTAAAGAGGGTACCATTGCATACTTACGTCTGTATACCCTTCTGGCAGATATATCTCTTATATACCCTAAGGGCCTCATTATATTCTTTGCAAAATACTCTCTCTCATATATATATATATATATATATATATATATATATATATATATATATATATATATAACGTAAAGAACGACGCTTGTGTAGAAGAACATTCCGCGCGTATGTAGGAGAATTACGACTTCTGATCGAGTGAGGCCCATGGTGTAGTGGTTATCATATCTGACCGGCAATCGGAAGATCCCGGGTTCGATTCCCGGGTGGTTACCTCATTTTTTCATTTGTTCGTTCTCCCTCCTCATCTTGCGCGGAA